>PVIH01000458.1:7991-312805 GCA_004025045.1 Sigmodon hispidus | reverse complement strand
CAGTGAAGAGGTCTACAGAAAGACAAAATCTCGTAGAAAACAGACAATCCTAATATAAGGAAACATCACAAGGAAGCCAAGGGAGGGCCACTCACTCTATCCTCACAAGGCTTCTGAGGTAGAGCTGCCATGCCAACTCCTCCTAGAAGATTTGAGTCTCCTGCCTTGTCTTTCTATCTTGGACAGGTCAGGACTGAGCATAAAGACCTTCTGCAATACACAGTATTTTTTTATAGGTCCTGATCTCATTGGCCCCATACTGCAGACTATTTAGTCAACTGCCCACAAGGGCCCTGGGCTTTCAAGACCTGTCTTGCTGCTAAGGACTGAGATGTGCCAAAATAGCAAAGATTACAGGAACTCTAATGTTACAGCTTTAGTGGGGGCTGTTTCCAGGGTGTTTTAAACCCAAAGTCAACTTTAATGTATACTCAGCAATGACAGTCTCTGTCTAGGACACCAAAGGGTTACAGGAGGAGACAAGCTTGGACTTCCCCAAAAGCAGAAAGGCAGAAGAAAAAGATTATGAAATGAAACAGGGATGCTAACACTAGTTGAGTGCAGATCCAGGCCCTACCAAGGGTTTGAATTTACTATCCTTTGTATCTATTTGGTACTTTGCTTTTAAAAAGATCAGACTCCTCTGGCCCCTCCCATTCTACTGGTCCACTCTCTGGCCTCATCCTACACACAAGATTGTTTTCTTGGTCATCTGCCTCACTTAGCCTAGGGAAGGGCTTGTGAGTGATAGTAGTCAGCCCCTACCAAGAGAAGAAACCTTCAAATTCAAATCATGAATGGATCTTGAATCCCTCACCTGAAGGAACAAAGGTGATTCCCTCAAGGGGTACTAGCAGGGCTGTCACCAAACTTCAATTCTGAAACTTTTGATGTAAATCAACTTTCACCTTGCATATTAGGAGAGTATAGAAAATGTTCAAGCACCACTAGACTATCTGAGAAATAAAGAAAAGGTCATTCTGTCTGGTCATTCTGGAGCTTAAGTATCGGCACAGCACTGTCCAGTACAGTAGAAGCTGTCTCTAAAAGCCCTGATTTAAGACTACCAGTGAGGGAAAGGACTTTGAGCTAACATACACTTAGATCACTAAATGGATGACATACAACCCTGGGTTGCCTTTAGCAGTGTCCCATGGTTGCTGCTCTACAATCTACCTCCCTCTGCTGGGTAAGCACTAAAGCCTAGGTTTTGCAGCCATAGGGCCCAGGCAGCCAGCACCGGAGCACAGGACTACAAACTGCAGCACCTGATTTAGGTACCCCAGGGCTAAGGAGAAAGCGGGGCTCTAGAATAGCTGTCTTCAAGTGAGCCAAAGCAATTCCAGGCAAAGTATTGGCCACACACAAAAGATGCCAGGACACCAAGGAAAGGCTCAAAATACTCATGGATTGCAGAAGTGAAATTAGTTTCAGATGAGGAATAAGTTCCATATTCAAAGACCCAGTGCAGGGCTCTGCCTTAGGCATTCTGCTAGACACTCACTATAGATCCACATACAACCAGTTCTGAGTATCTTAAAACCAAATGCAGACACCAGAGGCTCAGAGAAGCCTTACAAGAAGGACAGTCTGGTCTCTGGTGCCCTAGCCTTGTGCAACTAGCCCCTACTCCAGCACCCTGGGGAATGCCAGCTCCTGGCTGAGTCAGGCAGAAACCAAATACTGGGAGCCCAAGGAATCATCCTGCCAGGACCTGTAGCTACAAGATAAAGTACATAGTAGATATGACTATCATGTGCATCAGAGTTAGCCACCAGCAGTCAAGCCCACACACTAGGCCCTGTTTGTAGCAACAGCCCCACAAGCATGCCAGGCTTCAAACTTGTGTTCAAAGCTGAGTGCCTAGTAAAGAAAATTGCCCTAGTAAAGAAAATTCAAGTTCTTTCTTCCTGGCTTTTCCAGACAAGGTTTCTCTGTGTAGCCTTGGCAGTCCTGGAACTCACTATGTAGATCAAGCAGGCCTCAAATTCAGATGTCTCTGCCTCTCAAGTGCTAGAATTAAAGGCACATAGTGCCACTGCCTAGTTCCCCCTCCCATTAAATTTTCTAATAGTGACTTAACACGACTGTTCTCACCTTATTACACTATGCAACACCAATAAAATTTCTAATTGTACTAACAAAGAAACTTGCTTCTCTTCAGAGGCCACACTTTACCACCCCCCCATCATGACCTCCTAAGGCTCAGCCCCAACCCTTTTAGCAAAGAAGGTACATGCTCACTTTTATTCCTGTTATCTACCAAGCCTAAAGCTGTTTGTTCCCTTTGGCAAAGCAAGAAGGCCTGGCCCAAGAATAGTCTGTCTGGAGCCTTGTTCCCAGCTTCCCAACCCATGTAACAACCCCTGGAAGTCTAAGTCTGGAGCCCCAGAATCTTGTACAAGCAACCACCGCTCCAGCACTTTAGGTTCCCTTCTTTACCAACTTAAAGATCCTAGCAGCCCTCCTCATGCTTCGTGCTCCCTTCAAACTTCTCCTATTTACTTTTTTCTGGGCTGCTGTTTGCTCACAAATTCAAGGGTCTCCACCCAGGCAGGACTCCACTAAATCCCTACAGTCAGTCCTCTGACTCCTAGGGGTAGCACCAACCTACTGCCATGACATCTTAATTGCTACTCTGTCTAAGGTGGAAATAGGGCTTCCCCCATCCAGATCTTCCACTCTTCAACTTACCTCTCCCAACTAGCTACTGAGTTTCATTCATATAGAACCTGTGTCATACATTCCCAAGAGAAATGTTCATCTCCACATGCCCTCATGACCTCTTACCTGTTCCAGAAGGCTCTAGACCACTGACCCCCACGTCTGAAAGCTCCAAGACCATGGATATCACGTTCATACCCATTACCCAACTGCCAGCAACCAATATAGCAGGCTTCAGCAAATAAGACAAGGCTCTTGAGTGTTCTGTGACCAGGGCAGGCTGCCACATGATACAAGGAAGCAAAGACCATGCTGGTACAGAACTACTGCTATAGTGCTGGGGTTCAGGAAAAGTTGGGGGAAGCCAGAGCACCAAGGGGGTCCAAGGGCCATAGCCCACCCTGCAATTGGTGAGCAATGTGTTGAGCATTTCACCTACCAGGGTTCTGGCAAAGAGCCTTCATCCCTTCACACCTTAGTCCAGCAGTTGCACTATGTACAACAATGTCTGGGCAGAGGTTCACCTGGAGACAATAGCAGACCTTACGCCTTATTCAACGGCTAAACAAGGTGTAGAAGATGTGAAGCACTGACATTAGCAGTACTATTCAGGAAAAAGCTGGAGTCAAACAGAGGAATATGGAGGCCACTTGTTTGGGGTCCACATCAAGCTACCTACCACATCATGTTCACATTGCTGGTCTGAGCAATGGATCTGAAATAAATCTCCACAATCTTTCCTTCCAGCTCCAATTTGCTGAAAGGCCATGGTCCATTCAGACAGGCTATAGCCTTTCTTGTTTTCTGTTCCCATGCATGCGTGCGTGCATGTGCTATATGGTTTTTCTAAACTGCTGTGAGGAAGAACGAGGCCTAGGACAGGGTCAATGAGGTCAGTACTCCAAAGAAGGTCACCTTATGCCATTTTCCCTGGCCTATCCTCTTAGCTAGAAAGCAAGGCAGGTCAACAACCCATATGTCCACAATACTTTTCCTCCAACTCCTTGAAAGACATGCCACAGGTCTGACTTCTCCCACATTCTAGGCCCCTCCAAGCTTCAGCACAGCTGCTACTCAGCTGTCATCCAGGATGTCCCCCAAAGCCTGTTCTGTAGCACAGGGGCAGCTGAAAGCAGCCTGGATATTTCTTTTCTTTTTTTTTAAGAATTTATTTATTTATTATGTATACAGTATACAGAAGAGGGTACCAGATGTCATCATAGATGGTTGTGAGCCACCAAGTGATTGCTGGGAATTGAACTCAGGACCTCTGGAAGAACAGTCAGTGTTCTTAACCCCTGAGCCATCTCTCCAGCCCCAGCCTGAATATTTCTGATGCCATAAGCCTGGGACATGAAAGGATCTGGGTAAGTATAAACTAACAGGAGAGAGGCAATAGGCAAGCATCCAAGCTGAGCCTGCTCTTTGTCTCTGCACTGGGAACCACTGCAAGTGGTCCAGTTCTGGATAGAGGTCTAGCAGAGTCTGCCTGGGGTAGACGGAGTCTAAAAGGAAGACATGGGGACCTAAACATGTTCACCACAGGACTCTCATCCTGGTGTCCAGCAGTGGCAGGGAGAACAGGCATATGTTGCCTCATTACCCTTCCTGCAGATGAGGAACTAAGGCCCAGAGCAGGAAACAGATTTTCCCAATCAATTTATAGACTTCCCTGATATGCTTGGCTGGCAAGGCTGAGGGCAGAGGAAGCCCAGGGCCTCTTCCTGGGAACTAGGAGACAGTGGCTGCACTACTGGAGAATGTGTAAAAGCCCTGAGACAGACTCTTCCTGGGACAGCAGAAGAAAATGTGGATTTTATTCCTAAATGGCAGAAAGCCCCTGAGGTTGGAGCCTTGAGAAGCAGATTTACCCCCAACTCTGCTTGACCAATCCCTATCTCAGATGGAGGGAGAAGCTAGAGATACAAAAGATACCACCACCTCACCTAACCTCATCAGAAGTCACTCCTCCCTAGGCAGTCACTGTGTTCCTTCCTTTTCTGGGTCCAAGCCATTCAGTCATCAGTTCTAGGTATATTGGCAACATCATGGAATGAGGGAAAGGCAGGTCATAAAGAACAAAATCTGCAGAAGGGGCAACCAAAGCACCCTAGAGCCAGGGTCTGAGGGAGCAGGGTGGCCACGGCAAATCAGAAGAGTCCCACTGAAAACTCAGGCATTTACAGGAGAGAAACCTGAGCCTTTTTTTAGATAAGAAAGCTGTCCGACTAGAGAACAAACTTCAGGGAGGGGTGAGGACAACCAGGATGCAGAAAGCTGGGACATGAAAACTGGAAGTCCTGGCCAGGCAGATGCCAAAGCAAGAGCTACTAGAAAAATGGAACAAAGCAGGAAAAAGAGGAGCTGGCCACTCTCCCAGAATCTATGCCTGAACCTCACTGTGACTCTCACCTTACTCTGTGCATCAGTTTCTCCATGAGGATGGGAACAACACTGTAGCCTCTTTAGAGGCTACCAGAAGGGAAATCCTCCAGCCACACCTGCATCCTGGAGACAGTGCAGCATTGACCTGTTTCTGCCATGAAGCAACAATGCATTGGTTAAGGACAGGGCTTTGAGGAACAGCAATACCCCAGGAAACTTGGACATATATTTCTCTGCTCCTTTTTACAGCCAGAGGGACCAGCTGGTACAGGATTTATACGAACCACCAGAGGCATCCTGAGAAAACTAAGAGACAAGTGTCTGTTCCTGAGATAGCTGCTTCAAGTTAGAATCAGAGCTGAGCTGCCAAGCCAGGCCACAGTCAGGCTTCTTCCAGGAATCACCTGAATACACAACTCTATGTACCACACATGCTGCAACCAGCAAGACACCTGCCTGGGCTAGAAAGCTCTGTACACAGCATGAAGCCACAAACCCATTAGCTCTCCACAAAAACCACATTGAAAAGCTCATGTTGCTCTGAGGAACACTAGTATCTAGCTGATACACTTTCCTTTTTTAACTACTCAGGTACAGTACAGCACTGGAACACTATCCCTGAGTCCTCAAAACATCTCATTTTGGGTGCTTTGGGGGCTCCCCTACCCCAGCCTCCATACATTCCTTAGCTTACCAACCTGAAATGAACACTTGATAAGCTGTCACCTAATAACCATCCTCCTCCAAAAAGCCACCAGAACCCTCTCCTTTTCCAGTTGTACTGACTGGTTTCCCTCAGAGAAGACACAAAACCTGTCATTCTACGCTTCTTTTTCCATGGCCCCCAGACTCCAACAATACCCTCAATGCCCTCCTGACACTCACTGGTGATAGAACTCATAGGTAACCTTTGGGGCTGGCAAAGGTAGGGAATGGACAAAATAGTTTCACTCCACTGGCCCAGTCAGCCCTGGTCACCCCAAAACCTAGGACAAGCCAACTCATGTGTTTTGAGACAGACCTAAAGCCACAGACCTGATGAAATCTAATGTGGGATGCCAAGATTTCAATGGTTATATACTTACAGACTTCTAGGCCTGCAAACTGGAACAAAAGGACCCCTTTTAACCTGCAGTGCAGAGAGCTGAAGAACAGGATCTTAGCAAAGAGGAATGGTTATCGCCTTTCCCCCACTTCTCTAGAGTCTTGCCAATCTGAGTCTGTAAAAGTGTCAAAAACATCATGCTCTCCTTGCTGGGTCAAGCAGATCCACTCTCCACATACACATATTAGCATCCACAGTCAAGAGCTACCTTCTTCTTTGCTTAGAGTAAAGAGAAAGAAGCTCTCTGGTGCAGGTGACAGACACTGTATACCTCTGGAAAGGCAACAGAAGAGAAGAGTTCCAAAGGCAAAAAACACATGGATGGCTACAAAGCAGAGCTCTGGGCCCAATACACTGGGACCCTCAGTTCCACTGTAATGTTCTAACTAGTTTCATATCCTCTCCTCTGCTCTATACACGCTTCCATCGTATCCCTCCTACCTCCATCCAAAGCTGGAAACCACAACCACACCCAAGCACATGTCAGGTTTGAACCCAAGCAGCAGTTTGGGATCCAGTGAGTGGAAGAGATATAGGCTAACACCGGACCTGGATTCAAGCCTGGATCATATGGCAAAAACAGGCAGGTCATAGAGGGAACAAGGAAGTTGTCGAGTAAGTGTGGAGTCTGAATGGAGGGGTGCTAAGGCTGAGTATAGATGGAGGGGGCAGCTTGGGCCATAGGGACTTAAGTAGACTAGGTTCCTCCCACACTACCCAACCCTATAACCAGGCTGCATGTCCAGGTCTTTAACAAATGAGCACTGCTATAACCATGTATCACTCACGTCTTGGCTTCTGCTCATAGGTGGTTCATAAGCTTCTTGAATCAAAAGCCAGGCCCAACCATGAACGATGATGACCAACTAACTGGTCACCAGTTAACAAAACAAGGCTGGATTCTGGGACCTGAGAATCTAGTAAAAGAAGTACCTACTCCAGAGTGCAGGAAGAGAAAAGTTCCCAATCCAAACCATAGAGCTGGTGGAACAAGACAGTCTCAGTGCAGAAAAACTCATAACTAACCCTGGAATGCACTCCATCCATATATATGCAGCTTTCTATGGGGTTTCAGAGACACTGGAATGTTACTGGATCCTAAGAACAAACAAAACCCAGGCTCAATCAGCAAGGCATAGGAAGGTGCTCTAAAACCAGTATCCCCATGACATGCTGCATGTTGGAACAAAAATTAAAGTTGCCTCACCCACAGGGGAAGGAAAGGCACGAGCAGAATACAGTTAATCTGTGGCTTTGGGGGTGCTACAAAATGACAAACTGGCAGCACAGTAAAAGTAAGATTACAAATAAAAGCAAGATGACCAGAGCCAAGTGCTTGAGGATTCAAGAGCATTGCCTAGGAGCAAATGGGAACAGCTTTAGGAATATAACTTTCTCATAGAAGAGAAACAAGAATTAGGGGTGGGTGATCAACCAAGGTGCTAGGAATGTAACTTAAGAAATAGAGTGCGGGTTGGAGAGATGGCTCAGAGGTTAGGAGTGTTGACTCTTCTAGAGGTCCTGAGTTCATTTCCCAGCAACCACATGGTGGTTCACAACCACCTATAATGACATCTGGTACCCTCTTCTGTATACTGTATACATAATAAATAAATCTTAAAAAAAAATAAAAGTAGAGTGCTTGCTTAGTTGGTATGCCCGGGAAGCCGGGCTTTGATTCCCAGCACCAAATCAAATAAAATCTAGTATGATATACATGCTTCTAATTCCAGCATTTGGGAGATAAGAGGCAGGTTATCAGCTACACAGCAAGTTCAAAGCCAGAATAACCAAGGAACCAGCCTCAGGGTCCACTTTAACAACCTCTGCTGGCTTGATCTCACCCAAGTGCCACTTTAGGCACTGCTCATACAGACCTAGATCTGTGCCCTGGTGGCTGATGGATCAGTGAAGAGAAAGAACAGAACAAAACAGGTATCTGCTATCTTTGGGGGGGGGGGCGGGCATGGAGGTGCATCAAGACAAACAGAAAAGGACAGCCCGTTAGAGGACAAGACAGGGGAGGTTGGTGCAGGAGATGTCACTCCCTATTGTAGCCTTCCTGAGCAAGCAGAGATTAACATAACAGGCCCAATAAACTGAAAGGCGCTTCAGGTGACATACATAGGCAAGGAACTTCCAGGTATCACAGAGACAAATGACATCCTTCCAAAAGGTCTCTTGTATCATAGCTAGATAAGCCATGAAGCTGGTAGCTCCCAACAAGGACTTGGCACTGGACAGGATGCCCGAAGTGCACAGTGCACTCGTATGGGCCAAGAAACTTGAGATAGCCTTGCTTTTTTGCATGCTATGTCCTAAAAGAGGACTAGTTTTACCCTCACAGCTGTAAGATCAACATCTCCTATGAATGACCCAACCAACACAGTCCAAAAACAGGTTCTAGGTTCAAACTTGTGACTTTGGACAAAGCGTGGGCACACACTGAACTTCACACCAGGAAGCAGTCACAAAGAGGTACTCTAGATGAGAGGCTAAGACTCCTAAGTAGAAAATGCCTCCTGCCATAGCTCTCTCTTCTCACCTAGATGCTTATATGGTTTCAATTCCCACAGCTAAGTACAAATATAGACCCTACCGAGCCCACCAGCAGCTCATAAAAGGACCACTCACCCCAGAACACAGCCAGGGTAAACACTTTCCCAAGCTGTGTCCCAGGATACTACAGAGGTCTAGTCTGCTGCTCACCCATTCTCTAAAGTCACAGTGGAGGCTAGTGGCTATCAGCTAGGCTGACAAGTTTTGGGGAATTGTTTTGATTTTTTCTTTTTAAGACAAAGTCTTTCTACCTAGTCCTGGCTGTCTTGGAACTCAACGAGATCAATCTGCCTCTGCTTCTGGAGTTCTGGGATTAAAGGCATACAACACTGGGGCTGGAGAGATGGCTCAGGGGTTGGGAGCACTGGCTGTTCTCCCAGAGGACCGGGGTTCAATTCCCAGCACCCACATGGCAGCTCACAACTGTCTATAACTCCTGTTCCAGAGATCTGACACCTTCATGCCCATGCACATAAATAAAGCTAAATAAATTTCAAAAGTAAAAAAAATTAAAAAATTTAAAAAATTTAAAAAAAAAGGCATGCAACACCATGCCCAATAGCTGACAGTTTCTTAAGCATAGCTCTACACAGTGTGGTTTTATTAATATAGTTTGTGAATCTTAAGTCACATATACTGACCAGAGAATGAAGAAACACAAGAGTTAGAGAAAAGAAGTCATGGGCACCACAGCACAGAGCATTTGAGGGGATTTTTCTTTCCACTCTGTCCTCAATAGAGTTCACATGCACAGAGATGAGGAACAATACTACTCCTTCCCTATGTAGACAGCATAGTTCAGTCAAGCTGTCTCTACCAGGAGGAACATCCCTCAACTCCATGTAGGTGCCAGCCAGTATCCAGCTTTGTCTCCTCTGGGAATTCCCCCTCCCTTTGTAGGTGGCACAGCTATCCATACACTCAACTGCATCTCCATTGTGAGGAACAACTCCCACCCACTATGGATGACACTTACGTACTCAGGTTTGTGTCTTCTGTAACAAGTACTTTCCTTCCTGTATATAGATAGATAGCACAGCTGTTGATGGCCACTATTAGGAACCCTCTATGTGCAGGTGACATAGATATTACTTGTTTGTATCTCCATTGTGAGTGAACATCACCTTCCTTCATCTGTAGGGATACATCTGTTCCTGGTTATTTCCCTAGTCAGAGGCTCTAGAAAACAGCAGACATCCTTGGAATGTGGCATTGGAGCTGAAGCACCCATATTCTTAAAAAGCTTGACTTTACAATCACCTCAATCAACTTGCTGCTTAAAACAAACTAATAAAACCACATGACATGAAGCCATAGGTGGTTTCTGCTGGGAGATGGTAGTAAAAGTGTTTTCTGGCCCCAGAGGCTAGAAAGTGCTTGTCTACTTGAGGTAGGATGCGGGGCTTAGCCTGCCTCCTAGTAATACAGGTACCAGCACAACTTGCTTATAGTGACCTGGGGCACTTACATTAAGTAAAGGGGATGACTCTAGCCCTGCAACAGTTCCTCACCCTTTCACTGCCGGGTGTGGGGAAGCACAGTCCCCTGGTCACCTTTGTCAGTACACCAAAAGAATTGTCAATAAGGACAAGAACTCTACTGTCCCTAAATGTCTAAAAACCCATGCTAGCTAGTATAGATCCCTGTCCTTCACTCCCCAACCTGTTAAGAGAAAACCAGCTTGCATATCTTCAGTTCCAGCATGAGCATGAGGGAGACTTAGTCTAAATCTGTGTATCATTAATCGCCACCTTATACCATCTCTCTACCATGACATGTCCCAGAAAGGATGTCAAGGGCTACATCCCCTACAATGATAAAGATGTGCAAACAGATATCTGAGGCAGCCCTGGCATAGGGAGCTTACATATCCGTCCTCAAATGAGGCAATGGGATATCCTTCCACACATCTCACAAGTCATTCATTCACATCCACTGAACTGCCTTTGGAATTATGCAGGCTTCTCTGACACTCAGTGGCATAACATATAGAGATCCTAGGGAAGTTACTATTAAGACAGGCTCTGCCTCTGGGCTAGAGTCCTGATAATCCTAAGAACTAGCTGGCCATCTCTCCCAACAAAGTGAGGCTATAGAGCAGGTAGACCACACACACTCCATCCAGACTGTGCAAACCCCAGTCTAGTTGTGCCTCAGATTTCTCATCTGTAAAGTGGAAGTGGCCAAACCTACTTAAAGGGTCATGTGAAGGAATAAATGATCTCATGTCTGCAAAGACAACTGGTAAACTAGTCATCACTATGATGGCATGGGATTATAAATTACTTGATCTCAGGGAGAAAACTTAACAGTTTACAGTAAATTAGACCTAGCAAAACTCTTCTAGAGGTGATCTAGTCATTGTGATCTGCCCAGAAACCAAGAACTTCCCAAGACCAGGCTCAGAAGGTTAGATTGAGACTGCCATGAGAAAACCAACTTTTTTTGTTTCATTTTGTTTTTGTACAGGTGTAAGAAGAGGCAGAATAACCTCTCAGTGACCTGGGGGGCAAGCTGGTGAGCCTGTACAAGTCCAACCTCTATATGTGGTCTAGAAGACTACAATAACAGCTAACATAAGCAGAACACTTAGGTACAAATAAATGGGTTGGTCTCATTGACAGTGTGCTGTGAGTGATTATGGACTTCCTGAAAGGCCATTCCTCTCTTCACACCCTCCCTCACTTCACAAGCATTCACCAGGACACTCCCCACACTATGTTGAGTCTTGGTTGCTCTGTTCTGGGTACTGGAAACCCACAGACACAATCCTCCCACTGACAAGTTTGAGGGGCAGAATCCCAGGGATGCCAATTAGTCACCATAGTATGGGAAAAGGTGAGACCAAAAAGGACAGTGAAGGACATGGGTTAAGAACTATCCCTACTTCAGAGGAGATCTTAAATTGACAGCTGGGCTAAGCTATAAGAGCACCAAACAGTACACAGGTAGAGCACTTAAATCAAGGCTGCAAAGTCTAAGACCCAAAAGAGGCTAGAGAAGAAATGGGGGAAACACCAAATAGATGTGCAGGCTCTCTGAGTTCTTTCTGGGCCTAGTGGCAGGCACAGGTATGGCAAGGTGGAAGATAAGATTATATATCTGGAGCATGTGCTACTACCATAGCTGCAATGTAGGGGATTTAGCTCAGTGTCATCACCACCAAGTTGGAAAGCCCTCAGGCATCCTGTACATCAGTACCAGACACCATACAACTACACCCATGAAATCACCTTGCCTGTTTTGGGCCCAGAATTCATCTCATGTTCCACAGAAGACCATTGAGCTAAGCACAAGGTATAACTGGGGCCTACATTCATTCACGGATATCTCAGACAAACCCACCCTAGGGCTACTAACACTAGCCATTACTGTCTGACCCTCAACTCTCTATGTCTAGATAGGGTATGAACTTGGTAGGAACTCCCTTTAGAGACCTGCAATAACAAACTCCTCTTTCTCAAAGCTTTGCCTGAGAGTGGGGAATCACAGATTGTCAATGTTGGCAAAAGTGATAAGAGCTACAGAGTGATCCCTGGGACCACAGGCCAGCAGATGAGATGTGGTTCCTGAAGTGCTCACCTAGCTGAAGATCTCTGCATTCCTAGAGGCTAAAAGGGCCTCCGAAAGTTCTGCTGGTGTCCTGAAGGCATGACCAGCATTTCCAGCTACTTGAGTTCCAGAAACACAAAACAACCCACTCACAGGCTGACCATTTCTCTTACAGTGTCTCACTTTCTTCCCTACTAACGCGAGTTCAGGTAGAAAAGGTACTATACAGCAAATACAGTACATGATAACTCAGTTAGTTAGGTAATGTTTTTAGTAAAGATATTACCTCTACCCATGCAATACCAAATAATCAGTCATCACCAAGAAGAGCTTGCCAGTTGACACCCTGTCCCCTCCAAACAATCCTTAAGAGAGCAGTAAACAGGAAGAATCCCAAGTGTCCACCTTATCGTTGCCGCCTCCCGAGGCCCAAAACTGCCCAACTCCCCAGCTGGTCCTCGACACAGCGATAACTTGGTAACAAGCGACCGCTGCAAAGCTGGCTTGAGCGGCGTGACAGCCCTCACACTGGGTCCTCTTCCTGACAAGCGGCGGGCGGGTAGGTTTCCTTGGTCCCCCGCCCGACTTTCGCGCCCACCTACCTCCAGGGCCTCCAGAGTGCTGAAGCTGGCTATAGCAAAGCCGTCAATAACCTCTTCCTCCTGCGAACTGGACTCGCGGCGACGGCGCCGCGGGGGGCGCGCGGCGCGCAGGGGCGTAGGGCGCTGAGGCGGCGCGCCGCGGAGTCCAGCGTTCTCCTTGCCAGGACTGGGCTCCGGCTCGTCACCCGACGACGGGCTCTGCGCGCGGGAGTCGCGGGCAGCTTCTCGACGCCGGCCGCGGTCTCGCTGCGCGCGCGAGCGCCGGCTTGGTCGAACCTTGGCCTCCATGACGGCGCCGCGGCTGTGACCTTGGCGCCCCGCGCCGCCTGCTACGCCGCGCCGCCGGGCTGGGAAGGCGCCGCGCGGGCTCGGGGCCGAGGCGGGCTCGGGGCCGGAGTGGGCATGCCGGGCGCGGGCGCTCAGCGCCGGGCGCCGCACGGATCGGTACCCTGGGTTCGGGCCCGGCGCATCGGAGGACGATCGGCAATTAGCGGCCCTAGACTAGGGCTCCAGGGACGCAACCCATGGCTACCGGAGGGAAGCGGCGGCGGGAGGCTGAGGACGGCGGGTGGTGGAGCTTCTGAGCACCGAGATCGTGAGGCAGAAACAGTAGTGGCAGGGACCGGAGCGGATAACAACTGACGCACTTCCGCCGGGCCAGAGTGCCAGAGGAAGCGGGCGCAGCTAGGGGAGGCTGACCCACCGACTCCGCCCCACCCTGACCCCGCCCTTCCGGACTCGGAGGCTCTACTCTGAGCTGCCCCTGGCTCTTTCATATTAAGCTCCGCCCCTGGGGAGGGGAGCTTTTCCTTTGCCCCACCCCCGCAGCAGGCCACACCTGTCAATGCACTTCACTTCAGAATCCAGCCCCTCCCAGTCAGACCACGCCTCTTTCCTCCCGACTCCTCCTCTCTAGTTTAAGCGTTCTCTGTCCCTTCAGCACAGCCCTTACCTTCGGGTTCTGCTAACCTGTGCGGGGCTCTGAACCGGATTCTGGTCAGATCCTGCCCCTTTATGCCCCGCCCTGGTGACCACGCCTACTCGTCAACAAGCTACAAGCAGGCTCTTTAGGAACTGCCTAGCCACCTGCGGGGAGTTTGTGGCTGTCTGAACCACCTCTTCCGCCCTCCACGTGGGAGGCGATGGGTCTGTGCACCCACAGAAGGTCCGGCAAACTGAATGGAAGCACGTGAAGGAGTAGGCTCGACAGTTATGGGGCCCACAGTGCTGGAATGTGTCTGTCGTCCTCCACCTACAAGCCCTCAAATCCGGAGGTCCCACCTTGCTCTCCAAGTTTAAAAAGGCAGCTCTCTGCTGAAAACCAAATCCCTCTGACCTCAAGCATGCTTCCCTTATGGACCTGTCTCTTCTTGCTAGTCTAAGGACCTAGGGACTGCTGCTCGAGGGTGACATGGAGAATGGGCAGCTAGGAAGTTCAAAGCTAGACAAAATAGTGAGTTTCCTCCTTCAGCAGAAAACAACTTCCTCAGATAGACTGTTCTGGTGCATATGGAGCAGGCCACTAATTCATACATCAATTACTCAAAAACCTTGTTGACTTGGTGATTACCTTGATGACTCAGAAGTAGAATTTTTGTTGACATGAAAAAATAGGTAGTGTCACAGCTTGGCTAGGGCTTTGAGAAGTGACATTGAGCCATGCCTGCACCTTAGTAGTGGAAGCCCTGATAAGAAGATGGGGGGGGGAGCCCCTGAACAGGGACTCAGGTGCACATCATCTGGCTCCTGAGAAGGCCACAGACTGCAACTCTGTCCCTGGTGATATCTGAAAAGACAGCCTACCATCCACAACTAGCACCTGACAACCTACCCCAGAGGGGGAGGGTCCTCCCTCCTCTTCTCTCATTCCAAGATTTATTATAAAAACACTCTACCACTATCATTAATTAGCTAAGAATCTAATTGGGAAGACAGCAGTAACCAAAGCAGCTTCTCATTGCTGCCCACTTCATTCTCCTTTAGACACCTCTGCTGAGGTCACCTCCACCTCTAGCTAGTAGAGTTTCCCTCCCCTATGCCAATGCTTTTCTACTTTAAGAACAATTGCTGAGACCCACTTTTTGAAGTTTTCAATAGAAATAAAAGGTATCCTTACTTGTCAGGTCTCCTACTTTCTGAAATGCATTGCTTCAGTGACCAGACTAGGGATCATTCATCCTGGGATTCTTCCTAGTTTATCTCCTTTAATTTGTTTTCAATTTAGGGACCAGCCACAATCTCCCTGGGGGAATGGGGCTCTAACTCAGTTGTTCCCCAGGGAAGGCTGGCTGTGGAGAGACATCTAAACTGATTTTCTCCCACAGGACAAAGCTGAGCGGGAAGCAGGGTTAAGAAGGACTAGAAGAGGCCCCATTTGCCTGGGCTGTAGTCTGGGCTTATTTGCCTCAACCTACAGGACTATTTTGATGGCTCAAGTCTCCACCCAGGTTCGTAAGGACTTGCTGAAGTTTGTGATGTAATTCATACATTTCTTGGTGTAGTTCAAGCTGCTGTATTCTGTTTTTGACTGGCCTGTGCACACTCATTTTTCTTTCATACTTCTGTAGTGTTGGAACTGGGCAGCTGGACTTCACTCTGGTGATATTCAGACCCAAGTTGTCCAAACTTCAGCACATTAGCATCACAGCAGGGGGAAGGAAGTATGCTCTGACGCACGAGCGCACTCTCTCTCTCTCTCTTCCCCCCCTTTCTCTCTCTCTCTCTCTCTCTCTCTCTCACACACACACACACACACACACACACACACACACACACACACACCACATGCACAAACACTCCCCTAATCCAGTGTTCTAGAACAGCCCTGGGCAGAAGATGAGGCTTGAGAATTGTTTATGGGTTGCTGATTTGGGGATCACAGTTTGGGAAACACCTTCCTCCAGCATTGGTTGTTGAGCTTAGGACTTTGCATATGCTAGGTAAACACTCTACCACAGAATTTTATCTTAGCCTGGAGCTCTGAGTTTAAATAATGAACACCAGCTAGTATTTCTATGTTGATCCAGAGTCTTCTCCAGCCCCTTACCTCGGGCCCTATCCTGCCAAGCCTTCCCCTCTTTTTTAAATCCTTAGTTCCTGACTCTTTCATCAGTTATCATCCTTTCTACTCTATACATAGACTATAACAGCTCCAGCCTGGGCTCTGGTCTGAGCTCTGTAGCCTCTATACCAACCCATATCACCAGCTTAGTTGAGAACATGCTTCCTGTCTGCCCATGGAAGTGATGATCCTATCCACCTGTTGTAGAAGTTTCACCAACACAAGAACTCTTCAAAAAGCAGCTGTTTTCCTAAGCACATCCCAGGTCCTTGCCCAATTCCCCACAGCTCTGATCCTCAACCATTCCTTTCTAGGTTCAGGCCCTCCAACGTTTCCCCCTATTGAAAGGGAACACAGGTCACTCTTGTGAGTTCTTAGTCTTGTAGACAGAGGTATGTACAAATGCTCAGGAGAATGTGTGAGGGTGTTTTATTAGGATTTGAGAAGAAAAACAAAGCAATAGGACAGGTGAGCTGTATAGCTCAGAAGCAGCCTGAAGGAGGAAGCTGAATGAGAAGAAAATCATGCTTTCAGAAGAGTAAAAGTCAGGTTCAGTAACATAAGTATACACAGCTACTCAAGGTGGGGTCTTCAGTATGAATGTCAGAGTGTCAGTGTGAATGAGCTTAGAATTCTGACCACTATCTGAAAAAAACAGAGAGCGGGAGATGAGAGAAGGTAAAAGAAAACATTACGTGTTTTGAGTTAAGAACACAAAAAAGAGGGCAAGCTTGTTGGTGAAGGTCTGTAAAAACAGCTAGATTCAGAGAGGGACTTATGGTTTTTGTTAAGGGGTGGACTTCAGTAAAGGTCTTGGTCAGGCCCATTTGAATTAACTCTTAAAAGATTTGACTCTGAGGAGCTGGAAAAATGACTCAGTAGTTAAGAGCACTGGCTGCTTTTCCAGAGGACTGGGGTTCAACTCCCAGCACCCACAACTATCTGTAACTCCAGTTCTAGGGGATCCAGCACCCTCATACAGATAAACATGCAGGCAAAACACCAATTCACATAAAAAAAAAATAAAAATAAATTATTTTTAAAAAGTTGATTTTGAGGCAGAAACAACCCTGGGTGGTCTTCATTATACCCTAGGATGACCTTGAACTTCTGATCCACCTTTCTCCACCTCCCAGAGTTGCAGAATTATTGGAAGGAAGGAGGCAATAATATAATATTGTGATTTTACAATCTTTGGGGCAGTTTAGAATGCTATATTTTCACCCAAAGTAAAACATGGACCTCAGATCTATTCTTTTGCACAAAAGTCATATAACAGGCACTCAGGAGGCAGGGGCAGGAGGATCTCTATGAGTTTAAGACCAGCCTGGAGAATAAAAGAATAAAAGAAAAAGGAAGTAAATCTATAAAATCACCATATTTTAGCAGGAGTAGCTTCACTTGCTGTCTTCAACAAAGCCCTGCTACCTCTACCTTCCTCCCTTTCATATGGTATTTTAAATCCTAAGAGGGGACAATTGTTGTGATGCTCTCTCTTTCCTTTCAAATTGTAAGGAGGGAAATTGTGATATTTTACATTTCTATTTTTCCCTCTTATTGAAAGTAGGGATTTTTTTCCTCACATATGGTGATTACAATTTTCTTTGTCTCTATTCTTCCCAGTTCCTGTCCCCTCTTATCCAGATCCACTCCCTTTCTGTCTCTCACTAAAAAACAAGCAGGGTGACAATGCCTTTAATCCCAGCATTCTGGGGGCAGAAGCAAGTGGATCTCTGTGAGTTCTAGGCCAGTCTGGTTTAGAGCAAGTTCCAGGACAGCCAGGGAGGACTACATAGAGAAACTCTGTTGAGAGAGAGAGAGAGAGAGAGAGAGAGAGAGAGAGAGAGAGAGAGAGAGAGAGGAGGGAGGAAGGAAGTGGGGGAAGGAAGGAAAAGAAAGGAGAACAAGCAGGCTTCTAAAGGATAACAATAACAATTAATATAACAAAATAAAATGTAATAAGATAGAAACTATCACATCTGAGTTAGACAAGACAAACAGAAGAAAAAGCATTTGTTTGAACACTCAAGAATCCTCAAAACCACTAATCTGGTGCAAACTCCCGTGCATGCCCTGTGGATGCTGCCTCAGACTCAGTGAGCTGAGCTTTCATCTGTTGATTTAGAGGGTCTTGCTTTCTTGGTGCCCTCTATCCCCTCTGGTTCTTATACTCTTTTCACCTCATCTTCCTTGGAGTTCCCTGAACCCTGAAGGGAGGAATATGATACAGACATCCCATTTATGGCTGAATATTCCAAAGTCTCTAACTCTCTGCATAATGTCTTGTTGTGGGTATTTGTTCTCATCTGCTGCAGGAGGAAACTTCCATGAGGATGGTTGGCACTGATCTATAGTAGAATGTCATTAGAAGTTATTACTACTTTTTGTTTGTTTGTTTTACCCTAGGTCCCTAGGCTATCTAGTCTGGTTCTTGGTCACTCAAGCAGTGTCAGGTATGGGTTCCATCTTGTGGAGTGGACTCTAAGTCATATCTGATATTGGTTGTTTATTCCCACAACCATTGCCCTACCATATCTTTCAGGCAGGACACCTTTTTAGATCAAAAGATTCATGGCTAGCTGATAATTCTTCTTTCTTTTGATAGCATTTGAAGTACTTTCCTATAACAAAGACACTAGAATATAGGGGTGAAGGTTTCATGTAGGCACTAGTGGGTGTCATCTTCAGCAATGGGGCCTCAGTTTGTAGAGAGCAACTTCTTGTCAACAGCCTAGACCCCTTTGGCCAAAGACTCAATTAGATGTAACCCAGTCCCCATGCTGGAAGCTTCATTTGGTGACAAGATGGCCAGATGGGACTCTATCTCCTTCATTATTTGGAGATTTCATTTAGGGTGTCTTATTTGTATATATTTTAGGAAGCTTCTGCTGTATTAAGTTTCCATACTATCCCTCAAATGGCCCTTAATTTCAGCTCTCTCCCTATATTCCCTCTCCTGTTCCCTTCTTTGTTCCTCCTCCCCACATGGTCTTCCCATTCTTGCCTCCTTTCCCATCTATACATTACTATCTACTCTATTTCTTCCCCCTAAGGAAATCTATCTGTATTCCCTGGTCCCTTACTCTATACCTAATCTCTGTGGTTCTGTGAATTGTAGCTTGGTTACCAGTGATTTAAAGACAAATATATTTTCCATTTCTTAAACTTATTAGGGAAATTATTGTTGGGACCCAAAACTGATTCAGGGGAAAGGGTTCATCTTCAGAAGATTCCCAAGTCAGGGGATGTCTGGCTAAGTAGCTACTTGATTCCCTCAAGTCCTTGTCCTCATCCTTTCCTAGTCTCAGCTCTGACTCATTACTTGACAACAAAAATATACCAGGAGGGGCTGGAGAGATGGCTCAGCGGTTAAGAGCACCGTCTGCTCTTCCAGAGGACCCGGGTTCGATTCCCAGCACCCACATGGCAGCTAACAACTGTCTGTAGTTCCAGTTCCAGGCAAAACACCAAGGCAAATAATTAAATAAATAAATAAAGTTAAAAAAAAATATACCAGGAGACACGGCTTATCACTGCCATCAGCAGCTCGGGTAGTTCTCTTACTCATTAGAGACCTCCACTAAGGTAAAGCCAGATTCTTGACTTTGTTACAGAAAGTAATTTTGAAACCAGCTAGTATGAAGCAGAGTTGGGGTTTATTTTTATAAAGAAAGTTTAGCAGGGCTGGAAATATGACTCAGCAATTACAAGAATACTTGTTCTTGCAGGGACCTAGGTTCTGTATCCAGCGTCAGTGTGGTAACTTCACAAATGTCTGTAACTTCAGTTCCAGAGGATCTGACACCCTTTTCTCACCTCCAAAGGACACCTGGCACACATATAGTACACATACATAGATGCAGGCAAAATATTCATATACATAAAATAAAATTTTAAAAATCTTTTTTTTTTTTTTAAACTTTATTTATTTGCCTTGGTGTTTTGCCTGGAACTGGAACTACAGACAGTTGTTAGCTGCCATGTGGGTGCTGGGAATCGAACCCAGGTCCTCTGGAAGAGCAGACGGTGCTCTTAACCACTGAGCCATCTCTCCAGCCCCAAATCTTTTTTAAAAAAGAAAAAATTTAAGGGATGGGGATGTGGCTCAGTTGGTAGAATTCTTGGCGAGGTTGCATCATGCCCGGCTTCCATCCCTACCAATACATAAATTTGGCGTTTTAGCACACACTTATAATCCCAGCATTGAGGAGCTGTAGGCAGGAAGATTATAAATTCAAGGCTAGGGGCTGGAGAGATGGCTCAGCGGTTAAGAGCACCATCTGCTCTTCCAGAGGACCCGGGTTCGATTCCCAGCACCCACATGGCAGATAACAACAGTCTGTAGTTTCAGGCAAACACCAAGGCAAATAAATAAATAAATAAAGTTTAAAAAAAAAATTCAAGGCTATTAAGTTACAGATGTTTTTGAGCCACCATTTAAGTGCTGGAAACTCAACTTGGGTCTTCTGCAAAGGCAGTAAGCCCTCTTAACCACTGAGTCATCATCTCTCCAGCCCCAAGTTATACATATATTTAAACATGGTAATTAGTAGAAAGCTTGGTGCTGGTGGAAAAACTAAGGCATACCCAAGAGTGGCTTCTCAAGAGAGACTCTCAGGTGGCTTTTGAAATTACTTCCCAAAGGATTGCCTAGAGGCTGGGTGTGGTCGTGCCTGCCTTTAAATTCCCATAACTCTAGAGGTAGGACAGATCTTTGAGTTCTACATAGAGAGATCCTGTCTGAAAGGATTGCTAAAGCACTTCAATGAGATCATAGCCACTTCCTGATGTCTGTTGTTTGGAACTCATAGCTGCTAAGGAAAAAGTCTAAATCACAGAGTTGTAGAGAAAGTTAGATGCCTTTACAGTAAACAAAAGTTTATTGTTGTTTGCAAAAGTCCCATAAAATATCTGAAAAAGGAGAAAGTTCATAGTATCTATTTATCTATGTGTCTGCCTATCTCTTTCTTTTTTGTACTAAAATTCTTTATTCTCAGCTGGCAAGAGGCTTTGAACAGATTCTGAAATAAGGGGCTTATTTTTCTATCCAACTCCCTATAATCCTTAATTCTCCTTGCCTTTCTACCCAGCTTCACCCACAATAGCCCAAACACATGACTCTTCCACTGTCAGCCCAGGACTGCACTTGACCACTGCTCCAGCCCAGGCCTGTACCTGGCCACTAGTACCTATTGCAGTTGGAGTTCTGATTGGTACCTATAGATACCTTTCAGTAGGGGGCTGGAGAGATGGCTCAGTGGTTGCTTCCAGGCTGTCCATCAGCTGAGCTCACTGGTCATCTGTGGACTTTGTCTTTGAGCCCCACTCTTCTTGTGCTGGGCCCTGAAAAGCCAATTAATATGGATATGTGTGAGTTCACCCCTCAAGCATCAGTTCACCTCCTCAGCTCCTTGTAACCTACTTTTGTGGACAGTCCACACTACTGACAACTCAGAGGTCCCACTTTCCCCAACCAGGAAAAGTAGTCAACTCTCCCTTGCTGCTGCCAGATGCATAGCCTAGAGGCTTAGGGTTGATAACTCCAGCTGTTGTTACTTTGCTTCATTCAGGACAGCGTAGCCTAGAGCTCACTACACTGCATATATAGTCCAGCATATACTTCCTAGTGTGTGGGAGTAAGCCACCATACTCTACTCAGCAGTTATTTGTTTGTTTTTGATATGGTGTCTCACTGTGTAACCCAGGCCAGGCTATCCTAAAACTCTTGGCAATTCTCCTGCCTCAGCTTCTTAAGTGCTAAAATTACAGGCATGTGCTACCACACCCAGCTTTCAGCTGTTGTTTTCTTGCTCACCCAGCTGTAGGCTGCCTGGAGGGGCTAAGCTTTAATTGGTGGACAGAGCAATCCATTTCACAGTCTTTTTTTTTTTTCTCTCTCTTTCTTTCTTTTTTTTTTTTTTTTTTTTCTTTTTTTTTTTTTTTCAACACAGAGTGTGGAGGGGAGAGCTTAGCTTGGCTGGGCCTATGCTTTTAGCTTCACATGGGGCAGCACTCCTGGAGGCCTTGTGCTCTGCACTGTTATAAAGAGGAAGTACAGCACTGGACAATTCCAGTGTGTCAGTTCAGGAGGTCTAGCTGTTTGTCTTGTCTTTGGAACTAGCCTCTTGGGGAACTCAGTCCAGCCATCCTTGGTGTGAAGCCCTCCCTTTTTGCCTAGTCCCACAGAAATACTACCGCTGCTCAGAGGCTGACTACTGGCCTAGTTGAACAGGAAAGGCATTCCTGGTGGCCATGGGTCAGTGACAGGCACCTGAACAATTTGTGTGCACTCAGCAAAGCTGAAGAGGAATGGAACAGTTAATTTTATAGCCCAGAGAGGCCCAAGTGGCTGTATCTAATTACAATCACATTGAGGACCCAATTTCTACATCTGACTTCTGAGCCAGGAGCATGTAAGCCTCCTTTTGTCATAGGTAGAGGTAAGGACAGATGCATACTATGTTGTCTTGAGCACTAGCTATTGCCTATGTGTAGCATGAATTCTAATTGGTCTTAATAAAAACCTGGAACCAGATGATTGGGGTAATAGAGAGACAAAGGAGCTAGCCTCTAGAGAGACTTCTTACCTCTACTGAATCCTCAGACTGAATGGCCTGAGATCTTGTCTCCACTGCCTTATATTCCTGTCTCCACTTCCCTACTGCTAGAATTAAAGGTGTGATCCACCATCATTACAACCACCACCACCTGGCTCTGTTTCTCTTTTAGACAGATTCAATCTCCTGATCTTCTTGCTTCCCCTTCCCAAGTGCTAGGATTATAAGTGTGAGACACTACTGCCTGGCCTCTATGGTTAACTAGTGGCTGGCTATGCCCTCTGATCTTCAGGTAAGCTTTGTTTGTTAGAGCACAAACAAAATATCAACATACCTATGGGTATCAGTATAAACAACCACTTGCAGGGAGAGCCCAGTATCTACCCATTCCTGCCTCAGTCCTTTAATGGGCTAACAGGTGTCATTTCCAAGACCATCCACAAGCCCCCTTCTCCCAGCAGCACTACCCTCTCCTTGTTACCAGACCCAAGCTCACTAAGAACAGAGGGCAGACCTCCATAAATATGTGTGTTGCAAATTTATTTATATTTAGGTATATTATATATGTATATACATTATACATGTATATCAATATTTGTACATATTTTATATCTATGAAAGAGCCCAGTTCTGGATGCAGAGGAGGGAGATGTCAGAGTTTGTATGAATGTCAAGCAAAACAAGAATCTCTTTAGGTAGCCTTTGAAGCTTCAAGCCTGAACTGGTATGATCTGTGTACATAACCTGTAGGAATGAGGACAGACTGGGGAAAATGGTCTGAATTACTCAAAACTGACAGAAAACTAGAGGCTAGTTGTGGGGGCAAACACCTTTAATTCCATTGCTCAGGAGACAGAGGCATTCAGATATTCAGCACGGTCTCCAGAGTGAGAATTACTGTGAGTCTGACATCTGCCTGGGTGTCAGAAGGCTGGATTCAGACACTGGATGGCTTTGGGTTTCTTTCTCTTCTAGTTACTCATCTCAAGTTTTCTGTTTATTGCTTGTGAGGTATTGTTTTAGTTTTTTGATTTTGTTTGCTTGTGTGTGATTTTAAAAGATTATTTACTTATTTATATGGGTGTTTGCCAGGTATTCCTCCCTACTGCCAGAGACCCTCTTTCTTTTATCGTCCTTGAAATACAAAATACCCAACAGGTATTTGGTCTGCATGTACATATGCACACCAGAAAAGAGCACTGGAATTCATGGGACTACAGTTATCAACAGTTATAAGTCACCATGTGGGTGCTTTGAACTCAGGACCTTTGAAAGAACAGCCAGTGATCTTTTTTTTTCAATATTTATTTATTTATTATGTATACAGTGTACAGAAGAGGCTACCAGATCTCACAGATAGTTGTGAGCCACCATGTGGTTGCTGGGAATTGAACTCAGGACCTTTGGAAGGACAGTCAGTGCTCTTAACCTCTGAGCCATCTCTCCAGCTCCAGCACATACTTTTAATCCCAGCACCTGTTGGCAGGGGTAATCTGATCTCTGTGAGTTCTAGTAGAAATGATAGGAACAGAGGTGTTGGAGACAGAAAAAAAAACAAAAACAAAAACAAATGAACAACTATGCACTATTGGAGATAAGATATTCTGGGTTAGGGTTATGAGAAACTAGAGGTGTTTACAAGAGCTGCAAACCTTAAAAGCCAAGAGTGCCCTGAAGGTTCCAATTTCCAGGCTCATTCAGATGAAATTTTAGCAGACACTGCCTGCTGCTGATGTTCATATTCACTACTCCTGGAGGTTGGGGATTATAATAGCTACCAACTGCTGGTGACTAAAACCCAGAGCAGTAAGCTACCATTGAAATCTTTGAATCTCTTCCTGCTTTGAATGCCTGAAACAATAGGATTCTAGTTCTTGCTGATGCATAGCTATGATGTAAACTGTAGATGAGGCTTCAGGACAAGCTTCACCATCCCTCTGCTTCTATTTCTCTGTTGCTGTGTGTGCTCTCAGCTGTGTGTGGGAGACCATTCCACTGTTCCCTAACATTGATTGTCCCTCCCTGGGGCAATAGATCTATCTGAGAGAAGAGCTGATAGTATATAAGATACCAACCAGGCCCCAGGACTGAGAACTGCTTACAGTGTGTCCTTGCTTTCCTCTGACTAAAGACCAACAATGGCTTGGTTCCAGGGACAAAGATGATATGGCTCAGTGCCCTGGGGACCATAGAAGACTTGGAATGTGAGGGGTGACCTTTTGATCCAAGTAGCTAGATGGAGGTTGCTTGTTAAGAAGACAGTGGAGCTTTCCTAACTGGTGGAATGTGTCTGCATGGACTTCCCCCATACCCCTCAGAGATGGTCCTGGGTCAGAGCTTTGGCCCCCTATACTGTCAGTTGCTAAAAATTAAGGGGAAAAGAGCTAGAGAAATGACCCCAGTGAGTTTTCTACTCATCCAGAAGACCTAAGTTCAATTTTTAGCACCCAGATTACAACTGCCTGTAACTTAGTTACAGGGGATCTAAAAAAAACTCTTCTAAACTCTGCAAGCTTTTTGTGGTATATACACAAACATATATATATATATATAAATAAAAATAAGTCTTTTTTAAGGCTTAAGGCAAAACTCATAGAAAGGCCCTCCTCTCTCCAGGTAGATCTTAGTGGAATATAAGCAGACTTCCTGCTCAGTTTTCCTGGGATAAGATGACAGGCAGGACTGTAAGCTACTGTCTGTCTTTGTTGTCTCATCCCCCCTCCCCGATTTAGTAACAGATCATGTTAACATCTTCCAACTCACCCAGGCATGGACTTGGGTAAGAATCTCCAGATAAGAGTCACTAGCCTGAGCTGCTCTCTTTCAGGGGCTGCACCCCACTCCACCTTGTAGTGGAAATGTTCTTTGTATGCTGTAAGTAAAATTAACTATTTTGGCCTATGGTGAGCACCATAGGAATAGGCAGGAAATCAGAGTAGAGACAGGTAGAAGGAGGGTCGAGTCAGTCAGTCTCTATCCGACCCCTGAGAAAGAACCATGTAAGGAATCCAGGTGAGCCACAGGCCAGGCCATGTGGCAGGTAGATTAATAGAAATGGGTTGAATTAAGATAAAAGAGGTAGCTAATAATGTGCTTGAGGCATAGACCAAACAATATGAAATTAATATAATCGTCTGATTCATTTCTTTGGGGGGAAAAGCCTCTGAGGGCAAGGTCCGAACTTCTGGCCCAAACAGCCAAAAATGTTTTACAACACCACCTTGGTTCAGTTTCTCATTTTGTCACACACACAGAGGTCACACTCATTCTTCCCTTCATGGAGATTTCCTGCTACTCCTCTTGTCTGCTTGCCAGTCTCCATCACAAAGAGTATTCTTCTATAAGTGGTATCTGATCATGTTACTCCCACCTAAGGACACCAACAGTGACTAATGTCTGCAGATAGCAGCAAGCTCTCCTACTATAGCCTATAGGGGCCTGTCTATGAACCTTGAGAGATCTACCAGCTGTTGGTTTGCTGCCAAGGTTCATACAGCAGCCTCCTGTGCCTCCTGCTTAGGACCTTTGTGCCAAGACTTTCCATAGTTCACATACAGGATAAATGGTCCTGCCTGCCCCTGTCAGTTGGGCTGGATCCTCCTACCCTCTTGAGATAATTTCCCACCACAGGTCATATGCTAGCCTCAGGATCATCCTTCACCTCTGGGTCAGGGACCTAGAACTCTTGGATCTCTCTTGCTCCTGTCCTCCTAGGTTGTTTGTTCTATATAAAGCACCAACTTTTGTGGCCTCCTCAGACCATTCATCTCAATGGGACAAAAAGCAGAATGGCACATATGTATACCAGGCCACACCTACCACTATATACAAGTCCCCTTGATCTTCATTATTTTTGTAGCTCTTCTTTCTTTCTTTCTTTCTTTTTCTTGGTGCCCTTGTTGATGTTTGTTTTTAGATAGTACATTACCATATGACTTTGTCAGGCCTGAAACTTGCTACATAGACCAGGCTGACTTTGATCTTTCAGGCACCCTCCTTTCTAGGACTTCCTAATTCTGGGATTATAAGCATGTGCCATCATAGCATTTTTCGTATGTTTTCTTTTGGGAAATGTTGACTTAAATACTTTGCTCAGTGTTCAATTAGAGTATTTGTTTTCCTGCCATTGAGTTGTTTGAGTTCCGTCTATATTTTGGACATTAGCTCTCCCTTTGTGGTTTGTAAATATTTCCTCTTCATTCATGTGTTGCCTCTATTGGCTATTTCCTTTGCCATGGAAATAATTTTTAGTTCTAAATTTGCTTTTGTTGTCTGTACTTATGGGGATATATGAAAAAGAAGCTTTTTCTTTTTATAGTTTCAGATCTTTCCATTAGGTCTTCTTTTTTAAAAGAAGACTTGGTGTTTGCCTGGAACTGGGAACCAGAACTACAGACAGTTGCCATGTGGGTGCTGGGAATTGAACCCCCATCCTCTGGAAGAGCAGTCAGTGCTCTTAACCACTGAGCTATCTCTCCAGCCCCCCATTAGGTCTTCAATTCACACTGAGTTGATTTCCATATGAAATGATAGACAAGAATACAGGGCCCATTTTTTTGCTTGTAGATATCCAGTTTTACTAGTAATGCTCTTAAAAAACCTACCTTTTTTTTTAAACTTTATTTATTTATTATTTATTTATTTATTTGCCTTGGTGTTTGCCTGGAACTGGAACTACAGACAGTTGTTAGCTGCCATGTGGGTGCTGGGAATCGAACCCGGGTCCTCTGGAAGAGCAGCCGGTGCTCTTAACTGCTGAGCCATCTCTCCAGCCCCCGGAAGACCTACCTTTCACTACCCTATGTTTTCAGCTTCTTTTTTGCTAGTAGCTATAAAGGGCATGGTTAAACATTCCTGACTTCTTGAATCTTTATTCCCAGCATAACATACCCCTCCTTACTCTAGTTTTCTTCATAATATGTACTGTTCTCTAACTTGTTACATATTTTAAACTTTCTTTTATTTATTGTCTGTGTTCTCCAAAGTCAGGGTTTCCTATCTTAGTCATTGCTCTACCTTGATGTTCAGGTTATCACCATTATCACCACCACCACTATAACCATCATCATGATCAACTACTATCATTTTTTTAAAAAAAAAATTTTTTTTCATTTTATGTATATGAATGCTTTGTCTGCATGTATATATGTACACTGCTTATGTGCCCAGAGAGACCAGAAGAAGGTGTCAGATCTTCTCTGGAACTAGAGTTACAGACAGTTGTAAACTGCTATATGGGTCCTGGGAATTGATCCTGGGTCCTTTGAAAGAGCAAGTGGTCTTAACCACTGAGCCATCCATCTCTCCAGGCCCACCACTATCATCTTAGTCATCATCACTGCAATCATCTTCATCACCATCATCACCATCATTATCATCTTCACTGATATAACTCACCACTATCATACCACTCACTGTTCTAGGACTATCAATGACACGATAATCACCATTGGAATGAGTAATCTTGATCATCAACTTGATGCCTATGGTATTTCCAAAAGGGTTTGACACATAGAAAAGCAACTGATGCAGAAAAGCCCATCCTGATTGTGGGCAGTTCCATTCACTGGGCTGAGGACTAGGATGGAGTAAGAATAGAAGGGAAAAAGCCGGTCAGGGTGTGCAAGCCCCCATCATTTTTTTCTGAGTGAGTCCATTTATTACTGCTGCTGTGGCCTGTAGACATCAAACTCTGACTTCATCTTTTTAACACATTCATACACCATTGGCTCTCTAGGTAGCTTATAGGCCTTCAGCTTTAGATTGAGGCCACATCCTTAGTTTCCTTTGTTCTGAGGCTCTCAGCTTCTTGGACTAAACAGCTACTGGATCTCTAGTATGCAGATATTCACTGTTGGGCTACCCAGTCTCCAATTGTGTCAGTTTAGTAAACCTTTATAATAACATTTAGCCTATTGGTTTTGCTCCTCTAGAGAACTGTCATCATTACTAGGTCTTTCACCATCCCATACATTAGCCCACGTGATCAGTAGCATGAGCACCAGATATTGTATAAATTATTCACTGGCAATTGATTTTATAAAGGGTTAATATTTATTAAGGGGTTATATAAATACTCACTGATACAAAATTGAACCTTAAGACAATTCTTGGAGAGTTGACTATCCTGTGTAGTGCAAATCCTCTCCCTGAGAATACATAAACAAACAGGGAGCAAGGACAGTATGCCACTGGGTTCTCAGTGGGGGCTGGCCATGCCCCATCCAAAGTCCTGAGACCTCAAGCCTATACCTCTAGGTCTCGCTCAATAACACTTGAATCCCACCACACTTGACCAGGAAGTGATTCCAGATGTTTAAGCTTGCTCTCAATTTCAATGAAAACTGAACATCCTGGGATTGGCACCATGTAGAAAGGGCCTCCTCCCAGAACCTGCTCTGGGTTTACCTTGGTGCCTGACTTTCTTATCTACCCAATGGCCTCACCTGGTAGCAGGCAGAGCTTATAAGCCTGGGGCACAGTGATGGGGGCTGTTGCAGTGAAAAGCCTCACTGTCCCTCAAGAGGACCTGCATGTCCTTTAAAGAGATATACTGTCCTAGATGAAGGCTGCTAGCTACTCTTTTGCCAGAGTTTAAATGTTTGTCCCATTTTCCTGTTGCCCTGAGGTCCTGTCTCTGGACTCAGATGTTCCTTAGTCAAGATATAGGAAGTAGGTCTGTCTCCTTTAGCAATCAGGGCCCTATCTATTCCTTGGGAAGGACTCTGAAAGGACACCTAAGATTCTCTGGAAGAACCCAGAGATCCTAGGTAGGCACAAAACCAGGTAATGGCTGAGGGTAATCAAAGTGGCTTAAAATACAAATTCTAGTTGATATTTAATGAGAACTCAGAGCCAGATATTGGGGAAAAGCTGGAATATCAGAGAGAGGAAACAAACCACAGTCAATTTTCACCCAGCCAGGGTAAAAGTTATCTTCAAGAGTCCTCCATCTGGCTTGTAGCTTCTACAAAATTTCTCAGTGTCTGCCTACATCTGCCTTAAAGATCTTCTTCATCCGGGGCTGGAGAGATGGCTCATTGGTTAAGAGCACCGTCTGCTCTTCCAGGGGACCCGGGTTCCATTCCAGCACCCACATGGCAGCTAACAACTGTCTGTAGTTCCAGTTCCAGGCAAAACACCAAGGCAAATAAGTAAATAAATAATAAAGTTTTAAAAAAAAAAAAGATCTTCTTCGTCCATTCTTTTCCTTCCAGGTTCAACTCTACAAGTAATCCTAAAGTCAGGACTAAAGGTGTGCATTACAACTGTTTGATTGTTAGGCCTGGAACTCACAGAAATACAGAGAGATGTCTGTCTCCTGAGTTATGGGATTAAAGGCATAGGACACCACTCCCATCATTCCTGAGCTAGGATTAAAGGTGTGAGTTACCATTCTTGGACCCTCATGGCTTGATTGTGGGTGATTCCGTTCTCTGATATTCCAGACTGATTCTATTAAATATAAAATATATCACCACAGTGGCCTGCTAGGGTCTCCAAGAGACTAGACATCCCCCCTCAGTGTAGCTCCTTGGGACAGAGGCTATGAGGCCTAGGTCAGGGTCATAACCTTGCATCTTGCCAAGGTCCAAAGCTACCTTTGAGCAGGACAGTAATAACTGGTAATATCCACAAGGACTCACTTCGTTCCCTGTGATGGACCTCCAGCTAAACCCACAATGGCTCTGGCTGCCCATAGAAAAGGATCCATTCTCTGTTTCCATGTGGGGCTTTAAGAAAATAATGTCCCCACTTTATGGAGAAACTTGCTACCTCATCCATCCATAGCTCCTAGGTCACATGGAACTTCGTCCAACCTCAGCTTCCTCTTGAGTACTTCTTATCAACAAAGTGAACCCACTCAGTATGACTATGAGTTTTGTGTGTTTTCTGACTCTCGAGGATCTTGGACAGCCTTGTGTGCTCTGCTGTCTTTCTGGAAGCAGTGCTGAGCACACAGTGGGTCTTGGATGAGAGCAGAAACAAAATCACAGAAAAGATGTGATGGGTGTCTTGGTCATGCAGTTTGCCATCCAGGACCAATTCCCTGGTCCCCATGATCCTGCTTGTTCTGGAGTTGCAGCAAGTGTTTAATCTTTCTTGTTTAATCTCTCTCTCTTCTTCTGCTGCTTGTGTTATGGAGTCACCTCCAGGCTTGCAAAAGGCAATGTTAGAGCACAACAGGAGTTCTCTGCCGGTTGTAGCCCAGTGCCTGCCCTTAATCCTAGAGAAAATTCCTGCATGACAGAGACCTGAAGGAGGCTGACTAAAATGACAGGGACAAGCCTGTCCTTGCCCTTAGGGCCAGAGACCCAACACAAGCAGTCCACAAGCACTTCTTCCTGTTGCCCCAACTTGGGGTCTTCCTACTAGGAACCCTGCCTGTGTCTTGTCCTCATTTTTGAGTTTCTGATGTGTCCCTGCTTCTCCTCTCCCTGTAAGGATACCTCCCCTAGATGTAGGGACAACCTTTGTCCAGTGTTCACATCTTAACTACATTTGAGAAGAAAAATCACATTCTAAGGAACAGAGGCTAAAGACTCCAGCACATTTAAAAAATTTGTTTTTTTAAGTCAAGGTCTCTTATATCTCAGTTGAAGTCATACTATATAATTGAGAATGACCTCAAACTTCTGATCTTCAGGCCTCTGCTTCTCTAGTGATGGGATTACAGACAGGTACCACCATATCTAGTTTATGTGCTCCTAGAGATAGAAACCATGTTAGGCAAACACACTCCCAACTGAACTGCCCCCAGCTCTCCAACATGTTTTTTGAAGAACATAATTTATTTCATATGAGTACCTACAGGCTGCTTCCTGAGTACTGGGGTGCCAGCCTGGTTCAGCTTAGAGGATTGAGGCCAAGGCCTGGACCAAGTAAAGAACCAGATATGTGGGGTGTTGGAGTGAGTGATGAGTATATAGAGTCAGAGTGGTATGTGGACAGCTCAGGGAACTACTCCTGCAAACAAGGGCAAGGAGGAACTCAAGTGAGAGTAAGAAGAAAGGTCAGCCAGGTTTTCCTCCTGAGCCCCAGGCTTCCATTGTGACTAATTACCCTGCAGGGAGCTCTGATACTGGGTTACAGAACACCTGGAATCATTATCACCTAGGATAGCAAGGCCATAGGTGAGGATGAGGCACTGTGAGGGTGAGGTGTCTATTCTTGGGACTTCAGAGTTGTGTGATCCTTCCCACTAGGCTCTGCATCTGTCATCCAACACCAACTAAACCCAGGAAGACTCGGGTCTTTTACCTCTCAGCTTTGGTGGGTTAATACTGAGTTAATAGCATAACCCAGTGGTCACAGTCACTGTATCAGCTGATTGGAAGCCTTGGCTGGGATCTAAAGTCCACTCCAATCTGGTGCATTTACTAATTAGGAAGTTGGTGCAGGTGGAGGTCTTTATTCTGCCACATGCTCCCCTTGGCACTGCAGAGCTGTCTCCACATAATATTCCCTTCCCCAGAGACACACAGGAGATTTGGCTGAGGTTATAACACCCTGGATCAGCCAAGAGATCATGCAGTTTCCCTCTGGCAAATATCTGGTCACCCAGATTCTGAATCAGTCACAAGCCTTGCAGGAAGCAGATGGTCATCTCAGTGTTGATAATTTTTAGAGTTTAATGAAGGCTTGTTTGCACAGGGAGGGAGAGTGTGGGGAAAGCAATGGAGCCTCTCAACGTGCCTTGGAGAACAGACAGGTGCTATCTGGAGAGGGAACCCTACATTCTGGCTGCAAAAGATTACTGAAGGTATCTACAAGGCTCTTCCCTGTTGGTGCCAGCCTCACTTTTGAAGAACTCCTCTCCAATTTGTCTCTTTACTGTGACACAACCTTCTTGAGAACAGGAATTTTCTCCTCCCAGTGCTGATTGCATATTTACATATTCATGGGATGAAGAAATGTGTGTTCTGCCTAGCCAAATGGCCTGAGGTCAAGGTTGCCAGCTGACCTCTGTGGCTCCTGCTGTTCCCCTCCCCCAGTTCTATAGAAAGAACTACACATATTGTCATGGAGCCTGCTTTTCCTGTACCTTGGGCTAGCAGGGCAGCAGTGTTCTTTTCTCTGAGAAATGTACCTGTCTGCCTTGGCTAGGCCCAGCTCAGTGCCTGTCCCCATGGTCGGGGAGAGGGGGGAGGCTGAGCCACTAGATACCCAAACACTACATCCAGCCGTGCATAGTCTCCTTGAGAAGTGAACATATAGTATGAGGCTTACACATGCACCCACATGCCAACACTTGTACACACCACGCATGCATATCTGAGCATGCATTTAGTTCACATATGTACATAGACTTCCCACATGTACCCACAGATGAACATGGACATTTGTTTATACTCCCCCCACTCAGATGGACACACACATGTATACACAGCACAGTGTTTACCATGCCCATGCACAGGCACATACACATAGAGCACCAGGTATATGGAACCATCCCTGCAGCCACTGTACTTATAGAAGCACCTTTGTCTTTCTATATCATGAAAAGACACATGCAGGCTTGTGTGAGAGGAAAGGTGTTGGTACTTCTTACCACCTTTGCTGACTCATGAAGGGACTAGTGATAGCCCAGTGGAGGGTGCTGACACACTTTTGGGTAAACAGAGTTAAGATGGGAGTGGTGTGCACACTTTCTGGGAAAAGACAATCTTTTGTGGCTTTGAAGGGCCATTTGTCTGCCACAGTCACTCTTTCATATAGTAAATGTGGATTGTGAACTTAGTGTGTGTCTGGTCCTGCTCTAGGCAGGTTTTGATTTTTTACTTATCTATGTGCATGTATGAGTGTTTTGCTTGTCTGTATATATCTGTGTATCACATGTGTGCTTATTGCCTGTGCAGGCCAGAAGAAGGTGTCAGATCACCAGAGACTAGAGTTCCAAAAGATTGTGGATACTGAAAATTCAAACAAGCTCTTCTGGAAGAGTAGATAGTGCTCTTAACCTCTGACCTACTTCTCTAGCCTCTCTCTCTGTGTGTGTGTGTGTGTGTGTGTGTGAGAGAGAGAGAGAGAGAGAGAGAGAGAGAGAGAGAGAGAGAGAGAGAGAGACTTGCTTTGTAGACCAGGCTAGCCTTGTACTCCAAGAGATTTACCTACCTCTCTGCCTTAGGAATGCTAGAACTAAGGACATGTGCCACAATGCCTGGCTTGCTTTTGTTTTTTGAAACAAAATTTCACGTATCTCATATCTCAGGTTGACCTTAAGCTTTCTCATAGATGAAGATGTCCTTGCATCCCTGAATCTCCTTACTCCACTTCTCAAGTTATCATTTGAATTACAGAAATATAGTGCCATTTAGTGCTTGATCACTGATTCTAAGCAAAGATCCACAGACAACAGCCCCAGACATATAGAAAACAAATAGCAAAGAGGAATTCCCTCCTCAGCCTTTATGCTGAGAATGGAGTCAGACCTGTGACTCAGAGGCCTGGGGCTGAGTGGGTTGAGGTTGAAAAGCATCTTGTGAGAGAAGCAGGAGCAGTAGAATGATAGCTACTGCTGGGGATTGGTGCCCCTCACAGACCCTTGTAAGTGCTAGTCAGATGTCAACAAGTGGGGGTGGAGTATAGAGTTTTGCATTTTAAATGATTCTCTTCTCACCTCCAAAGCATTTTATCATGAAAGGATTTAAAGTCCCAGAAAAGTTGCCTCCCTTAAACACTGGCTGTGCTCCTAAGCCATTCTCCTTTCTCATACTTACAGTTGCTCCAGGGCTTGTGACCCTGTCACCTTTACCTCTTCTGTTCTTCAAGGTTTTGGGTATGCCTTATGCCACCCCCTCTGATGAAAGCACTGGACCTTGGTCCCTGGCCTGTCCTAACTCTGGCTGACCTATGGAGACGTTTTTGTTTGTTTTGCGACAGGGTCTCTCTGTGTATTCCTAGCTGTTCGGAAATTTACAGTGCTTCATGGGTGTTAGGAAGGAGCCTCCAAGGATGATATTAGAAGGGGATAAAGAAATGAGTGTCAGAAATGGGGGTGGGTATGAAGCAGAGGGAAGAGCAGGAAAAAGGCCTGGGAACTCTGCAGGAGGGTAAGTGGTAAGTACAGTATCACACAAAGGAATGGAAAGACAAAGGAGGGCCAGGGGTCAGAGGAGACAAAGCCAGGGGTCAGGTATCAGATGGGGACAGGGGGAAGACAAGAGCTTTGGGACAGAGAGGATAACCTTCCAATGCTGTCTGTCTGTCTATCTGTCTATTTCTGAGTCTAACACTGAGTCCCTGTCTGACCTCCAATTTACCATCACCATATAGCTGAGGATAATTTTGAACCCTTGAGCTTCTTGCTTCCAATTCCTGTGATTACTATGATTACAGATGTATACCACTGTCTTAGTTAGGGCTTCTATTGCTGTGATGAAACACCATGACTACAGCAACTCATAAAGGAAAACATTTAATTGAGGTGTCAGCTTACAATTTCACAGGTTTAGTCCATTATCTTCACTGCAGAAATCATGGCAGCTGTCAGGCAAACATGGTGCTGGCTACATCTTGATCAAAAGGCAACAGGAAGTAGACCTCAAAGCCTGCCCCCTCAGTGACAAACAAGGCCACACCTACTTTAACAAAGCACACCTCCTAATATGACACTCCCTCTGGAGGGTCATTTTCTTTCAAACCAACATACAACCACTATGCCCAAATTTCCCAAAACTGTATTTTGAAGACTTTTACTTTTATCAGTGGGTGCTGAGTCAGAGAGGAGACAACTTCAATGTTCTGAAAGTCTGCCAATACCCCTACCCCTCCATCTTCACTCCCTCCTCAGCTACCCAGTGTCTCCAGGTCTTTCAGGCAAGATTTGACTTCTTATTCCTTTGGTCTCTAGGTTTTCCAAGGCTGCTGCACTTACTGTTTTTGTGTGCCAACTTGACAGAGGCTAGAGTCATCTATTGCTTGAATCCTAATTGGTCTTTTTTTTTTTTAAACTTTATTTATTTATTTATTTGCCTTGGTGTTTGCCTGGAACTGGAACTACAGACAGTTGTTAGCTGCCATGTGGGTGCTGGGAGTCGAACCTGGGTCCTCTGGAAGAGCAGACGGTGCTCTTAACCGCTGAGCCATCTCTCCAGCCCCCCTAATTGGTCTTATAATAAAAACCTGGAGCCAGATATTGGGGAAAAGCTGAAAGTTCAGAGAGATAGAGAGAGAAATAAGCCACAGCCACTTCTTAACTAGCCAGCTCCTCAGCATGAAAGAGGTAGATCCTGTTGCCATGAATCCTCAGACTGAATGGGGGAAGGAATGATAGAGGCCAGGCAGTGGTGACACACACCTTTACTTTTAGCATGGGGGAGGCAGAGGCAGAGATCTGTTTGGATCTCTATGAGTTCAAGGCCACACTGATGGACTATGATCTGGAACTATAAGCCAAATAAAGTTTCCTTTCCAACCTGCTTTTTAGTCACAGTGTTTCCTTGCAGAAATAGAGACCCTAAGACAGTTGTTTTATGGAACCTAATTATTTGAGGGCTGTTACTTGGACATTTTGCAGGATGCCCTGTTTTATTTATTTATTTATTTATTTATTTTCCAGTATGTTCCTTTGACTAGACTGTGGTTAGGAGTCTGTCAGGTGAAAGCAATGTTTTATACTATATACTATTGCTGAATTATTCACTTGCAATCAGTCATATAAGGGATTAATATTTATTAAGGGATATAAACACTCACTGATACAAATTGAACCTTAAGACAATTCTTGGAGAGTGGAATTGTCCTACGGTCTCATGTGTGCGTTAGAGTCAGACCTCTCCCTGAGAAAGCAGGAACAAACAAGGTCAGTGTGCAATGGGGTTCTCAGTGGGGGCTGGCCATGCCCCATTCAGGGTCCTGAGACTCCCAAAGCTATGCCTCTAGGCCTCCCTCCATAATGCCTGAATCCTACTACAGTATACTGTCCTCTTCTAGCCCTGAACTGTGCCTTGATGAATGAATGGAGAGTAAAAGGATGAGAGAGGAGAAGAGAGGGAACAAGAGAGAACAGAGTAGTTGCCATGGAGAAGCTGGAGAAGCTGGGCCAGCTGAGAAGTGGTTCAGTTGCTAACTACTGGTGCACAAACCGTCTTATGCATGGTGGCACAAAGCTGGACCACCAGTCCTTTTTATACTGTGTGGATCTGGAGTTAGATTGGGTTCTGTGGCATTGATGGAAGCTACCTCGGATCCTCACTGGTAGGTGGACTGATTGGGAGGGTCAGGATGAAGATCAAGTCCTGAGCAGCTTGGCCTACTGAGCCTTGAAGGGATACTATAGCTTCATTTGCAACAGGAAGGGCAATGAGGAGGGCTGGATGTCAGTGTCCAAGACCATGCTCAGGGCTGTGTCTCCTGTAGGAGATTGGGGCACCTGACCCTGTGCCTCTTACATCCTGTCCCCTGCTCCTCCCCCCGTCCCTGCCCCGTTGTCCCTAACTGGACACTAGGTGGCTGCTCCAGCTCCTATCTCTCAAGGCTGCTCACAGGAGGTGGTAACACCATGCAGTTTTCTGTAAGGTTCTGAAACATCCCTATGATGGAATAAGCACCCTTTGTTAGCATGAGCCTTTGTTATCTTCTTTGATAACCAGCTCCCTACATCTGTTTCTCTTTCTGTTCTTAGGTCCCCTTTGCTGGTAGAGATTAGCACATGAGTGAAGGACTCACTGGTGAGGAACAGTTGATTTCTCCCCCAAGAAGGATACCAATGCTCTGTCTTTCCCAAGCCTCCCACCCAGCCTGGCTGATGTCCGAGGCCTGCTTGCTTCCCGTTGGAGTGGATGAGTTTGGTCAGGGCCACCTCCTGGCCTTGGCAGCCTCCAGTGGACACTGGAAGACCAGTTCTTTAAGAATAGGGAATTGTGCTGCCTCACCTATTTCTGGGACATCTTTTCCTGCTCTGATCTTCCTCCCAAGCCCTACCTCACTATCTTCTCCTGCCCTGCTCAGGCTCCCTGATTTTCATTCTACATTGTATTTAACTGTCACATTGTGGCCAGTGTGTCTCTCTACGGTGGTGGCTTTGAAAAGGAATATTTGACACAGTTCTGGCTCAGAAACTAGGAGGGAAGAGTGACCACTGAGGTCTGCAGAATTCCAGGAACATCTTCTATCCCCTCCAGGGTTTTATACAGACTTCAATTTTTAGGAGATGATGGCATATCGTTTCTAGGAGAGTATGAACTTAAGGACAGCAAACCAAATCCCTGGAACTTGAAGCTTCATGAAAGAGTAGTTCCTTAGGGTGAAGCTGTAAGCTCCCAGAACCACAATGGCCTCATGGCCCCACCCACCATGACCTGATCTTACCTGTGCAAAGCTCTATTGCACCTGTCTGGAGGTCCACTCTGCCATCTGAGACCCCACTTATCTCTAGTTCCAAATTTAAGTGAAATAAGTCAGCTATAAAAGAACAAACTAGATACATCTGTTTTACCAGACACATCTACATATTTGTAGGGATTGCAGAATGCCTAGGCTATGAGGAGGAAGGGGGCTCATTATATAATAGTGCAGGGTTCTGTCTGAGATACTGGGAACATTTTGAACTAGACAGGTATGGTGAGTTCCCTAGGACACACTCCTCCAGAACCATCAGTAGGCCTGCTCACTGCACAGAGATCTCAGGCCTGACCATGAGCCTGGCTGTCCTTTGTCTCTTGGCCCACAGTCCTTTGCAGACTGGGTTGTGGATGCTTACTCCGAGGGAGTTTTTGTTGGTTTTCTTTGAGTCTCATATAGCCTAGACTAGCCTCAAATTTGCTGGTTTCTACTTGTTCCTGCTTTCTACTTCCTGGAGGGCTAGGATTACACACACCTAAAACAGTAATAACAGAGCCGGGTGGTGGTGGTGCACACCATTAATCACAGCACTTGGGAGGCAGAAGCAGGTGGATCTCTGTGAGTTCAAAGCTAGCATGGTCTACAGAACATGTTCCAGGAGAGCCAAGACTGTTACATAGAAAAAAATTGTCTCAGAAAAACCAATAAATAAATAAAAATAGTAATAATAATTTTAAAAAGGGAACTCTTTCACAGATTTCTACAACTTCTGAGACTCTTTTGTTTATGGTCCCCAGATATTTTTTTTGTTCTAGTATTTTTAAAAGATTTGTTATTTGTGTGTGTATTTATATGTGTCTGCCTCCCCAACACCAGTGCAGTTACGGTTAGGATAGTTACCATGGTAATATGTTATGAGGTGGATAAACAGGTTTCTCTATTCCCAGAACAGCTGGTGGGCAGGGGTGAGTCCACCTCAGAGCATGTGGACATGGTCTCATTCCCAGAGCCTGGGCTCTAAGGAGTCTGCCAGTAGTTCCCATGGCCTTCATCTTAGTGGATTATCTGTCTTTCTGAGTTAACATGTCATCTCCCCGTTCACATCCCTCCCCAACACACACACACTCCTGGCAAAGGTTGATTCATCAGTGTGTGATTTCTATAGGTTGGGCCCCTGCCACTGTGAAGCCAATGTAGGCTGAGGCCTGCTATTCCCACAGCAAACTTCCCCCTCCACCTAAGTCTGCCTTAGCTAGTGTCACAAAGAAAAATTTAAGGGGCTGAAGGCCAGATGCAAAGGGCTGGAGGGCCAGGTGTGAGGGTCTTAAGAACCCAGGTGTGAAGCCCTGAAATAATTAATCCAAATAGCCTTGGAATGATGCTTTCACAGGACCCCAATGAGGAGGTGTGCAATGCCCGGAGAGGCCAAAAGAAGGCACCAGACACCTTGAAGCTGGAGTTGCAGACCATAGTAAGCCACCATGAGGGTGCTGAGAGTAAACTGGTGTCCTCTGGAAGAGCAGTCAATACTCCTAATCTCAGTGTCATCTCTTCAATCTCTTTTTTTTTTTTTTTTTTTTTTTTTTTTTTTTTTTTTTTTTTTTTTTTTTTTTTTTTTTTTTTTTTTTTTTTTTTTTTTTTTTTTTTTTTTTTTTTTTTTTTTGCTTGTTTTTTAATGGGCCTCAGATGTGACTGACCTGCAGCCAAACATACTATGTGTAGGTCAAGTCTCCTCTGGGTGAAGTGAATTGGATCAAACTGCAGGCTTCCTTTCTGGATCTTACATAGAGGGGGGTCAGATTGGTTATTGTGATAACTCCCCTGGAACAGACTTCCTGTGCTGTTGTAGAATCACCTGATGTCTGTTTTCCTTGTTGGACCCTGACTAATACATTTCTCTGTATGGGTTTTAATAGATGACTCATCCCCAATGCAAGGACCCCCCACCCTGTTGGCACAGAAACAAAGAAGGGGAAATAATTGAATAGCTGCAGTCATTTGTTAGTTCAAGTAAAAGGTAGCTGAATGTGGTGGTTCACACCTACAATCTCAGCTCTTGGGAGGCTGAGGGGGTGGATTGCAAATCTGAGGCTAGTGTGGGAGCAACAGACACACCAGGTACATCTATCTATCTATCTATCTATCTATCTATCTATCTATCTATCTATACATGAAAGCAAAATGCTCATATGCATAAAATTTTAAAAATCTTAAAATTCAAACAAAAAACCCAATTTAAGTTCCCAGAGTCTTCCTATCCAAGAGAATTACAGTAATGAGAAAAAAAAAATCTAGTGTCTGTAAAACATGTTCTGATTAGAACTGAGCACAGGGCATTGGGGAAAACAGTGTTTGCCCAGTGTTGTGAGGGATCTGGTGAGGAGGAAGGGGAGGAGGAGGAGGAGGAGGAGGTGGTGGTGGTGGTGGTTAAAAGTTGCTGAAGATCTAGTAAGTATAACAAACCAGCCCAAAATACCAGGCAGAACTGAAAGAAGGGTGAGAGACACGAAAGAGACAAATGCATCAAAATCAAGGAGGGTACAGGTCCTGGAGAAAGGAAACAAGCAATAACCACAACTCAAAGTTTTAGTTGATTGTAATGGTTAGACAAAAGAGGGTCACTGAAGTCCAGGGGGTTACATTGGAAGTGGAGAGAGGCTGGAAATCCAGCTACTGAGACAGGAGGATCACTGGACTACAGAGCAAGTTTAAGACTAGGTTAAACAACTTAGAAATGCCCTATCTCAAAACATAAAGTAAAAAAGATGGGTCAGCAAGATGATTAACTTGGTAAAGTTAGTTCTGGGACTCACAAAGGGGAAAGAAATCCTGAAGGGTATCCTCTGACCTGACCACACTGTACTATGGCATGCCACATACATGCCACATACATGCCACATACACACCACATACATGCCCACATACACACCACATACATGCCACATACATGCCCACATACATGCCACATACACACCACATACATGCCCACATACATGTCACATACACACCACATACATGCCCACATACATGCCACATACACACCACATACATGCCCACATACATGTCACATACACACCACATACATACCCGGTGGTGATTTGAATGCATTGGAGAATATTATTTTAAGGTGTGTTACTTTTGTTTATGTTGGATTCATTTAACTCTGTGAAGCTGTGTTACTATGCCTGTCTGATGGCCAATAGCAAGTCAGGAAAAAGACAGGCTGAGCAGGTAAGCACAGAGAGAATATATAGAAGGGCAAATCTGAGAGAAAAAATGATGGATCAAGAAAAGAAGGGGCCAGCCACCCAGAGTAAGAGTGAAAGTAAGATTACAGAAGAAGAGAAAGCCCAGAGGCAAAAGGCAGATGGGATAATTTAAATTGAGAAAAGCTGGTTAGCAAAAAGCCAAGCTAAGGCTGAACATTTATAATTCAGAAAAAGCCTCAGTGTGTGATTTATCTGGGAGCTGGGTAACAGGCCCCCCAAAAGAGCAAAAACAAACAACAGCACTCATGTGTTTGAATACTTGGTCTCAGTTAGTGGATCTGTTTGGGAAGAATTAGGAGGCATAGCCTTTTTGGAAGAGATATGTCAATATAGGTGATGAGATTTTAAAAGCCCACCTTAGGCCCAGTATCTCTCAACTTGTTGCCTAAAGATCAGAATGTAAAGCTCTCAGCTGCTGTTGCTATTAAACAATAACATTAAACAATCCCTAGGCTAGACCTTCAGGGATCCCTGGATGAACCCTCAAGATCCTTTAAGTTGAACTCCCAAAGGTGACTATGTTAGAATGGCAAGGATTCCCAGGCTGTATGAGGAAAAGGCACATCTGGGAATTCTCTGGAGAGTTTTCTGCTTCCTATTTTCCCTCCTATGACCTTCCTACCCACCCTGTGTGGTGTGGTAGCTCAGGCTCCAGGCATCTCTGAAAAGTTCTGTGATTGCCCCATTCCATAGCATTTGCTAAAATCTTTTCCAGGGAAAATGTTCCTGAAGGTAGAGGATTTGCATGAGAAAGCAGGAAACAGAGTATCATGCAGTCAGTGGGCAATTCTACCTTGTATTGTGAGACACTGTTGTAGTCCATTAGCAGCATCCTTGAGTACTTACTGAAGGTAGGGCTGCTGAGGTCATTGGCAGCCCCTTGACAAGCACTGATGATCCATCTGAGACACTAAAGATGGCCTTTGTGAGTAATAGAGTCTGCAGTGAGGAGCCAGGATCTTACTCAGATGTCACTATACTTGTCCTGAAGAGAATAGATACTCCAGTGATAGAGGAGAAGCAGGTAGGCTAGGCCCTGATGCAGATGAACACTGAGCACTAGATGTATGCCATTTCTTCCCTACACACAGGAGCATGAGCATAGGACATGCATGTAGATTTGAGTGTGTGGCATGTATCCATGCAGCAAGTTGTGAGCACACATGCAAGGATACATCTCCTAGATACCCTGAAGGAAAAACTTACTATGTTTTGTGGGGAGGAAAGAGATGAGAGGCAGGTAACACATTTACCATGTTGGCAGGAGCACTTGTGTCCATGAAGTCCCTAGTCTTAGGGTACAGCAGCCCAGCCCTTCAGTATCACTTGGCTACAGCTCCAAGAGACATGAGCTATTGGTTCTGTGCTCAGCCAATTCTGACCACCCCACCTTGGGCATCCCAGGAAGCCATGAAGGCTACCAGCAATAGAGAGGTCTACAGAACAGTGACCACTGCATAGTTGCACTTCTTGCAAAATTCTTTGTTCCAGTCTCTCAAGCTGCCCCTGGAAGAGGCTAGACACAACTGGTGTGGCTGTAGAATGGTTAAGGGGTTCAGTCTACTGTCCTTCTCTGGGGTCCAGTTTTATACATCTCACCAAGATGTGTAAAGCATTTCTAAGCAGGAGAAAATGTGGTTCTAGGAAAGTTAATGATGGAATCCTATTAGGAGCTGGTGGACCTTCTGGCGTTATGTCTGATTGCAGGGGACCACCCCCCTCACTCCTCCCTCCCCTCGCAAAAGACCACGATGGAGACCAAATGCCATATGTAAGAGCAAAGAGCCTTTATTCAAGCTTGAGCTTGGTCTCTGTCTGTCCAATGACAGTGAGAGCAGACAGCACCAATCCTAGGCAGGGTAGAGTTTGGCTGGCATTTGTCTAGGAGTATCTTCTTTTTTAAAAAAAAAAAAAAAAAAACAAAAAAAAAACAAGGGGCTGGAGAGATGGCTCAGCGGTTAAGAGCACCGTCTGCTCTTCCAGAGGACCCGGGTTCGATTCCCAGCACCCACGTGGCAGCTAACAACTGTCTGTAGTTCCAGTTCCAGGCAAACACCAAGGCAAATAAATAAATAAATAAATAAAGTTTTTAAAAACAAAACAAAACAAAACAAAACCACTTTTATTATTTATTTAATTATTTGCCTTGGTGTTTGCCTGGAACTGGAACTACAGACAGTTGTTAGCTGCCATGTGGGTGCTGGGAATTGAAACCGGGTCCTTTGGAAGAGCAGACGGTGCTCTTAACTGCTGAGCCATCTCTCCAGCCTGTCTAAGAGTATCTTACTGAGATTGTGCTGGGCTCAAGAACTAAGTAACAATTGGAATGTTTGAAATGTCAAGTACTTCCCATTAGATGCTGACCCTTCCTGGGTGGTATCTGCTTATGGGCTTTTCCTGGAACTACCAGGTGCTGACAGTAAGAGACTCAGGCCTATAGTCTGGCTGATTTTTATTAAGCCTGTCTTGGCAGCTGTATAGCTAAGCTGCTTTGGGCCCCACACTGGAAATGGATTTTATTTTTTTGACTACTACCTTAAATTGTAGATTATTGTGTATGTGCATGTCTGATGCATGAGATTGGCCTATGTGAGTGTGAGCATGCATATGGAGGTGAGAAGAAAACTTCATGGAATTAAACCGTCTTATGGAGTTTTCTCCTCCCTCCTTCATATGGGTTCAAGGGTCAGACTCAGGTTTCTATCCTTGCACAGCAAACACCTTTTACCATTTGGCTCAGTTTGCAAGGCCCCCAGACTAGGGCTTTTTATTTCCTCTAGAATCCAGAGAGGCAAGATTCTCTTAGAGACTGTATAGACTGTATACATATACACACGTGGTTTGATGCCATGACAGGAATGTGTCCTATTCCAGTTTTAGATCTCAGAAGTCTGAGACCAAGATGTGGGCAGAGATGGTTCTCTTTTAAGGTGCTGGGAAAGACTCCTCTTGCCTCTCCCATTCCAGGTCCTCTGTACCTATGATCTTTCAAGTTGATGTGACACTTCTCCTCTGGCTCTTTCTTCCTCCTCTTTCCTCTCCATTTTCTTTTTCTTCTTCTTCTTCTTCTTCTTCTTCTTCTTCTTCTTCTTCTTCTTCTTCTTCTTCTTCTTCTTCTTCTTCTTCTTTCCCAAACGGTATCCAGCTTTATTAAATATGCTTTCCATAAACAACCATGGTTTTTCAGGCAGGACATGGGCAGACAATCATAACAGTATACAAGAACTTCCAAACTCCCTTCTCGTGTAGACTACCAAAGTCAGAAACCACCATAAAACCCAATGAGTCTTCATTCGATGCTTTGAAAAGGGGGAGAGCTGAGAGTGAGGACTGACATTTCACACTGAGGATGTTGTTTAACAAGTTGACCCTGACTTTCAGGAAATAAAATGGAAATGGCAGAATTATCAAATTGAAAATCCACAGTCTTTTATAAAAGGAACCACTGCTCTTTTGAGGACACTCAATAATGTCACTGCAAAGTCCAGATTGCCCAACAGACCAGCACAACCAATTCTGGGCATCAGGTTCCAATATGTCTCTGGTTTTAAGGGAGTTAAGTCTATGCTGATGGTGAGGGGGGTGCAGGAGATATAAAAATGAATTTAGAGTTTTCCCACACAAGGCACGTAGTGCCATGGTGGCCACATATGTCAACATCAGGACATCTCTACTGAGAGCCAAGAGGAGTCTTTCAAAATTACCAGGGAAAGATGTTTTCTATCATCAACCATTATCAATCCAGCTTGGGAGACATTGTTAGTGACACATGTTCCTTCCCTCCCTCAACAATGCAGTATTCTGTGTGCTAACAACATAGCTTTTTAAAAAAAGTAAAACAAAACTCTGCATTTTTATAAAACTTGATAAAAAATAGTATTTCAAACTGTACAGTCACCAGAAGTACACGGTTATCAAAAATGCACACACTTCACTTGGCATCTCCAGCACCATCAGCTTTTTGTGCCTGGTCTTTTTGGCTTCTCCATTTTCTGCAGGATTATTTGCATTCTTACCAAGAAGGCTTTCCCCTTCTTCCCCTTGGGTACCTTCTCTCTCTTCTTTGCAGGGGCCTTTTTAGGCTTGGGCTCTGGCTTTGGAGGAGCAGGTTTAGCAGACTCCTGGCAGATCTCCTCTGTGGCTCGTCCTTCACCTTGGCTTTATCTCCTTTACTGTCCCCTCAGCCTTTGTTTTGGGCATGACAGTGGTGAGGGACGTCAATGCTGAACTCAGGGATGCAGTGCACAGGTTTGGTCCATCCAAGGGTTGCTCTTGCTGTTTCTTCACACTGCTTCTCCATCTTTTTTTTTTTTTTAAACTTTATTTATTTATTTGCCTTGGTGTTTGCCTGGAACTGGAACTACAGACAGTTGTTAGCTGCCATGTGGTTGCTGGGAATCGAACCCGGGTCCTCTGGAAGAATAGACGGTGCTCTTAACTGCTGAGCCATCTCTCCAGCCCCTCCATCTTTTTTTTAAATAGAATTTTGCAACAGTTGCCCAGGTAGCCTGTGACTGACAATCTTTCTGTCTCAACTTTCTTGAGTGCAAGTATAGGTGTGTTCTGTGCCCAAGGCTTGACTGTGTATGCCTCTTTATATGAGGATAGCAGTCACTGGCTCCCACCCAATCTTTTCACCTATTATAACACCAGAGGCTCTAGCATTAGTCTTTTTTCTCATTGCTGTTACTATCTAACAAGAAGCAACATAAGCTGGGTGTGGAGGGTATGGTGGCACATTGTCCACATGAATGTCTGTGAGTTCAAGGCCAGCCTCAGCTACATAATAGAAAGACCTCACCTAAGGAAAGATCAGTTTAAGGGAGAAGAGTTTGTTTTAGTTCACAGGCTTATGGGATATAGTCCATCATGGTGGGAAGATATGGCAGCCAGCAGCTCCATGCAATGGGAACATGTAGCTGAGATTCTTCATATCCCCATGCATCTATGAAATGGGAAGGGGGGTTGTGCCTGCACTTAGCTGGCTTTCTCCTTTTCTTTTTCTTTTTTTTTTTTAGAAGTGGCTGAGGTTTTTTTTTTTTTTTTTAACTTTATTTATTTATTTATTTGCCTTGGTGTTTTGCCTGGAACTGGAACTACAGACAGTTGTTAGCTGCCATGTGGGTGCTGGGAATCGAACCCAGGTCCTCTGGAAGAGCAGACTGTGCTCTTATCCGCTGAGCCATCTCTCCAGCCCCTTTTCTTTTCTTTTAAAGAATCAATTTTGGAACCCTGGCTCCATCCCACATTCATGGTAGTTCTTTATCTTCCAGGTAATTTCCTCTGAAAATGCTCTTCTAGACACATCTAGAAGTGTGTCTCTCAGGGGATTCTGAATTTACTTAGTCATCAGGTGCATGGTAGTCTGTCCCTGTGGCTCTAGCATTTAGAAGGTGAAAAAAGGAGAACCATAAGTTCCAGGTTTTCTTTGTTTATACAGTAAATTTGAAGATAGTCTGGGATAACATAAGACTCTATCTCAAAAGGAAACAAAACAAAGCAGACTAGGGCTGGAGAGATGGTTTAGCTGTTAAGAGTTCTTTCTGTTCTTCCAGGGGACTCAAGTTTGATTCCACTTGTAACTTAGGCTCCAGGGGGGCTCTAACACCTTCTTCCAGACTTTGCTATTCTATAGGTATTGAACACATGTACACACATGTGCATACACTTAAAAACTATTGAAAAACAACCCCCAGGATAGAATATAATGACCAGATGTGTAGTAGCACTTATCTTTAATCCCAGTATGTGGGAGGTAGAGGAAGGTGGATCTGTGTGAGTTTGCAGCAGCCTGGACTACATAGCAAGTTCCAGATAATCCAGGAAACCACCCCAAAACTATGCTTAGTGTGCCACAAATCCCCAGTATGGGCTGCCTATTGTGGTAACAGCTCATCTGCTCTTCTTGACTTGAGCTGTTGCTGTTCAGATTCTTAATGGGGATATTATCCAAGGACTCATGTGTCTGGTGGGTCATTCTAGCTTCCCAGCACCTCTCAGGGACATGGATGGTACCTATAGCTGTTGTGAGGTAGAAACTTTCCCATAACTATGGACTTGGGTGGAAAAGGTATTTATTTTCTTTTTGGCAGGTGGTGCTGTCTACATGTTACATTGTTTTACAGCCTGCATAGTACTTTCATCATGCAGTCAGTTGTGCTAAGGTCTGGGGCCCTGTTAAAATTCCTAACTGCCTTTTGGTGTGGGTTTGGTTAGTTTCATAAATGAGTATCCAGGGCTTAGTGGGTTGTGTATGGCCTAACTCTTCCTGATCTGCTCTGTGTAACTAGGCACCTCAAAGACTGATCTACCCCAGAGAGAGGAGTTCTGGCACCATTTCTGTGGTGTATCCTGGGTGTTGTTCTTGGTGGAGCAGGTGGAGTTGAAAACAGGTTTTTGGCCTTTGCTGATGATGTGGCAATCCTGTAAACTGACTAGTAACGTGGTCGCCAGATATTGGGGGGATAGTTATTAGCAATATATTATATAAAGGATTAATATTTATTGAAAGGTATATAAGCACTCATGATATAAAAATGAACCTTAAGACAATTTTTGGAGTGTTGAGCTGTCCCATGTCGGATGGCTGATCCGCTCCCCCAGAATGCAGGAACAAAACAAGAAGGAAAGTCAGTGTCTCGGAGTTTTAATGGTGTCTGTCACATCCCATTTAGGGTCTTGGTATTTTAGAGATGTGCCTCTAAACTTCCTCAAATAACACCTAAATCTCACTACAGACTAGGTTCAACCCAGGCTTGCTGGTCTAGAACTGGTTTGGAAATGCAATTATTTCACATATGCCTAGTGCCTGCTGCGTACCAAGTCCGAGGAGATGGAGTTGCTTCATGGAAACTGTTGTCATCACTGTCTTTGCTGAACTGGTTGACAGTGCTCTGGCTCAATCCTGCTAGGAGCTGGCCATTATCAGTTCACAATGAGGTCAGGTGGATGCAGAAGCTGATCTTACCAGACCTTGAAGCAGATGTTGTCCTTTGGCTCTTGGGCCCTGTGAAATGTTTGTTTCTCTTGTATTATTTCCAAAAGTGAGATCTTCACTCCACATCTTTGCTTGGGGATTCTCTTATAACCAAGGAGAGCTAGTGAGGCAGCCAGGATTGGTTCCTTTCTGTCGCAACAAGGATATGAGTGAATGAGCACCTCTTTGTTCCTGGGGTTCAGGCTCCTGTTTTCCTCTTTCTTTCTTTCTTCCCACCTCACACTAGAGATGTCTGGATTCCTGCCCTTCAGAACTTGCCTCCTGATGGGCCCACTGAAGAGAATGCCAAGGCTGCAGATCTGAGCATGGTACTATGTAGTTGTCCTCAGATGTCTATCCTAATTGAGTGACAAGAATGGTAAAGTGACCTTACATGAGTGATCTTGTTTTCTCCTCCTTTCTCTATGACAGAGGTCTTCCTATCACCTCTATGTTACATATATAGAAATCAGGTGCCAGGTTAGGTTCACTTGCTCAATGTTACACTGTGGCAATGCTATGAGGCCTATAATCATGAACAGAGTTCAGTTGAATGACAACCTCAGGACCCTGGGCCCTGCTGTATGGTATTTTGTTTGTCTTATGACAACTAAAGCTTGCTAGGAGATCAGGGCAGAGCCAGTCACTAGTTAGTTAATCATAGAGGTCAGGTCGTGGTGGCACACATCTTTAATCTCAGCACTTGGGAGGAAGAAGTAGGAAGATCAGGAGTTCAAAGCCACCCTGAGCTACACTAGATTGACCCAATCAGTATAAAGAAACAGAGCCAAGCAGTGGTGGCTCATACACCTTTGATTCTAGCAGTGCATGAGAGGCTCGTGTCTTTAATCCCAGCATTAGTGAGGTGGAGAAAGAAATATAGGGTTGGTGGAAACAGGATCTCATCCCAGTGGTCTGAGGATTCATAGTTAGAAAGTTTCTCTGGTCTTTCAGCTTTCGCCCTAATATCTGACTCCGTGCTTTTATTGATAAGGATCATGCATCACGGCCCTTCTGTGTCTTAACCCTAGAACAGTTCTCAGGAGGAAAGACTACATGTACTTACCCAGTCCTTGTCCATCTGTTAGGTCAAGAGACCCTGGTGGAATGGCTAGAGGTGAAATGTCCTCTCATTGCTATTTGGTTGCAGGTTTTTCTGATAAAGTCTCTAAGCCCCATCTGGTGGGTCCTGTAGGGCACCTTCACCTCTATAGAGTCCTTTTGAGGTATTGCTTCCAATTAGGGTATTGCTGTTAGGAGGAGCATAGGACAGAAACTGCATAAACACTTTGACCATGACACAGGGCACACTGGCCTCAACTTGATCTCTTCTCTCCATCCAGGGTGGATTGCTGAGTACTCACATTCTCCCGGGGAACCACAGAGCCCATCTCAGTCTGATCAGGACATGTTTTCACCACTCCATGATACTGTCTGCCTGAAAGCTTCATCCCATATTGATTCCTTGTAGCTAACCCAGACACCTGATGATACCTCCCTGCTTATTATCGTCCTCCTGCCTGTGCATGTTGTCATCTGGACACCTACTTTTTTTCCTCCCCAGGGGACTGTCAAGACTTTGACTTCTGGAATTTTTAGAGAAGACAAGGTGGGTGGGAGACTGATTGCTAGTTGATGTCAAGCAATGGCAGGCCCCTTGCTATACGATGCTAGTCCAAGAATGCAACAGTGAAAATGTAAATTGAGACCTTGCAGATCTGTAAAAGTCCTGGCATCTTGTCCTGAGGTTGAGGAAGCCTAGTCCAATACAGGAAAGAAGACTGAAGCATTACTATTTTACGTGGTGCTGTGCCAGGCTTCCCCTTTTAAAGTAGGGTATCCCTCGGAGAAGACAGGATTCTGCCAAACGTGCCTTAAATTCCTCCCCTGTAAGCTAAATTTAGGTATGACTCAGTTTCTCAGAGAATTAGCCTTTCTGTCTATGGATCCTGAGCAGATTAGTTCAGGGGATGCTTTGAAAGGGAAGGTCACAGAAGAAGCGGAAACTGACAGAGATGAATTCTTGTCATCTGTCTGTATGTTTCTCACATTAATTCTCTTTGCATTCATGGGCTGTGACACAGCTGCTAAATCCCCTCTCCACCCTGGGTGGTTCAGGATAAATGTGTGTGGATGAATAAACAGGCGGGTAATCCAATCTCAGCCTTAGCTAAAGCCCTTTGTGCAGTTGCCCTGGGCAACAGCTGGAGTGGGGCTATTGTCTCTATCCTTAAAACCCCATTAGGAGCCCTCTGCCATGCCTCTTCCCTAAAGCAATTAGTGGGAGGTTTGATTGGTTAGGGCTGGACAGGGGCTCAGGCACTGGCAGTCTGCCCCAAGTAGAGATTTACTTTTTTACTGACACGAGGGCTGCTTTTGATTAGGGTTGGGTATTGAGCTAGATGTGTGCCTCTGTTGAGGTCTGTCAGCCTCTATCAAGTAGAACAGGGTTTAGGGTGCATTTCCCATCTAACTCTTCTGCATGGGAGTGGCCCTTTTCCAAGGTGGGGCTGGGCTGTTTCTATTTCCTGTTGTGACAATCCCATCTTTATGCCAAAGAATGGACACTCCTCTGCTGCCATCTCAGGTCTGGGGCAATAGAGAGCTCTACTTTCACTATCTATGGTGTGAAACTGCAACTGGCCCCATGACTCCATCTGCTGGTGCTTATACCTTCTTGTAGTCCTTGGGGAGGCAGGAGGCAAGAGGCAGACTCATATTACTACTGACAAGCAGAAACACAATGAAAGGGGAATAGCTTTGGGAAGAACCTGGCTCTGCCTTTCTGCCCCAGCACTCTTATCTGGGGTCAGAGACAGTGACCCAGTTGAGAGCTGTCTTTATGAGGAGGAGACATGTGTCCTCCATTAGCTGCCATCAGAGGCTACCTCAGCCCCAGCTGACACCAAGGATCTGGCTGGACCTAACCCAATTCCTAATCCACAGAATGTGTGATCTGATTCCTATGTGTTGAATGCTGTTAATTCAGGAATTATTTATTTGGCTGCAGTAATTGACTGTTACACCCCATATCCTGTCTCCAGCAGCCAGAGAAGTTTCCTAAAAAGACCTAAGTCAACTCACATTTGTTTTCTGCTAATGGCTTCACAATGTCATCTCATCAGTTTTGTCTTTATGTCTGTCTCCTCCTGCATCTTGCATGCTGTCCTATTCTCTTCCTCTCCTCCAGCTGCCTTGGGCTGATCTTTGAACACCCAGGCTGCTTCTGTCTCAGGGTCTTTGCACTGGCTCATCTCTCTGCTAGAGATGCTGTTTTTCAAGACCGTTGAATAGTTAGTTCTCACATTCTTCAAATGTCAGTTTCCCTATGGATCCTTCCTAACCCTACCTTGCTAAACTCACATCTCTCTCATGGACCAGAACTTGCTGACACCAAACTCTCTGTTGCCTCCCTTCTTGTAACCAGGAAATAGGCAATCAGGGGAGCAGGGACCCCTCCCCCTTCACCCCCGTAGCCTTTTTTCTTCCTTGCTGTATACTTCAGGTCTAGAGCGGTGTCTGATGTACAGAAACACCTCCTCTGGTCTCTCCCTTCCCCAGAGCTGGTGAGTTTATGAGCCAGTGGTTTTCACAGAGAGATGGAGGTCACACCAGGGGTATCCCTTCAGGTTCTACAATATTCACATCCCACAGGAGATCTTCATGAAGTACTTGAGCTCAAGCAATGAAGTAAGAGTACAGGCTGTGTCGGTTTTGCATCTGTCCCAACCAGCTGGGCCTGTGTACTGTAACACCATAGAACAAGTAGATGAAACATCAGGCATTGATGTCTCATGGCTCTGGGGTTTGGGAGGAGGTAGGAGAGAGAGAACAGAGATAAAGAGAGTCAGAGACAGAAGAGTGAGACAGAGAGAGAAGAGAGAAACAGGGAGAGACAGAGAAGAGAGATGGAGGAGTCTGGAATAGGGATGCCAGCTATAAGCATGAAGCCCAAGACTTCAGTTTGTAACCAAGTTACCAAGTGCAAGTTCCATTGACTTCTGTTGCTGAAATTTGGGGGATATTTCATTTGGGCAGAGGGAGTAAACCTCATTCAGCTGCTGACCCTAGGAGTTATAAGAGCTGTACACAGACAGTTTGATCTCCTTTGTAAGAAACACAGAGGACCATATTTTATTGTTCTCTAAACATCAGGCTTGACTTTGGACCTGATTTGGTGGCTGTGGGAGTGTGTGTTGTCCTGAGTCTCTGGTCTTAAGTAGTTACAGAGAGTAAAGGCAACCTGCTGACATGTGGCAGAATAAGAAGCACAACTTTATGTACTCAGTGTAGTGTGGGGGCTATTTGTTACACAGATCAACATTGCCAAGCTTGACTCATACACTCTCCTAACATGGATGGGGTTCTGTCTCTCTACTTCTGTTTCATGGCACAAAGATCCAAGCTATTTTACAGGAGTGTCCCAAACTCCTTACTTTCTAGGTCCTTCAGAAATAGTAAAAAGAGAGTTGGAGAGATAGCTTAGAGGTTAAGAGCACCAGTTGCTGGCTGAGATTCTGAGTTCAATTCTCAGCAACCACATGGTGGCTCGGACCATCTATAATGAGATCTGATGCCCTTTTCTGGCAACTTAGTATACATGCAGACAGAACACTGTAGACATAATAAGTAAATAATTTTTTAATAACTTAAAAAAAAACTCAAAAAACACGATGAGAGGGACATCTGGGGGAGGCATTGAAAGGCCAATAGACTCTCCTCTGACAAATGGGTTAGGAATAAGGTTCCCCAGGATTCTATCCCCAACAGAATGGCAGATTACAGATTCTCTTCTGAGCAATAACCTGGGTCGAGATGGTAAAGTAAGGCCAATCCTCCACATCCCAAGCAGAAAAGGTGAAACTTTACAGTCTAGAAACTGGTAGGTCCATGCTGTACTCCATAACCCCCAAATTCCTGAGAACATACAAGTAGGAAATTTACCAGGACCCTTTGGTTTAACACAGGCTTCTACATGTTTGAACAAGCCCACAACATTTGTTGTATACTATTCATTGTGGTAGTACTGTGTGTGTGTCTCCACAGAGGCAGCCTGCTCCCGAATGGTTCATTGGTCTATTCACACACAATTTCCATACATCTCTAAAGATTACCATTTTAACAGCTTTTTGTAGATAGCAAGAAGCAGTTACATTTTACAGTGCATAAATCTAATTTCCTCTGCACTCAATTTTCTCAGGCTTCAGAATCAATTTGGATCTGTCAGGATTTTACTCCAAAATCTATCATTGCCCAGCTCTTTCCCTCCACCCCTCTCCAAACTTCCCCCTTTCTTGGGCTCCATTCCCTTGAAAAAAAGATGCCTTGCTGATACAAAGTAACAGCTTTTTATCTCTTTACAACAAAATCCAATTAGGCCTGAAGGAGACTCACTGGGAGGCCCCTGGCTTGACACATGTCACAGCTCTACTCCCTGATAAGGGTTGTGTCCTTATATTCTTGACTGGCAGAAAGGGAAACTACTGTGCCTTGTCTGAGGATGTGCTTGCTCTCTGGGGCTTCCCAATGTCTGTAGCCCACTGGTTCTGTGCATTACCAACCTGGCTGGGGTAAGCTTCCACTGTCGAATCCAAACTTAATACCAAGCAGGTACCTCTACTGGACCAATTTGCAGATGGGAAACAGACACTAAATGTGTCAGTTGTCCCAAGGAGTGTCAGAGCCATTTCCTGTCACCACAGGAAGTTTCTACATTTGCTGACAACCTGAGCCAAGCATGGTATGCACCCCTTTCTTTAATTCCAGCACCTAGGAGGCAGAGGGTGCTGGATCTCTGAGTTCGAGGCCAGCTTGGTCTACATAGTGAGTTCTATAATAACAAAGAAGGGCTAAATAGACACTCTGTCACAAACAAAACTCTCCACAAAAGTAAATAATAATCTCATTCTTCTGAGGGTTTTTTTTTTTTTTTTTTTTTTTTTTTTTGGTGGGGGTGAGTGGTTAGGAAATTTCATTGTTTCAGGAAAAGACAGGGAGGCAGACACCTCAACAACCTAGGGACTTTTCAAGGTCTCTTAAAAATAAGAGTCAATTCAGAGAGAATAGGAGACTCACTCGTGTGTGTGTGTGTGTGTGTGTGTGTGTGTGTGTGTGTGTGTGTGTGTGTGTATAAGGGGTAGTGGTAGCTTAGAGTGTAGCAGTCAGATAGAGTCACTCCTGGCCTTCTGCCTAAAATAAGCTGTCTTTATTTGCACTGAGCTGTCCAGTTTGCTTCTATCTTCTGCCTACTCGGTGCATAGACGGTGATCTATTGGCCAGCTAGCTGTTGAGAAGTATTGAAGTGTCTGTCTGTGTCTAGTCCATGTGGGCCACCAGGCAATATGCCACAGATGGTGGCTCACAGGCTACAGAGGATCCTTTCTCTACAGGTTAAAAGTCCATGATCACAACTCCACAGATCTGGAGTGAGGTGGGGCCTCCTGACACATAATTGGTATCTTACTGTGAGCTAAGGGTGAAGGGCATAGCCCTTAAGGCACTGGCAAAACCTATGGGCTCTCCCTCCAGACCACATAAGTCCCAGATCCCCTGGATGCCATCGCTATAGTGACAACTTGCAGTGAGTGTAGGGCCACACTCACTGTAGCTGTTGCTTATGTGAAATCTGGGTAATACGCTTTCCAAAGAATAAGCTATAACCTGGCCTTGCTGTCAGTTCCCAGCCAGCTTGTGACAAAGTTTGATACCAGCATGGTGCTCACCACACTCATATAGGGTAAGGAGGAAAAAAGAAAGAATGGTCACAGGGTAAAAACCTTTTGCTTATCAACTACATCTGCAGCTATGGGACTGAGGATAAGATCAGAGGGTTTGATATTATTCATAAGAATGGTTACAAATGTCCCCCTTTAGGCTCCATATGCATTGTTAATAGGCCCTGAAGTATCTTGGGAAATCTAGAGAGTTGTCTGAGCAGTCAACCAAACTCTGAAGGCAGATACCCCAGCCAATGATATCACTTCTCTCTTTGGGTCTCTTTCTCTGTCTTTATGTGTCTGCCTCTTCTCTATACCTCTGAATCTGTTTCTGTATGCTGGCCCTGAAATAGTAATCCTCCCCCAGGCCTGACCATGTAGATAAGGACCTATATTCCCCATTCTTTAAAACTGTTTAAAGTTTATTTTATGTGTATGAGTGTTTTCCCAGTATGTATGCCTGGGGCTCATGGACACTAGAAGAGGGTTTGGATCCCCTGGAACTGGCTTTTCAGATGGTTGTGAGCTGCCATGCAGGTGCTGAGAACTGCACCCGGATTCTCTATTAACAACCTCTGAGCCAGCTCTCCAGAATCCCTCCATGTTTTTGAGACAGGATCTTACCATGAAGCCTTGTCTGGCCTGTAGCTCTTTCTATAGACCACATTGATCTTGAACTCAGAGAGATCTGCCTCTCAGGTGCCACCATGCATACCTCCTTCCTCTTTTGAGACAGGTCCTCAAAAATTTATCTGTAGCTCAGTCTATTCTCAAACTGGAGGGCTCGTGTGTGTTTGTCTCTCGGGTGCTGGGATTACAGATGTGTTGTCATAATGCTACAGCCTGTTCTTCTCTCTTTGCTGTTCTGTGATTGCACAGCCCATCCCTGCTCCAATAGGTACATCCTTCAGAACTCTGCTTTCCCAACCTCCCACAGGTCTACCCTTAGGATTCTATCTACCAAGGCATTTAAAAAAAAAAAAAAAAAAAAAAGACAAGATTTTAGCTCAGGCTGTCCTATCTTAAGTGAAGAGATTACAGACATGTGGTACGTGGTACTATGATAAACTTTCTTTCCCCCTTTGCTATCCCCGATCCACTGGGTTAGGAAATTGTCTGAGTTTACAGGGAGGTACTTTCCTGTGGGCTGCAGTAGGCCTTTGGACTGCCTGTCATGTTATGATATGTTATTGCCTTTACCTCGTGTGGCTGGCAGATGGTGACAGATGGAAAGAGATGTCATGCCCCATGTGCACCTGGTGGGTGGTGGTAGTGGCAGCAGCATGCAGACTGGGTATATGTAGAAAGACTTTATTATTATTATTATTAATAATATTTTTATTTATTATTTGATGATTTTACACCACACACCTCATCAAACTCAGTTATCAGTACTCTCAGTTTCATACCTACTCCTATACCCCCTTTACAAAAAAGGCCATTACTGATGGTCAAATGAACTTACTGGAGCATAATTAAACTCTCTGTGGACAGTCCCTTAAAGAAAACAAGTCCTTCCTTACCCACACCCCTACCAGAGGCCTTCACTGCAAAAGTGAAGCACTGTGTCATTTAGTTATGTTCTAGCCTTGAGCTGTTGTATACAATGACATCTTTTTTTTTTTTTTTTTTTTTTTTTTTTTTAAAAAAAGTCCACTAATAAACGAGTATATCCCCCGCTTATCTTTCTGGATTTGCTCAGGAGGATATTCTCCAATTCCATCCATTTGCCTGTGAATTTTAGGATATTTTTTTTTACTGCTGAGTAGTAGTACTCCACTGTGTAGATGTACCACAGTTTGTTAATCCATTCTTCAGTTGAGGGGCATCTAGGTTGTTTCCAGGTTCTTGCTATTACAAATAATGTGGCTGTGAACATAGTTGAGCTAATGCTTCTGGGGTACAAATGTGTGTCTTTAGGGTATATATGCCTAAAAGTAGTATTGCTGGATCCTTGGAGAGATTGAGTCCTACTTTTCTGAGAAACCGCCATACTGCATTCCAGAATGGCTGAGCAAGTTTACACTCCCACCAACAATGGAGGAGTGTTCTCCTTGCTCCACATCCTCTCCAGCATAGGCTGTCATCTGTGTTTTTAATCTTCTGACAGGTGTTAGGTGGTATCTCAAAGTTGTTTTGATTTGTATTTCTCTGATGGCTAAAGATGTTAAGCACTTTTTCAAGTGCCTTTCAGCCATTCGTAGTTCCTCTGCTGAGAATTCCCTTTTTAATTCTGAACCCCATTTTTTAATTGGGTTATTTAGTTTGGGGTTCTAGATTCTTGAGTTCTCTATATATTTTAAAGATCAATCCCGTGTCACTTGTAGGGTTGGTGAAAATCTTTTCCCGTTCTGTAGGCTGTCGTTTTGTTTTATTGACTAGGTCCTTGGCCTTACAGAAGCTTCTCAGTTTCAGGAGGTCACACTTATTGATTATTGTTCTTAGTGTCTGTGCTGCTGGTGTTATATTTAGGAAGTCATTATCTGTGCCACTACATTGGAGGGTATTTCCCACTTTCATTTCTATCAAGTTCAGTGTAGCTGGGTTTATGTTGAGGTCTTTGATCCACTTGGATTTGAGTTTTGTGCAGGGTGATAGGTTTGGATCTATTTGGATTTTTCTACACACTACCATCCAGTTATGCCAATACCATTTGTTGAAGATACTATCTTTTTTCCATTGAATATTTTTGGTCTCTTTGTCAAAAATCAGGTGTTCATATGTGTGTGGGTTAATGTCAGGGTCTTCAATTTGATTCCATTGATCCACAAGTCTGTTTTTATGCCAGTACCAGGCAGTTTTTATTACTGTGGCTCTATAGTATAACCTGAAGTTGGGAATGGTGATGCCTCCTGAGATTCTTGAAAGACTTTATTATTATGAAGAGAGGGAGGAGAGAGAGAGAGAGAGAGAGAGAGAGAGAGAGAGAGAGAGAGAGAAAGAGAGCTCCCAGAAGCCTGTGTGATGCTAGTTTTAAAGAAGCCAATTTCCAGTAAGTGGCTGGCCTTCATTTCCTATAGGCTTCCAGTGTCTACTCTGCCCTACTCTTTGTCTAAGCATTTCTCAACCCATGGCTTGCCACCCATTTGGGGATTGAACAACCTTTTCGAAAGGATCACCAAAGACCATTGGAAAACAGATATTTACACATAGTTAAGGGGCTGGAGAGATGGCTCAGTGGTTAAGAGCACCATCTGCTCTTCCAGAGGACCCGGGTTCGATTCCCAGCACCCACATGGCAGCTAACAACTGTCTGTAGTTCCAGTTCCAGGCAAACACCAACGCAAATAAATAAATAATAAATAAATAAAGTTTAAAAAAAAAAGATTACATAGAAAACAGATATTTACAAGATGATTCGTAATAGTAGCAAAATTACAGTTATGAAGTAACAACAACAGAACATTTTATGGTTGGGGATCACCACAACAGGAGCACTAGCAAAGTTGAAAACCACTAGTCTAAGCAAAAAACTCATTCTGAGAATGACTTTAATCCCATCAGCAGGCTCTGCACACAGGACTGACGGACCCTATGAAGGCAGTGCTGCACACAAGCTCCCCAAGGCAGTGGAATGAGCTTTCCCTAAGTGGAATCAAATCAGGAAGGGAACAGAGTTACTAGTAGATTTTTGGGGTGTCAGGGTGCTGCTCTCTGGTGCTCTTCATTTTGTCATGGTGCTTATTAAGCACCCACTGTCTGAAGACCCCATTCAGTGTTGCTGAGAAAAATAGAGGGCAAGTTTCTGCTGCTTAAGTTCCAGAAGGGTAAGGGAGGGGAAGGGTGAGGAGCAGTGACCCCTGAGCCAACAGCTGTCCCCACCACTCACCTCTGCATCACTGGGTGTGGCTAAGGAGTGGAAAAGAGGTTGGTGCTCTCTTCTGACCTCTTGTGGAATTGTTTTCAACAACAACAAAAAATTCTTGCATTTCTCCAGGTTCCCTATTCCTTTCCATGGCAGAAGGAAGTGAGGCCCACTGTTGCTGACCAACACAGACCTTTGAATCTACTTCTTCTCCCTAGACACCCTCTTCAGTTTGAATCCCTAGATCCTCCCTGCTGACCTGCTCTGCTGATGTCTTCCACTCTATACTCTGCATGGGAAAGCCCTTGGCTTCTCAAATGGAAATGGGCTGGGAGGTTCTTCAAAGGCCCGATGGGCATGGAGGGGTCTGGGAGATAGTCATAGCCAGTCCTGTCAGTTCCTTCTAGGTAGGTGAACACCTTAGGCTGTGCCTAAGGACTTGAAGCCCCCAGAACACATGGGCAGAGAGCCCAAACTGTAGCTATCTCAGAGTTGCAGGGTAACAGGGCACATGACCCAACATGGCAGGGATTGTGTCTCAGTCTTGGGATTCTCATACAGCTGCAGTGACTAGAATTTCAGGTAGAGGGCTGGTAGTGGGGCTTGTGAAGGGCTGTTGGAGGTAGATGAGGCTGGCCAGATTAAGGTGAATTAAGATTAAGGTGGACAGAGCCCTGGGCCACGTCCTGGACAGATGGAGTACCTGGCAAGAAATTTAAGATCTTAACATCCCCTATAAACTGCCAGAAGCAGGGCCAATGCCAAGGTCTTCTGGGGAACTGTGGGGTGGGGGGTGGGGTGGGGGGGCAGAAGTGCCTGTGGGTTCCAGGCATGTAGAACCATATATGGCCACAAGGTGGCAGCAGCACCTTTCATACGTGCCGAGGAGGTGGGCAGGAGGTTGGTTGTCTGACTTTCAATCTGGTAGCCCGCCAGCTGTGACCAGCAGAGATTTGATTTAGGGAGGCCCAGTAGGGGTCCTCACAACTAGAACACCTACTTCTTTAGGCTCTGGGCTTTGATGTGATCCTTTTTCTTTTTTAAGTTCCTGTCTTTTTCCTTCTTGTTATTTCTCAATTTCATTTGTCTCCTTATTTCTATCTTTGTTTTTTGTTTCTGACTCTCTGTTTGTCTGTCTATTTCTGCCTGCCTTTCCTTTTGATCCCAAACTATCTGGACTCACATGGGAAAACAGCATCTGTGGTAGATAAGGGCTGCTATAGGACTCAGGTGAGCTTCTGCTCTGTCAGGTATGACTTGGAGGACCATGTCTCTTGTACACACGTATTACATAAAAGTGAAGAAAACCCTGTTTTCTGTAGTCTGAGGCCTCATGAATGAGCACACTCTCTTGGGCCTTCTCACTCAGAGCGTCTTTGCTTCTTATACAGATGGGCAGAGTTGAAAGGATAGTCAGGTAGTGGTTCAGGCTCCACCTACCTCTCAGGGTCCCTTTTCCCTGCAATTTGTCAGAAAGATGTGCTGACGTCAATAACCTACATGGATTTCATAGTCTAGAGCCAGTTTAAGGATGTGGTCTCCAGTGCCCAATAGCCTAGGCCTGACTAATGTCTATGAAGTCCCTCTGTGGTTCAGAAGAGGATTTGAAATGTATCAGAAATAATCTACACAGCTGGGGAGGACAGCCCACACCTTAGTACTTATCCCAGAGACCTAGAGATACCCAGAGGCTTCAATGACACTGAAGACCCCACCTGATACCCACTCAGACATACCACACCCTTTTCAAGATCCCTGCATAGTATGAGTTCCTAGGCATATAGTTGGGAGACTCACATATAGTAGCCAGCTGAAATGAGCAAAAGGGGCTGTGGCCACATCTCTTTTCTAAGCTGCTGCTGCTGGCCCAGGGGCAACACTTCATTTTGTTTGTAATTAAAAGAAGGTGCCCTTTTAAAATTGCTGGCTGTTTCAGCATCTAGGCAGCAAATTATCTTAAAGTGGATTTTCTTTGTTCTGGGAAGCTAATTGATGGGTCATGTGTATGCATAAGCACGTGCATGTGCGTGTGCGTACATAGAATGTGCTTTGGGCTTCTTAGTTCTAGTCATATGATATAGACATTCAAGGACTTTACAAAGACATAAAGCTCCATGCCTGCCCCACAAATAGTGGCTCAGCTGGTTGGAAGGGTCTTGGCTCTGAGGAAACTGCAATAGGTATCTTGGAAAGAACCTGATAGAACAGACAAGGTCCTCAGATGCTTGGTGTATTAGGGGCCAGGCCCTAATGCAAAGGTCTCTGCCCAGTCTTGATGCTTGAACTATGGGGAGGTCCTGCCCTGCTTTGAGGTCCCCAGTAGGTGCATCACCAGGCTTCTGTCCTTACTTTCAAGGTCACATCCTAATCCTGACCCAGCGGATGAGAATCATCTTGAGTTCTGTCATTCAGAATGGGTAAACAAATACAACTCAGTCATCACAGGGGTGCCACTTTTGTTAGGGGCTTAAAGGACATGTTGAAGCCCTACCTCTACTTCAGAATGTGACAGTCTTTGGACATGGATCATTACATGTGAAATTTAAGATGAATTCAGAGTGAAGTAGCATGCTCTAACCAAGAAATTATGGAAGTTTGCATCAACACACACAGAAGAAACCATGTAAAGCTGGAAGCACAGTTGGGGAATACTTCTACAAGTTAAGGAACTCTAAAGATTTCCAGCCTCCCCTATTATCTCAGAACCCAGTCTATAACCCTAATCCTGCTGTGTAAACCACACACTGAAATGGGCACTGTCTGGGTAGCAGTGGACATTTTTTTAAAAAATATTTATTTATTATGTATACACTATACAGATGAGGGCACCAGATGTCATCATAGATGGTTATGAGCCACCATATGGATGCTGGGAATTGAACTCAGGTCCTCTGGAAGAGCAGCCAGTGCTCTCAACTCCTGAGCCATCTCTCCAACCCTGCAGTGGACATTTTGATACCAAAACTTGACTTAGTCTGTGTACTTAAGCAGAATGCTAAGATGCTAATGAAGGTGATCCCACTCTCCAAATCCTGTCTGTTTTCTTGAGCTAGGTGTTCTTTCTATTGTTTTCCCTCTTGCTCCTGACATTAGGGTGAACTTTGAGTCGGTGGGTATGGAAGGATCCTTCCTTCCATAATGGGCAGGTTTGTTCAACTCCAGCATTAGTATCTCTGCATCATGCATGTTCTTGTCAACTGTGCCACACAGAACATCCCCAGGGGTTGCTTAGCTTAGCCCATGCTCAGTTGTCCTTTACAAGGCCACCAGGTCTTCTACAATACAGGTAAAGCCAAAACACTATGTAACTGAGGAAGCCTCTATAGTTAGAAAAAGTAGTTCCCACCTTGCATTTCTCCTGCACTGGAGTCATGGACAGGTCCCTTAGAATGTCCTCAGCTATAGTTTTCATCTAGGGGCATGCATGCTTCACAAGGATGCTTCTACCCAGTGTAGTTGCACAGTGCCTTTGAGCCATTCAACCTTCAAATCTGCATAGCTGGTCTTAACCAGAATCTTTCAGGGCCTCTGATCCCTCATCCCAGCTGATCTATGTGCACCAGGGCTTGGAGAATGAATTTACAGGCTCCCTGACTACAGTGAAGGTTTAGGGCAACAGAGACCCTCTAAATCAAAGAGTCACACTAGTCTTATGCCCAAAATTCAGTAGATAAGGAGGGGCAGGACTTGTCCCGTGGTGCTGCCTTCTGTCCTTTCTCTAGGGTTCTTCCCACTTCCAGGAGTCCTTTCAGGAGGGCATTATGTGTACCCATGTGCTCCAGATGCTGACTTCCCATCCCATAGCAAGAAGCTGTGAAAAAAGGGGGCAGATAAGTGCTGAGGCTGTGTTTCTCAGAAGCATCAGTCATTTATAGCCCTTGTGTGTGTGTGTGTGGAGGGTCTGGGTGGAGGCATCAGGGACTTTGGTTGCTTCAGTTACAATGGATGGGCCCCCATTTTTCTATCATGGAGTCAAATAGATATTGGCTCCCAGGACCAATGGGAACACAAAGCACATGATATGGACAGCTCAGGTCAGGGCACTTCCTGAAAAAGTTGGAGGAGTTTGTGGATATGGAGATAATAGCTTCTCCTACAGTCTACCCTCACTGAGCCCTGGCTTATCTCTGATCCATAAGAAAGGACACTGAGGTGGGATAAGGGCCTCTTTTTTTTTTTTTTAAACTTTATTTATTTATTTGCGTTGGTGTTTGCCTGGAACTGGAACTACAGACAGTTGTTAGCTGCCATGTGGGTGCTGAGAATCGAACCCAGGTCCTCTGGAAGAGCAGACGGTGCTCTTAACCGCTGAGCCATCTCTCCAGCCCCGGATAAGGGCCTCTTTTTAGCAGGCCCTAAGAATGTCATCTGGGGCTGGAGAGATGGGTCAGAGGTTAAGAACATTGACTGCTCTTCCAGAGGATCAGGGTTCAATTCCCAGCACCCACATGACAGCTCAGAACTGTCTATATTTCCAGTTCCAGGCAAATAAATAAATAAAGTTAAAAAAAACCTCCTCCCAAAAGCATATATTTAAAAAAAAAAAAAAAAGAATGTCATCTATTGAACTTAATGCATGAATTGGGGCTTGGACAAAGCCTGGAGTCCCGGCCATTTAGAATTGGGGAAGACTGTATATGACCTTCTTGGTTCATGGTTCATGGCCTTCTCTTAATACTGGGAGCTCTCCAGAGGCTACTGGGGAGCACAAGACTGCATAGGGTAGGGAGGCCTCAGTGGTCTAGGTTTCAGCCTGAGTAGCTTTGAGAGCCATTGGCATTACCCTAAGAATGTCCAATGGTTCCCCAAAGCTCTTTGAATTCCAATCTGGGAACTGCTGTTTTCCCTGCCTTCCAGATTATTCCAACCATCCCCCTAATAAGGCAGTGCTCACAAGGCTCTGCCTTTCCATTGAGTTTTTGAATGCACATCTTCAGGGTCTCCTTAAGGCTCTCAGCTTGTAGCATCCAGGCTGTGATCTGTCCTAGTTTGTGGACAGGCATTTGTACTGTCCACAAAGTTGAATGGCAGATTTTTCTACAGTTGCTCTAGAGGTATCTGTCCTGTGAGAGTAAGTTCTCTGCATATATCTGCCAATAGAAAGCTCTGTCCTGACCTTTGCTGTCCTACTCACTCATTTCCGTTTGCAGAGCTACATTGTTTCCACCACCTGTTGACACCAGCTACCTTTTAACCACCTTGCTTCTCAGAGATGGCCTGGCCTGGTCTGCATGCTCCCTTCCTGTGTCTCTAGGATGACCTGTCCCTTCTTTTATCTCTATCACCATGGGGGACATTTCCATCCCGCACCTTCCTCAGGTGTCCAGCCCAGGCTGTCTGCTCTGCATCTGGTGGCTGGTACTCTCTCCCAAGCCCCACCCACCTAGAACTAGATTCATCCATCACAGCTTGGCCTTTCTGCTCCAATGCACTTCACCTCAGCAATGTGTCTTCATAAAGTCACGGTTCCTTCACAAGAGTGATTCTTTTCTCCTTAACGCTAGTCCACAGAGGTAGAGCCTTTATCATCTCTTTGACATTAGTGGCTCTGCAGAGGAAGGGGAAGCCAGCATGTCCCTGACATCTGAGGACAAATGTGATTTCTAGAACAGGGAGGTGACTTTATTTCCCACAGGCATGGAACATTGTTTGAACTGTGTAAGGCTGTGAGTGGGTCAGAGAATGAGCAGTAGCCTGGTGCTTGCAGACTCATTTAGTGTTGGTCCTGACTTACAGATCTGTTCAGATGCCCCTCAGCTTCCCTGAACCCTGCTCTCAGACTCGGAAGTTTACTTATAGCCCTGGCTACTGCTCACTCAGAGCCCCTGCTGGAGTATCCCTGACTGACACCTTCTTGGACTCAGCCTGAGTGGGCTAGACCAGATTTCTCTCTAACAGATCACATTTGGGTCATCTTCCAGATAAGCTTTAAACCAGCAGTATGCAGTATACCTGATGCCAACCAGGGTGGGGCTCAAGCCTCAGGCTTCAGATTCTTACCTATATGAACAGACTATACCACTGGTTACTCATGTAAACATCTGCTGAGATTTACTGAGGCTAGCCAAGTAGAGTAATAGAAATACTGATTAAAATATCTGTCACTCCCTGGAGAGTTGACCACTAGGATTAGGCATCAATAATGGCAGCACAGCTTTAGGGCCTCAAAGTCCCAGCAAAATTTCATACCTGAATGTTATCAAATATGTACCAATTTTAAGTTCCTCCTTTTTTCCTCAGTTATATTTTGAAGTAAAAAAGTTTAGTTTTCCTTTATTTTTAAGATCTCAAGTTGGAAAGATCAGTGGCCCTGTGGATTGTGATAATTTGTGGATCTTAGCCCTAGGATGATGAAACATGGCTTTCTAACTACAGCTCCCTGATTCTCAAGAGCCCAGCAGCATGCTGGTGTCTCCTTGGGAACTCTTCCCTCAAGACTATCACTCTTCTCTGGCAGCTCAGTCTACTGCCAGCGCCTCCTGTTGCTTTTTTTCTTTGTATGAATCCATCTGTGAACCTGGATGACTTTGAATATATCAGAAATCAGATTTCAACTCCCATCCACACACCACAATGCCATTCTACAGCTTCTCTGGCCCACATCCTACTCTGTTCTGAGGCGTCAGAGGTATCTGTGACCTCTGCCCCCACCTTGGCTGGAGAACTGCTACCTCAGTGGGCACTGCCTTAACTGGACAGCTGCAGAAAGGAGACTCTGGCCTTGTTTTTACATAGGTAGATGTAAGGCCTGCCATGCATACATCCTGCTTCCAGCATAGCCAGCCAGTGTAAGCATCTCCTGTACTCACCAAATGCATCCCAGTGCGCAGTACAGAGCTGTGAATCTTGATTTAAAATTAATTACATTTTATCGACTGCTGGGCAAGAGATCAAACACAAACAAATCTCCTGTAATCCCCCTCAAATGTGGAGCAGGCCCCTGCGTGCCCAGCATGGGGGTCTCTGCAGCAGTCACTGTTCTACCTGGCAGGAGGAGCTGTGGCTGCAGGGCTCAGACCACACAGCATGAAGAACGGTGGGAGGACACAGATAACAAAACCCCTCTATGATTCCAGATCCCACTGGAGCACCTGGGAGAGAACTTTTTGTAGACATTCGGTCTTTCCAGTGTGTCCTCCCTTGATGGGCAGAATGCTTATTCATATTAGTTCTCTCCTGCTGCTTACTTGCAAAAGCAAACTGAATGAGGCAACGCTTGTCTGCTTGGCAAAGCTTTACTGCCATAGGATAGAGGACAGCAAGACATGTATACTTGTCCATGTTCATATCCGTGTTTGTGTGTGTTTGTGTCCATGTGTCCATGTTCTGTGTGTGTGTGTGTGCGTGCTTGTGTACATATGTGCGTGTGCATGTGCCAAAACTAACCATTGTGCATCTAGCTTGATATTATTTATTTTTAAAAATTTAAAGAATTTGAAATTTTTTATTTTAAGTATATGAGTGTTTTGATTGCATGCATATCTGTATCCTACGGATGTGCCTGGTGCTTGGGGAAGACAGAAGGTGCTTGGAGTTAGGGATGTTTATAAGCCAATATTTGGGTGCTGGAAACCAAACCTGGCTCCTCTGTAAGAACAAGTGTTCTCAGTCACTGAACTATTTCTTTCACCTTCTTATTTAAACAGTGTTATTTAACAGTGTGTGTATGGGTGTTCTTCCTTTATGTATGACTGTGCACCTAGTGCATATGGGATACTCAGAGGCCAGACAAAGGTGTCAGATCCCCTGGGACTAGAGCTAAAGATGGTTGTGAGCTGCCATGTGGTTAAGAACACTAGGCTGAGCATTACTCTAGCTCCAACCTTATTTTTTGGCACAGGATTGGATCTCTCACTGAACCTTGAGCTCATTGATTAGCTAAATTGACTGGCTAATAAGCTCCAGGGGTCCTCCTGTCTCTGTCTTTCCAGCATTAAAGATCCAAGAGTGTATGCTCTCACCTGACTTTATATATGGGTTCTGGAAATCTAAACACAGGTCCTTATGCTTTCATGGGGTACTTTACAGATCTTCCTAGAGTCTGGTGGCTTTTCAGTTGGTTTATAATGTCCTTGGAGAGGGAGGCATCCATGCTCAGGACCACACCTGAGTATTGCTGCTTTCTGGTGCCTCCTGACTTGTGGCCCTGTGGAAGTGTCCCTGGGCTATGAATAGATGACACAGTGATGATCATAACTCAGCAGGAGTGGTCACCCATGTGAGGAGAAACCCACACTGAGCTCAGGCACCCAGCCTGGAGAGCAGCCCAGTCTCATTTATTTGAGCCTCAGTTTTGAAGAAGTTGCCAACACTTGTAGATGCTACAGCTTCAGGATCAGATGATAGACATGTGAGTTCATAGGCCCTTTACACACTTACAACAGGCCATTGGTGGATGATCCTGCATTATATATATACATATATATACATGTATATGTATATATATATACATACATACATACATATATACATATACATACATACACACATATATATATATATATATAAAACAGGATCTCACTATGTAGTCTTCTAGTCTAGAACTCATTAGGTAGATCAGGCTGGCTTTGAATTCAGAGATCTACCTGTCTCTGCCTCCCAAGTGCTGAAATTAAAGGTGTGTACCACCATACCTGGCTGACCCTGTATTTTGGGGTGTTATGAATTGTCTTCCGAGGATCTATGGATAAGTATCCAACAATATTCCCAGGGCTCATCCTGTTAGTCAGCACTGTATAAGTCTCCCTGATAGATCTGTAGGGAGCACATGACCAGCTGGGCTTGGAAGATACCTAGACTCTATTCTTAGAGGCAGTTGACCTGGGATAGTCCTCAAGGGTATGCCTTGAGTACTGGGAAAAGAAAGGTAGACTGGCTGGCAAGATCAATAGTGCAGAGGGCTGAAAGTTGGAGTTAGTCTAAGGGAGAAGGTAGGAGCCTTGCCTCCATCTATAGAAGCCAGCTGTGCCCCTCCTGGGAGAACCCTCACACACAGCATGGGAAGGCAGGTATGTAGTAACTTGGGTACAAGAAGTGCCTTGGTATGGAAGCCTCTGTGCCTCCAGCCTCCTGGCCAGCAGCTTCTCCAGCACTCTTCCTATTTTTAGCACTCTGTACATCTGGCTGGCTTTCTTGGCACCTCTGGCCCTGGACCCTACAAATTACAGACATGTTATCTGTGGCTGAGCTGCAGGCAAAAATTGCAGTCTATTAAGATTTTAAGAGATTTAACATAACAAGACAAACAGAAGAAGAAATTTAATTTAGTGATAAAAAAGTAATCAAATCTCTACTGTGGACACAGGGCAGTCGCCTGAACCACTGATTGTTTCCATACATTAACATGGAGTCCATTATGAAGCAATTAACATGGTGACTGGTTTTCCAGAATGACCAGCCTGGCAGGTCCCACCCCTCCAGTTGTTTCAGAATTGGGTGGACCTTGCAAGGCCACCTGGGAAAAGACAACAACTTGAAAATAGTTTTGCAAGCAAAACCACCAAGAACACAGTCTTGATTTGGACTCTCTGTTGTCTCCCTCTCTTTTAAACTCAGACTCTTGGAAGTCTCATTTGCAGGCATTGTGTGGCATCAATGCTGGCATTGCCTGCCTTCTGCTGCCTCAGCAAACAGCCGAAGCTTTGTTTCTCCTGCTCAGTTGTCTGCTCTGAGGAGTGCCAACAGCTTTCATCACATTTGTTTCTTTTGGAGAGCAGCTGTGGCCCTTTTGGTTAGCATTCTGGGTGGAGAGGTATAAGAACAGGAGCCCCTTACTCATATCCATCCATAGCAAAGACTATCTTTTCTTTGCTGAAATTTCTCTAACAGCTCCCTCAGCACATGGAACTTAGCCCAGATCCTTGAGGACTTGGCCTTTGACTTCCTCTCCTATATTGAATAATGGCTAGAAATCCCTGCTTCATCACTCAAGCTGGTTTCTGTCCAAGACCTTTGTACACTTTTTTCTTCTGCCTAAAACTTATTTTAGGTCTTTACACTGAGATGTAAAATGACCCAGCTCTTTAGTGTATTTGGCTAGCATCGTACATCTACAGCATTACTAATGTAAGGGCTAGGCTTTTACTGTACCCACTTTAAAATGTTTATTTTTCCTTTAAGTTAAACAAAGATGTTGGGGACCATGCAGTCTGACTCCATTACTGTTATACCTGTCCCTGTTGCCCTCAGTGGAAGACTACCAACCTATCATCTGGCTAGTCTGCTGAGTCAGGCCTGATGGCAAATGCCTTTAGCAGAGGCAGATAGATCTCTGTGAGCTCAAAGCCAGCCTGATTTACAAAGTAAGTTCCAAGGCCAGCCAAGATTATGCAGTGGCACTCTGCCTCAGTCCATATCTACCCCTAGAAAGACAAGCTGACTGCCTTGAGCATTATTACATGCAAGCTTTGAAAAAGCCATATGTTGGGGCTGGAGAGATGGCTCAGAGGTTAAGAGCACTGACTGTTCTTCCAGAGGTCCTGAGTTCAATTCCCAGCAACCGCATGGTGGCTCACAACCATCTATAATGACATCTGGTATCCTCTTCTGTATACTATATACATAATAAATAAATAAATCTTAAAAAAAAAGCCATATGTTGACCACAGGAGCTTGTTGTCAAAGCACAGCTCTGGCTCCTGAAAGTCCTGCACCAGACATGCCTGTTCTAACATCTTGTTTCAGACACCCCAGTAAACTCCAGCAGTCATTCCAAGTGTGGCACAAAAGCTGAGACAGGAATTGTGAGTAGCAAGATGTTCTTCCCATGCTGACAGTTCTGGGTCCTAAATGCCCATGACCTGGAGCCTGGACTGGCAGACTTAGAGCTCACAACTTCAGGCCTTGGGAGCTAGGGGCCTATTTCTATAGCTTTAGAAGTAAAAAAGCTCTCCATTCTCAGCTTGGAGGCTATTACTCTGGGCTTTACAAACTAGAAGACATGGAACTTGGCAGCTATTATAACCCCCAGCTTCTAGCAGCAGTAGATGCAGCAGCAACAGGTAGAATTTACTAGCACTGCATTTCCTGGCTGGGCTTTCAGTTTTCAGGATCCTTGGATCCATGCCATGGTGACTGGTTTTACAGCCAACTGGTGAGGAACAGTGTGGTCGTTTCCCCCTTATGTTCATTTTTTAGAGCTGTTGTTCACAAACAAGAGCAAGACAGCAGGAAGTCATCTTCTCAGCTGGAGGCCATTGGCCTGGCTCCTCTTGAGCCTCTATGTGTCTTGTAGGCCTTTCTCACTCCACTGGCCTCCAGATTTAACCTCCACTCTTGTCTTCATAGTTCTTGTATGTGTGTGTGCACATGCGTGCACGCGTGTGTGCATGCCTTCATTCTTTCTTCATATTTTTTTTCCAAGACATGGTTTCGCTCTATGCAGTCTTGGCTGCCCTGGAACTCACAGAGTTCCATTTGTCTCTGTTTCTGGAGTGCTGGAATCAATCAATGTCCTGCACCATCACACCAGGCTACTTTCTCTTCATATTTATAAGGAGAGGTTACCAGATCTAAGATTCATTCTAAATTCGGGATGGTCTCACCTAGACACCCTTACTTAATTACAAAGACCTGTATTTTCTTTTTTTCCTTCTTCCTGCCCTCTTTCCCTTCCTTTCTCTCTTCTTCCCTTATTTCCTTCTTTCTTTCTTTCTTTTTTTTAATAGTATTTCTTTTTTTTTTAAACTTTATCTATTTATTTATTTATTTGCCTGGAAATGGAACTACATACAGTTGTTAGCTGCCATGTGGGTGCTGGGAATCGAACCCGGGTCCTCTGGAAGAGCAGAGGGAGCTCTTAACCGCTGAGCCATCTCTCCAGCCCCCTCTTTCTTTCTTTTTTTTTTTTTTGAGACAATGTTTCTTTATGTAGCCCTGGCTGTCCTGGAACTCACTCTGTAGACCAGGCTAGCCTCAAACTCAGAGATCCACCTGTCTCTACCTCTCAAGTACAAATAAGAGCAGATCACAGGCCCTGAGGCTGAGAACTTTGACCTTGATTCACCTTTATTTTCCTTGTATAGATGGAAGATTGCTGGGCCTGGAGACTCACTGATTATTCATTCAGCTAAAGCAAAATCATTTTCTGCATCACACTCATTTCTTTGGTGGCAATACTTTAATATCTATCAGTGATAGATAACATGGCAGCCAAAGAAACAGAAAAATATAATTCAGCAAATGTTAATGATATGGCTTCAGGAAAGAATTGTAAACAGGTATCAGAATCTTTGTTTAAGGGCTGAGGAGGAGCCCATGGAGATGGTTGGTTCTGAGTATGAAGCAACAGCTGAGATGGTAGAGGGCAGGGCCTTACTGTGTACAAGTAACTTGGCTCTGTCCCACGGATTGTCTGAAACCAGAGGTTATTGATGTACTTGACCTCAAGATGCCCAAGCCTGAAAGTGTACAAATGTAAACTCTTCATTTGAAATCACAAAACCCTTTATTGTGTGTATGTGTATATGCCACATATGCAGGTACCTACAGAGACCACAAGAAGGCATTGAGTCCTCTGGAGGGAGAGTTAGAAGCATTTGTGAGTGGTTGCCATTGATACCCAGGCACAAAACTAGTTCTCCTGTAAGAGCAGCATGCACCCTAAACTACTAAGCTATGTCTCCACCTCTGCCTCCTGGGTGCTGGGATTAAAATATGATATCCAGATTCTTTAAAGTGCCTGAGAGAGGGGAACAGCCTAAACAGTACCTCAAGAAACAACCAGCAAGGGGCTGGAGAGATGGCTTAGCTGTTAAGAGCACTGACTGTTCTTCCAGAGGACCTGAGTTCGATTCCCAGCATCCACATGGCGGCTAACAACTGTCTGTAATTCCGAGATCTGACACCCTTTCACAGTTATACACGCAGGCAAAACACCAATTCACATAAAATAAAAATAAATATTTTTTAAAAAAAAGAAATAACAGGCAAGGCCAGGTACTGAAACTAATGTCCTAAGGGACAACTTATTTTCGTAGATTCCTGGCACTCTTGGAGCAAACTGTACCCCTCACTCTGAGTCAGATGCCACCCATGCTGGCTCTGTAGAACCTCTGTGATCCTCAGGATCTCCTAGCAGGTTGGAGCCCAAGGGGAGGGTCATTGCTGCAGCTAGGTTCCAAAGGACATTGGGAATTTCTCATGGAGCACTAAGACCTCATGGATAGGGCCATGGCCCTGGAATGGAGCCTAAGAGAATGCTTGGCTGTCAGGAACATGAATTTTCAGGTTCTTCCAAGTTCTTTTTCTCAGGCTGATGATCAGAGTGTGTTCAGAATGTTCTACATCCTGCACCACAAACTAGAAGTAAAGGCTGAGCCTACCTTTGGTTCTTAGGCAACAGTGTTAGGCTTATATCACCAAGACCATGAGTTTTTGCTGTCTCTGACATTGGAGCTTTCTCCAGAGTGACACATTCTCTAGAGGTGGCTCTTCATCAGCCCTGCAGAGCAGCCTTTGGCAGGCTGCCTAAGAGTATCTACTGAACCAATGGCTTAGGTTTTAATTGAATGTGGAAATGCATTTCACTAAAGAATCACTTTTATTATTTGGTGTTTGAATTTTGAGTAAAGTAAATATAAAAATTCCCAGCACCAGCTTGACTGTAATCATGAATCTCGCCCCTGTTCCCTACACAGCAAGATGTGTATTCTTGGAACAGTCACACTAATGGATTCAGGGCTGTGATTATGTTGGTAATTGGATACATAGATTAGCTGTTTCTTTTGTGTGGGGGGCTGGCTCAGCTGATAGAGTATTTGCCTAGAAAGCATGAAACTCTGGGTTTGACCCTCAGCATCATTTAGTAGTTATGTAATCTGAGGATGCTGAGCATGGAAGAAGATGGAGCAATAATTCAGGGTAGGGTTGGTGACCTAGCTCAGTGATAAAGGCACTTTACCCCAAGTGTGATCCCTGAGAAGAGAACATCAACAAGTTTTCTCCTGACTTCCAGAGGAGTACTGTCATATGTGTACCCACCTCCTAGCAAGTATATGTATGTAATAAGTGTAATAAGTGCATAAACAAGTTTAACATTATCAATGCGTTTCAGGCCAGCCTAAACTACATGGAATCCTTTATCAAAAAGAAAACAACTAGATGCCTTTAATTCCTGTATTCTGAGTTCAAGGTCAGACTGGTATACACAGTGAGTTCCAGGATAGCCAGGGCTACATACTGAGACTCTGTCTCAACAAACAAGCAAACAAAAACAAAACAAATACAAATAACCCCCCAAAACAAAGATAAAGGTCATCTTCACCTACATAGAGATTTTGAGGCCAGCCTTGGCTACATAAAATTTGTCTAAAACAAAACAAAACAAACAAACAAACCAAAAAGTCAAAACCAAACCCAAAAACAAAAACAAAAAAAACTAAACCAAAACCAAACAGCTATATGCTCAGGGTCAATCCCAGAGTTTCATATATGTTATAACACCTGAATCTAGCCAATCTCATCTGACCTTAGAAACTAAGCAGAGTAGTACTTAGATGGGAGACTTCCTGGGAATACTCAGTACTGTAGACTTAAAATTAACAACATTAACAACAAAACTGCTGGACAGAAAGCTCATTGGTTAAGAGCACATGTTGCTCTTGCAGAAGATCCCATTTCAGCCCCCAAATCCACATCAGGTGGCTTACAACCATCTGTAATTTCAGCTCCCGGGAATCTGATGCCCTCTTCTGGCCTCCACAGACACTCCTGCCCACGTGGCATTCACTCAGACATATACATAAATAAAGGACATAATAGAACATACCTTTAATATCAGTGCTTGAGAGGCTGAGGGAGGTAGAGTTCTCAGAGTTCAAGACTAGCCTGGTCTATGCATTGAGACTGCCTAAAAAATAAACAAGGCCTAGAGCTATGGCTCAGCAGGTAACAGGATTTAGGATCCTAGTTTGATATTCAGCAAACACATGGCAGCTCATAACTGTCTATAATCCATTTTCAAGTAACCCAATACTCTTTTTTTTTTGGTCTCTGTTGGCACCAGGAACACGCATTGTGTACATTTGTATATGCAAAAACAACTTATATACAACAGATAAAAATAAATCTTGAGTGAGGCAGTGGTGTCACATGCTTTTAATCCCAGCACCCAGGAGGCAGAGGCTGGTGGACCTCTGAGTTTGAGGCCAGCCTGGTCTGGTCACAGAGTGAGTTCTAGAATAGCCAGGACTACATGGAGAAACCCTATATAGAAAGAAAAATAATAAAAATAAATAATAAATTTTAAAACAACCACACATTAAATATTTATTTATATTTAAAAACAAAATGAATGAAAGTAGGATGGTACAATAACTACATATGCAAATGCATGCATTGGTGTGAAGATATGTATGGATAAGTGTGTATATGCACATATGTATAAGAACATTCTGTGTATGTGTGTATGATCATGCATTTGTGTGTGTAAATATGTATTTGTGTGTTCACATAGGTAGGCATTTATATGTATGTATGTGCATGTCCATGCATGTCCATGATGCATGTGTTTGTATATGTATGTATGCATATGTAGGTACCCACTTATGCAGCAGATATTCACTGACTGAAGCTCCCTCTCTAGTCCTGCTTACTCAAGATAATGAGAACCCAGAGCATGCTGCATATATGAGCTCTGGCTTGTCCTCCTGTTGCTGAAGAAGGTAGAATCTGGATATGTTGGCCATGCAAGGATGATGACTTGGAAGGTGGCTCAGATCCACAGGAAGCCTCTTCTGCTCTGGACTTTTGAGGACAAAGTGACTAGTTCAGTGTGGCTGGATACACCAGAAGGCTTCTTCAGAGTATGACGAATCACTGTCCTGGCTGGTGGCCTTCTGTGAGTTTTCTCTTCCTTCTTTCCATCACTAAGCTGTGTCTAGCAGAACAGCTTAGGAGTTGTGGATATGGAGTGATCCTGCTTGTTGCTGAGGCAACCAGTGCTACTGGACTTCTTGACCTACCAAATGGCTCAATTAGGGCTCCACAGGCAGCAGGTGAGTGGAACTGGCCAAGCAGCTGCAGTGGAAAGACTCAGGCAGAGAGTGTGGCAGAGCTACAGAAATGGTCCCCATCCTAGAAATAGACACAGGAATTCATAGATGATGTCAATATGGGCCACTGAGGCATTAGATGCCATCTCAAGAATCACTTTGTTGAACATAAAAACCTGTCTCAGTAGCTGCGTTCAGAATCCACAAGAAAGCAACTCACCCACCCCTATTGCTTCAGAATGGTCAGTTAGGGTTTGTTTCAGTGGAGAGTATACAGGGGTATTTGTGATTTCATACCCAGTCTGAATCAAAGGTTGTTACTTAACTGGTAAAGTTTATGCATGTCTAATGTCTAGTTGCTCTGTGAAGGTGGTGCTGCCTCATAGCATGAGCTCGGTAAATTTTCTTCTTCTTTCCTTTTCAGGAGTGACCAGTGCTTCTGGGCAATGCTTTGGGAACCCATGAAGTCCCTGGCCAAAACAGGGATTTCAGGTGCTGGTGGCTTGCTAGGCCTTTTCCCCAGAAGAACTGCCTTGTCATTCAGAAGTCAGCAACTAGGGATGTTCACATACCCTGCTCACAGCTTCTGATGGCTGTGTAAGCTGTGTGGCTTGTCTGCTTTCATTATTGGTTATTTTGGTGGAAGAGGGTACTCTACCGTAGCTTTAAGAATGCCACAGAAAGGGCTAGAGACATGACTTAGTGGTTAAGAGCAACTTTGGCCTAAGTTGTCTGAAACCATAAGCCAATTCAGTTCTCCCTCTTACATTGCTCCTCTCAGACATTTGGTCACAGCAACAGAAAGTTAGTCCATTATACGTGTGAAGAGGAGAAGAGAATGTTCTCTGAGTCAAGTGCTTGCGGCTGTTGGAAGTCTGGACAGCTGGCACCATCTTGTTACCAGAATAGGCAAGGAATCAAGGAAACAGCCAGCTATGAGGCATCAGCCAGGAGAAAGTGGCTTAATCTTGATGACATTGGCTAGGCTCCTGGATCTTGATGTGTCTGAAGTTCAACACTACCCCTGAATACTAGTACATTCTTTTTTTTTCTGACTTATGCTGTTGCTAGTTGGGGTATTTGCTGTCCGAAGCTACTGCATGAGCCCTGACTATTGCAGACACTGTTCTTTTAAAAAAATTTTACAGTTATTTTTTATTTTATATGCTTAAATGTTTTGCCTCTGTGCATGTATGTATACCATATGCATGCCTGGTGGTCTTCAGGTTCAGAAAAAGGTATGAGATCCTTTAGAACTGGAGTTACCAAAGGTTCTAAGCCACTATGCAAGCCCAGGGAACTAAACCCAGGGCCTTTACTCAGCCATCTCTCTAGCCCCTGCAGACACCATTCTAATGAAAAAGAGGACTCAGAGACTCAGGGTTTCATGTTTAATGTTGGGTTAGCAAGCAGAATTCTGGCTTCCTGATTGTGCCTTATGTCCTGCTGGCCAGCGGAGGGTGGTAGAAGGTGGTACCATTCTTGGCTGTGGAAAGCCTTTCTCCAAAGTTGCTGGGGTTACCTACCAGTGACTCCTGAGGAGATAGGAAGTCTTTCCTTTTTCAAGAAGCATCCTTGGAGCCTTGTCTACAACTGAACACTTTACTGAAGTCACCTTTGAAGAACTGGCCTCCAAGTATCAAGGTCAAGTTCCCTGTGGGCTGCTTTAAAAAGGATCTGTCACCTGGGAAAAGCCAGGAAGGCTGAGCCAGAGACTCAGGATGCTCTCTCAGGCCAAGCAGGGTGTTGAAAGACAAAATATTCTGAGAAAATGTGAAGTTCCTTTTTGTTTAAATCAAGCAGATTAAGAGGAATCAGGGCTTGACACCCATCTGCTGGTGACATTTGCACTAACTGGGTGCCTACAGAAGAGAGGAAGATTTGGGGCTTGGATATGACCTCTCTGATTCTGCCTCTGACAATCAGAAACCTGACATCTTCACACTGTTAAATGAAGGAGTAGAAACCTTAGACCAGGTTGTTGGTTTCATGTGTGAGATATCACACACGCACACACACACACACACACACACACACACACACACACTCTACCAAAGCCATAGGAGAGTTTATTCAGGAGAGTTTCCAGGCGAGTACAGGAAGCAGAAGAGAGAAGAGACAGACTGCAACATGGGCATGGCTTTATGTAGCCACACCTAGGGGTATGCCCTCCTTACAAGCCATGTTGGCTTTATCATGTGGCTACTACATGCCAGGAATTCTTATCTTACCTGGCCCCTGTTGGATCTACCACATGGCATGCCAGGAATCTTTATACAGGTGAGTAGGTGATTTCTTCCTCATTGTTAACTGGTTGAGGATCTCCTGAGATCCCCACCCACATACCTCTCTACTCTCAGATCCACATGGAGACCTCCCATTGCTCAAAGCCAGGCTTTCTCTGTGGGTTCTGGAGCACTTGGTACTTATGAGTATTCGGCATGAAGCCTTAGTAACTGGGGTGCATTGGCCAAGGCATTAGGGCTATCTTCCATGAATCATGGTTGATGGATCTAAGGGGTTGATCTCATTTGAGATTAAGTTCAGCTGCACCAAACAGAAATCCAAGTACAATAACTTAAGCAAATATGGGACAGATAGGTAATATAGGGTTCGAAAAGCTTCTGGAGGATGTCAATGAGAACTCAGATTTGCTTCCTGGATCTTTAGTGAGTATTCCAAGACTTCATTGCTAAAAAATGGCTGGCACACCCTAACCATCACATTGACATTCAAAATTGAAAGGAGAGAAAGGAAGTGATTTCTATGTCAGGACAAAGCTTTTCCAGAAATTCCCCAGAGATGTTTTTTTCATGCCTCAGGGCTCAGACTCTGATGCATAATCTCATTTCAGGGCATCAGGAAAATGTCATTATTTACAGTTGAACTACAGAAGCACCAAACATAAGACTATGTCATGTTGTGTGAGGAGATGGAGATGGATCAGTAGACAGCTGATGACTGCATACTTTGACAGATTCAGGAAAAATGTCTTTGTGCACAGAGCAGGAACCCGGTCATCTGCAAGAGGGAGCAGGTAGGTAGGAGACATAGTCTGAGGGGCAGGGCTTGGGTGTGGAAATGGACAATTCTGGTTGGAGTTATAAAGTACCATGCTTTATCTGTAGAGGGGAAACAGATCAGAGAGCCTGACAGCCCCATTATTAACCCATTGTGTGAGAGGAGATGCCACCATTGGTAAACTACTAGTGATGTGTTATGAGCCAAAGTTGCTGCTCTCACAAGAATCACAGAAGAGTTGCTCTGTGTCATGTGCTGTATTGGTAGATAGACACATGGTGACATGTATCTGACATCATGTACCCTAGACCCATTCTCAGCTCTAAGGCCGATGTTGTTTAGATAGTCCTGCAAAGTCCACACTTTATTGTGCCATTTTATGCAATGAAGCTCTGAGATGGTATCATCTAGGTGTTTAGCAGCAGTCAAGAAGCAATGACAGAGTGAAGTTTAGGTCTGATAGATCCCCACCAGGATCTGAGAACAGCTGGAACAGCCAGCCTAAGAGCCTTCTGCAAGGGCTGAAAAAAGAGGAGTCAGCCAGGGCTCTTTCTATGTATGACTCCCGCCACACAAGCAGGGCAGGCTTGCGGAATAAACATGGAGCCAGTGATGGCACCAACAACTTTGTCTGTAATTAGTACAGTCATTCCAGATGTAATTATCCATAATTTGAGGAGGGAAATAATCTTGTATTTACCTTGCAATTTGCAAGAGTGTCTTAGGTGGATGCGTTGTTTCTTGCTCACTGCAGAAACTCTGAGCCCTTGGAGGATGTGTGTGATACTCTTATATGAGATATGTGGTGCCAGCAACTGATTGTCTGACCATCTGGGCTGCTTTCTGGAATTCCATTGGGGCAAGGAGTACTAGATGGCAGCCCTGCTGGGCTGTCTCAAGGGTCACCAGCTTGAGCTTGCTACTGGTTCCTGATGTCCTATGATTAGTCCAAGAGGAGTGTCATGTTTGCAGAAAACTGTCAAGTTGTCTGTTGGAGGTTGACAGCCCATGGAGGAGGAGGCTATTACAAGAGATTATAGGATACAGGGTCTACAAGCCCTATGGGGGTCTAGCAGGACCACCCTCTAGAGCGTAGAGGCTCCAGAGCCCTCTGCTAGAGGGCTTAAAGAGAACAGACAGGTGGAGGGTTAGGACAATAGAAGATTACACAGTCCCTTCTTCAAGGTGTGACCCACTGAATATCACAAATGTCTTGTCTCCAAATCCAGAAATCTGCACGGAAGATGGAGAAGGCATCATGTGCCAGCACCTGGCCTGGTGACTTGAGATATTTCCTGCCTGCTACCGGTTCTGGTCTCCCTGCCCCTCTGTCCAAGCCCTGCCAGGCCTATGTCTAGGCTTGTTTCCAGGCATATATCTAGCACTAGCCTCTTCTTTAAGGCTCAAGATGAGCAGATCCCTTGTGGCAGAGGACATTTTCTTTTCTTTTCTTTTCTTTTTTTTTTAAATATTTATTTATTATGTATACAGCGTACAGAAGAGGGCACCAGATGTCATCATAGATGGTTGTGAGCCACCAAGTGGTTGCTGGGAATTGAACTCAGGACCTTCGGAAGAGCAGTCAGTGCTCTTAACCTCTGAGCCATCTCTCCAGCCTCCCCACATTTTCTTTTCTTTTCACTCCTTTTTCTTTGTATCTCCCTCTCTCCTTCCCACCCCTCTCCTTCTCTCTCTCTCCCCAGCTTACATACAGCTTAGGCTGTACTCAAACTTGCCATAGCTGGAGATGATCTTCAACTTCCTGTCTCCACCTTCTGAATGCTTAGGCCAGTGTGCACTGCCACTCTTGGGTTATGCTATCCTGGGCATCAAACTCAGGTTTTATACTCTAGATGTGCTGGACTCAGGCACCTGGGTGGTCAGTTCAAAGAATCAAGTCTATAATAGTTTATAAAGTCCAGAAAGGAGACAGACTGTCACTTCAGGGATATGGACTGGCACTATTGGACAGTCCCAAGATACGGTTTCACAGTGTGGCTCAGGCAATAAACTCATGGCAAACCTCCTGCCTCAGCCTCCTATGTGCTGAGATCATAGGCCGGAGCCACCATATATGGCACTATGTAATTGGAAGTTTCTGTTCCCTAGCATCCATTTCCCAGATAAATGTCTCAGAGGCTTACTATTGCTTATAAATGCTTGACCAGTAGCTCAAGCTTATTACTAACTAGCTCTTACACATAAATTAACCCATATTTCTTATCTATGTTTAGCCACATGACTTGGTACCTTTTCTCAGTATGGCATTCTTATCTTGCTTCCTCTGTATATGGCTGGCAACTCCTGACTCTGCTCTTTTTCTTCCCAGAATTCTCAGTTTGGCCACCATGCCTATATTTCCTGTCTCACTACTAGCCAATCAGTGTTCTATTAAACCAGTTTAAGAGACAAATCTTTACAGTGCACAGAGAATTATTCCACAGCAGCACTAACCTTTATTTATTGATTTTCCTATTTCATTTTTAATGTACAGAAATGCAATTTATACAGACTCTTCCAGGAAGGTTTCCTGTGACTGAAAATTTAAGTACAGAAAGCTCCAGGCATAACTGTATCCCGGTACTTCAATAACATGTGTGTGTGTCACCAGCAGCTGGATCTCTATGAGCTGGTCTCCAGGAACCCCTCTTTCACAGTTGAAACAAAAATCTGGGACTTGAATGCCATCTTGCTTAGCTTGAACCTGCGTCAGGTGTGGAGAAGGATAGAATATGCCAGCTGGCCAGAATGATGGAAGCAGATGGTAGGTCAGTTTCACCAAAACTTGGGAGTTGAGGTGACTCCTAGATGAGATTTAGGAGTGTGGGGAACACTGTGTTCTGAGTAGACAATGGAAGCAAATGTCTAACACACCAATTAAACCCTGGCTAAGGGACAAGAAAGTGAACTCAGGCAGCTTACTTGGGGCTTCCTTTTTGTTTTCACCTCAGGGGAAGGAAGAGCCTGCCTAGTGCCCTCTCTATAGAGATCCTCCTGAGCCTGGCTTCTGCTTCTGGAGTGGTGACAGCATTCAGGGATCCCCTGAGGGTGTCCTCAGCACTGTAGCTCCCTCCATCTCATCCTTCATACCAACTGCTGAATAAAAGGTCAGGAAGACAAGAGGCAGGATTTCTCCTTCATGGCAGGCTGAGTCAAGCCCATGAGCATGCTCATTAGGACCCACTGCAGCATCCCCTGTCTTTGAAAGGGAAGGTCAACAGCATGAATAGTCAAAGCTCAAAGATAATGAGAACAACTAAGCTGCTTTGTCCTGGCGAAGGGCTGGTGTCTGAACGTCCTTCCTTTTCCTCTAGGCCAGGCCTCTGAGATCACCCACAAGGGGAGTGAGAGATAGCTGTGATGAGGACCCAGAATTGAGCTTTAGAAGGGGGCACATCTAGGTGGTAGTGTCTGAGGTGGGTGGGAGGGGCTGCGCAGGTTTTGCATCCCTTTATCTCAGTGTGCCTGTGCTTTAGATAGATCTCTCTTCTCCAGGGTGCTTTTGAAGCATTTATCTAATTATTCTTTATCAGTAAAAAAAATCAGGAGTCAGATATCAAGGTATCAACCTGAATGACCAGAGAGCTGTGGAGAAGCCACTAGTGACGTCCTACTTCTTCAGTTTCTCCACCCAAAAGGGCTGAGATCCTCTCTCAGCCTTGTCTTTCTACTTCCTGTCTCCTCTCTGTCCTTATTCCAAGTCCTCTATGGTTAATTTCGGTCAGATAGTGGCTAGCTCTGCCCTCTGACTCAAAGCAAACTTTATTGTCGGAATGCAATCAAAATATCACTAACCACTTTTTGACCATTGGGAAGATAGCAATCAATAAATATGCCCTTATTGCTATGACCATGGTTAAGTACTGCTCGAGATTGTTAGAAGAACAAGAGTCCTGATAAATTCTGGAAATGAGAAAGGCTGGGATGTAAAGGATGAGCAGCAGTTAGCTGATGGGAGGGAACTTAAGGAGGTTCAAAAATCAGAGCATAGGAACACCATTTACAAAGGCCCAAGACAAGAGAGGAGGCTAGAAGACAGGAGTGGGGAGTGAGAAAGGAAGAGTGAAATGAGATGAGAGAGGTGGCAGGCTCAGGCTACATGGCTTTTGGAGATACCAGACTGTTCTAAAAGCAATCTGGAGTTCTAGATGCTGATGGATGTCTCACAGGACAGATTAGCTTCTCAGAGCAAGGATGGTGGGACTGGGTGAGTACATGGAGTTGGGGCTCCCATTTATAATAGCTGGGTGAGTACACTAGACCTGTTTCCACCTATGATAGTTAGGTAAGTACACTGGGCCTGCTTCTACCCATTATAGTCAGGTGAGTACACAGGACCGCTCCCATACATTATAGCTGAATGAGCACTGAGCCTGCACCCATCTATTATATCAAGGTGAATATACTGGACCTTATTCATCCATAATAGCTGGTCTCATGGATAATTTAGGGGATTCTGGACCCACAGAAGATCTGCCCACCACCAACAGAGACTCTTGGGGGAGACATACTAGTAAGATCTGCCATTTGGAGATATTTGGAGTTGATAAGGGACCTGCTGAGACCTGGAGGTGGGCCCTTCCCAGTGTCTACACACCTGATAGCCTTCTGCCTCTTTAGTGCCCTCTGAAGACAGAATACATGTCACCTTAGCAAAAGACATGACCACAAACAGCTCCAGTAGACTGTGGGGCTGAGAGTGAGCAGCTAGGACAGAGGTTCCACTGTGTGGGGAAGAGGAGACTTAATGGTGCCTTAATGGTAAGGCTCTCTGCAGGCCTGGGGCATCTCCATCGGAAATGGCCACATGGCTATTCTAAGCCTGGAGCATTAGCCAGTGCTAAAAGGAGCTGTCTCTGTTCTTTGGTATGCACCTGGCCTTTCTCTGGCCAGTGTGACTTTTGGTTGATTTTTTTTTGGGGGGGGGCAGGATTTCTTCATGTGACTCTGGCTTTCCTGAAATCTACTCTAGATCAGGCTGGCCTTAAACTCACAGAAATCTGCTTGCTTCTAACTTCCAAGTGTTAGGATTAAAGATGTGTTCCACCACTGCCCAACTCAGTGTGACCTTTTTAATCAGAATGTTTTCATCTTTCTTGAAATAGGCCCTTTCCTCTGGTTCTTGGAGGCACCAGGTTCTCATGAAGCCCTGATTTCATGACACTGGAAGTGATCTTTGAGGACTTTGACCCCAAAGAGGCCAACCAGAGTCCTAGGGTCTCTGAACTTGGGGCCAGAGAACTGAAAGACAACATAGCCATACCCACAGCCACTGGACTTGGTAGCCCTCATAGCCATTCAGCTGTAGGTATCAGCTAGATCACCTTCTCTCCTCCACGTCTGTCTTTCTCATGGGCACCAAATGCTGGATGTTCTCCTCCACTGGTCCATTCTGCAGGTTCTCAGGGTTCACTACAACAAGCTTCATCCAGCTTGTTTGCAGAGTCCCAGAAGAAACAAGAGGTTCAGAGGGTAACTTTAATGGGACAATATACCTAATGCCTTTTTTTCTATACCTGCTGACACCTTCCCATCACAGCAGGCACAAGGTGACCCAGCTTTCGGAGAGAGGCTTCTTTCTCTCTTTCTGGAGTCTCTAGGCTTCCTGCCTCAGTGGGGAAAGGGCTTGGAAAAGCCCTTTCCATTTTTCCTTTTCTAGTTTGTTTTTAAAGAACAGAAAGCAAGCTGTTCTGTGCCACTGGAACATATGAGAGGAAGCGCAGTTTTCCACACACAGTCGCTTCCCATCTCAGACCCCATGACTGCAGAGTTTCAAAAAGTAAACACTGCAGATCCAAGCGGAATGCCAGATGGTGGGCTGAAATGCTAGAACCAGCTCATGGAGGCTGGAACATGCATGTAGGGCTGGGAGCTCCTTGCCTCTCCTCTGCCCATTAAGATGTCCCTGGGGTTCAGGAATAGAAGCTGAGAGTAGAATGGGCAGTCAGATTTCTGTCCTCTTGTGTCTTCCACCACATAGGAACTTGTTCCAGCACACAAACATCCAGTCTATAACAGAGACCATGGGAGCTGGCCAGATTTTCTGAAGCTACATTTCACATTTATAATGTAAAAATTGGCTGTCAGTGGGAAAATAATCAGTACTGGCTAGTAGTGGCTCATGAGGCCATCAGTGTAAGTGAGATAGGAGGGATGCAAACACCTGGCAGATTCCTGTGGCTACATTAAGGCATTAAGGCATCCATCATCATTCTGCTCACACATGAAGGGTTTGTTCTTGAGCATGGGGTGGTTGCCTTCAGACAAGGAGAGAAGTGCTGGGTAGATGGGTGGTATCATAGTCCTGAAGAGAGACCCAACTTGTGAGTGGCTCTGGTTTTTCATGTTGTTCCTGCTGCAAGTATCACTGGAAGAATCTGTGGGTGGAGGACAGGAGTGCAAACCAGCTGCAGGGCTCTAGGGGTTCTGAGCTGACTAAATTTGTTTCTCATATTGGCTTTTGCTACAAATGGACCCCTATTTTGTGTAGTTCTGTCTCAGAACTCCTATGATATCTCCAGAGAGGCTCATCATTGTTCCTGTTGTGGACTCAATAAAGGAAATGCTCTGGTTGGTCTGGCAGAGAAGTCAGTGTGGGTGCTAGAAGTGGTAGCAAAGAGGTGCTACCAAGAACACTTCTGGGACCCCCAGGCCAGGTCATTCACTGTTTTTGTCATTGTGGGGTGCCAGAGAGAGGCCCCTCTTTGCTTGGAGACACATTGTCTTCCACACTGTGTCTGAGGCCAGGACTCAATGTGCTTTGTTCTGGGCAGTTTTGGCTCCTGATTTTCAGGCAGAGCCTAAGGGGAGCTGCCCCTACAAATGAGCCTTGGTGGAGTGCTTTTAGAGAGAGCAGTTTGGTTTTGGGGACTCTTCTGGAGCTGGGAAAGGAAAGCTCAAAAAGTTCCTGCAAAGTCTGGATGGATTCCAGCTACAGCTCAGGAACAGGGTTCTGGTGACTGCATACTGAGCAGCCATGACCTGGAGCATTATAGTTCTCCTCAGGGACCCAGTTTGAAAAGTCAGTTTCTGGCAGCCTCATCTTATCTCCAGACCATTCTGCAGAGGAGGAGAGTATTCAGGAAGACCTGTCTTATTCATCTATTCTAACTGCCTTACTCCTCCGTGTTGGAAAGACAGGGGAGGAAGCATTTGGACCAGCCTGCTGGAAAAGAGAAGCATATAATGTTGGCAGGAAGAGGGGCTTTAAATCCATCCACTTGAGAAACGCGCCTTTGAGAAGGAGCATATGGCTAGACTGAAATGAGGGCATCATCCCTTCCAGCATCTTCCATCAGTAGCCAAGTCTAGGGCTGGAGTCTGGGGATAACAGAGAAAGGGGGGCAAGGGCAATAGGTTGAAAGTTTTGCAGTGTTCTAGGTGTATTTGAGGCAGTGGTAAGCTCTGGCTTCTGAATTTGGGAACTAGAAATATGACACTGGGTCAGGGGATTCTTCCTCATTCATGACTGGACAGGAGGCTCATCTTGGGATGCAGGCTCTTTTAATTCTGTTTCTAGCCATTCACAGGAACTGTGGGATTATTTGACCTATTTGGTCTCAGCAATTATCCAGAAACAGATATGATGACATCTGACCCACTCTGTTTGGGATATTGTGGCACTATGTAAGGAAGCCTGTGACAAATGCTCTTGAAATATATGTGCAGTTGACAGAGTCTGTGTAGATTGAAAATGTTAGAAGCAGGTTCAGATAAAGTAAGACTTGTGAGAAGGAGCTCAGGGTTGGGACTGGGGCTCCATGTCCTGCAAAGCACAAGGACTATCTGTCCTCTGACCACAGCTATGGGTTTGTGGAGAAACGATGTAAAGTTGCCATAGCCCGTGTCTAGCCCAGCTGGAAGGCACTCAAGGTATGTTCATATAATGAATGAAAGGTAGAGTGTCCTTGGAATTCTGAGGTCTAATGAGGAGTGACACCCCACAGGCAGGACCAACCTGGAGATAAATCCTTCCATCCGGAGAGGCTTCAGCTCTTCTCCCTGGTGCTTAGAAATGCAGAAATTCAGAATGGTTTTCAGTTCTGGGCTGTTATAGTGTCTACATCCAGAAAGTCTTAATGGGAATGAAAAATGAGGAAATGTGTGTGTGTGTGTGTGTGTGTGTGTGTGTGTGTGTGTGTGTGTGTGTGTGTGGTGTGATCACCTCTCCCCATACTTTTTTGTGGTCAACTTTCACTTAAGAGACATCAAACAGCTAAGGATCACTTGAGACAGTGGAATGCCAGGCACACAGTGGGAAGCTCCTCTCAGTGGGCTGCTAACAGATGGAAAGAGCAGAAACAGGAATGGATAAGGGATCTTGAAGCAGTGGAGTATATGACTTGCTTGGACTAGACTCCTCCCATTTCTCAAATATTTTTTTCATTGAATATTTTAATCTTAAGTATCTTTAGTTATGAATCTGTGAATCAGACCTGGGGTCTAGGCAAATGCTGTAGGAAACTTTAGAGCCATCACAGGATACCCCAAGACCAAGTCCTCAGCACAAAGAGAGCAGGGATAAGGAGGAAGATGGGGGGGGGTACAGACAGGACGGAACACATGGGTACTACGCACGACATGACACACTAGATGAAGAGGAAGAAGGGGGAAGAAACAAGGGAGAGGTGAAGGGAGAGCTAAGGGGTATTTTTTTGGGGGGGGCAGGCAAAGGATTGCCTTTGGACAGAGAGAGGAGACAGATGTGGCCCATAGGCAAATAATGGTTTATAAATGTAAAAGGAAAAACCCCATGCGAGGATGAGGTGTTTAATTTTAATTGGGCATGTTAATTAGGTAAGCCAAAGGGGGCTTTTGATTACTAGACTTCAGTACTTCAATAGCTGGACCTTGGTGGTCAGCCTCAGAGGAGGAAGTGGCCACCATTAGACCTTGGGGGCTAATGACTTTTAGCAAGGCAGAGGGAATGGGAGAGAAAGGTAAGGTCTGCCAGAGCTGTGTTTGCCATGCTTGGGCTAGCTAGGGTCCTTTCAAATGCTTTACTCACTGAGCTACACCTATAGCTTTTCACCTTCAGATTATATTGACTTTACAGACAAGAAAAGCTGGAGAGTGAGAAACGGATGTGAGACTGATGCTTTTGTAATGAGGTAGCACATGGGAACTTTTTTGTGATGTTTAACTTGGTATCTTACTTTATCTTCTGTTGCTGTAGAGAAACACTCCAGTCAGGGCACTTCATGACTCGTAGTGCTGCAGGCTCAAGAACATGATGCTGGCTCAGTTATTTTCCATTATTCTTGCTTCTTCAAGTTCCTATTACCTAATTCCACCTTAGATCGGGGGCCAAGCTTTCAGAACATGAAGTTTGGAGTGTCAGAGTGCAGTCTAAGAACGAAGTTGTATGCGGAAGATTCTGAGTGTTTGTGAGAAAACTCCTAAGAAATCAAGACAAGAGTCTTGTGACTTCTGTTTTTTTCAAAAACAAAAAATTGTTCTTGCTTTATGCTTTTGTGCCCTACCAGATGTAGCAGATAGGAGTGAGTTTACTTTAGATTATTCATTACAACTGACTATTGTTGTTTGTTTATATAACTCTAAGAAAAAACATATTTTAGTCATGTGCTGCTTGATCACCACATGAAGCTTGCCTTTGTGATTGGACACTTTACTTCCGTGACTCTTAACCCTCAGAGTATAAATTGTCTGATGCCCTGAATAAAACTGGCTATTGCATGAAACTTTAGTTCACCTCATTTATCAGTTCCATCCTTCCATGCCCTACCATTTCGGTAAATATGAGGAACTAATGGAAACCATAGCCAAAGCATAATAATGCTTACTATATGCTAGGGAACAGTGTGAGGCAAGGATTCTTGGCAGAGGAGCTGGAGCTGAAACAAGGCCACAAAACATTCATGATCCTGGAGGACTTGCTTGCCTAGAGCACAGAAAAGGAGCTCAGGGCTCTTCAGAGGCATTCCTGAACAGTGGGCTTTAGGGATGGGACAAGATGTCTGAATAGGCTGGATGCTGTCAGGGCCAACTCTCAAGAAACCAATGACTAGTCACAGACCAAGCCCCAGAAATATTGTTCACTTAAATCAGAATCTCAAAGGTTAGGTCTATTGGAGAGATAAGTGCCCAGAGATGGAGAATATGTGTCATTCTATTTCTAAGCATTCCAAACACAGGGCTAGGTTGATGGTCAGGCAGAGCCCAGGTCTCTGAGCATTCTCATTCTGTTGATTCCAGAGAGGCTATTTGGCTGACACAGCCTGTGCCTTAGCTGATAGAGGTGGGAACATTCATCTCACTTCAGGGAGAAGGAAATTGAAGCTGAGCAGTTGTTCAAGTGATATTCAAGTGCTGCAGAAGTCGGTCTGGTGGGGACTTTCCCAGAAAGTCCTCTACAGAAGATGAATGTGCCAAGCCTGTTTTGATTGTGTGTGGCAGAGCTCAGCTTAACACATTAGAGAAAGCACTCTGGTTGTGCAGCTGCCACAGGCTAGAAGGCCTCTCAAAATCTCAATTGTCTCCTGCTACAAGCTCCCCAGCCCAGCTTTCTGTTGTTAGAGAAGATATGAACTCTTTACCCATATTTTACATGGCACACAAAACTAATGGTAAAGGGGTACATTTGGCGTCTTCTAAAAAAGGCCAGAAAGTAACTCATAGCCTGGTTTTGGCCATGAGCTTCCCAAAATCCAATACTTGAGCAAAGATTGGGAGGGTGTGGTGATATATATTTAATAAAGTCTGAAATATCAGAGAGTCAATCACAGAGCCTCATCACAGAAGGGGCTTATGTTAATGGGCTGTGATGCATAGAGCATTCTTAGATCTGGGAGTTGGTTATCATTACCTCTACCAATGTGTTTAAAATTTTTTTTTTTGATTTATTTATTTATTATGCATACAGTTTTACAGAAGAGGGCGCCAGACCTCATCGTAGATGGTTGTGAGCCACCATGTGGTTTTGCTGGGAATTGAACTCAGGACCTCTGGAAGAACAGTCAGTGCTCTTAACCTCTGAGCCATCTCTCCAGCCCCTACCAATGTGTTTAAAGTAAGTGAATCCTCAAAGAATCTTACAGTTCAAGAAGAGGGGAAAATGAATGCTTGCTTGCCAAATAATAGAGCTAATCTGAGTATAAGAAATGGCATGGTCATTCTTTCTCAGCTAGACACACAGGCAATGCTAAACACAGTGTGTGATCAAGTTTGATCAATACCTTCAGAACTACACCTGCTAGACATCATTAACAATGGGTTCCAAACCTGCCTCCACACCACCTATTCATGCTGCAGCTCTGACCCAAATATACTTATATGGGCTGACAATACTAGATATGTTGAGAGAACTCTCATGGAGCCAGCATTATCCAAATCCATCTGATGAAAAAGAGACTTCATTGTGTAGATGTGATAATAATCATGATGATGATGGTGATGGGTGATGATGATGGTGATGGAAATAACAGTGACGAAGATCAGGCACACATGTAATCCCAGCCCTTGAGATACAGAGGCAGGCAGATCTCTGTGAGTTCAAATTCTGGCCATCCTGATGTACATAGTGAGTATAGTGGGTTACAGCAAAGCCAAGGCAATGTAGGAAAACTGTCTCAAAAAAAAAAAAACCAAACCAAAACACCCCCCAAAACATCAGAAACACTCCCCCCCCCAAAAAATGGCAGTGACAGAAACAGTGGTGATGGTGATGATGATGACAGTAATGATGTTGGTGGTGATGGTAATAAGATGGTGGTACCAGTAGGTACCAGAGGCTATGAAGATGATGGTGATAATGGTAATAGGATGATGATAGTGATGATGCTAATGCTGGTACTGATGCTGGTGGTAATGGCGGCATTACACTATTATCAGTCTAAAAGACCTGAAGACCTCTACAAACACTACCCCAAGTATGACCACATGGCAGGGAGGAAAAACAAATAGCCAAAGTGGGATGAAGAAGAATCGTTGCAAACTGAATTTGTACACAGTTCTTTTAGAAGCAGCACTGCTTGCTCAGGCCGACTTTGCCATATTGCTGAACACTTACAGAGAAACCAGAGATATTTTAGGTGAAAACTGCTAAGATACACAGATACTGGGGCTAGGGAGATAGCTCACTCAGTAAAGTGCTTGCCACAAAGGCCTGAGAACCTGGATTTGGATTACCAGCAAGGCATGGAGGCACAAATTTGTAACCCTAGTGCTGAGAAGATACGTAGATTCCTGGGGCTCTTTGGTAACCTGGTCTAGCAAGTTGGTGAGCATTGGGTACAAGGAGAGACACTGTTTCAAAATATAAGGTGGAGAGTAATAGAAGAAGTTACTTTATGTCAACCTCTGGCCCCTACCTGCTTGCACACACATGTGCAAATGCACATACATATATGTATACACAAAAATGTATAGATATTGACAATTAACTTGAATTTTTGAAGAAGTGTTGATGGGCAAAGGTTTATTTACTAGGATCAGTGAAAAGCTTTCTTTGTGATAAATGGAGTAAAGGACTGACAAACTGAGAGCAGGGGCCCTTGAGAAACCTTCACAATGAGTTCTTAGAAGGCTGATCAAGGCTTTGACCTCAAGCCGCTCCTCCCAAATACGTATACCTATGTTTCCAAGTCCTGGAGAATTCTGGGTCTTGGGGCACTTTCTTGGAGAGGGCAAGTGGGGTTATTGAGATGGTAAGAAGGACCCCAGTGGAGAAGCCTAGAGGAGAGAGAGGCAACAGGATCAGGGAAGCCAGTCCCTCTCAGGACCTGGCTCTGTGGGAATCTCAGCAGCCCTGCTGTGCAAAGTGTTTGATATTCAAATTAAAATGGTGCTTGTTTGGGAAAACTCAGCTCCACAGAAGACTTTAATTGGTGCCTGTGGGAACATTTACACTTATGGAGAATTAATGAAAACTTTGTTGCTGCATTTAAGTAGAAATCTTGGGAATTTCACTACCAGCACCAAGCACTCTGAGATCCCATTTCTATACCTTCAAGGGGACAATGAAGGAGACAGAGCCACAGATGGCTCTCCACTGCTAGGCCCTATAGGGAGTAAATGACCCTCTTAGGACCTTGGTCTGGAATTCTAAGGCAGAACATGAAGCTAAGGGCAGGAGGAGGGCTGGAGGGAGGAGGACCAAGCATATAAACAGCTGAGCATGTGGAACTGGGCTTACATTCTGATGATCAACCGTAATAATGGCTGGCATCCACTGAGGCAACTGGTAACAAAATGCTGTTATTTCTGTTTGCATATGGTAATTCTGAAGTTCTCATATTAATTATCAAGTTAAAAAATGCTCAGCAGACATGCCCATAGGCCAATGTGTTGGAGATAATTCTATAGTTGAGATTCCCTCTTCCCAAGTAACAAAAACTAACCAGCACAGGCTATATTAAAAAAAAAAGTATTATCAAGCAATTTCATTGCTTTGTGAATATAGTGTATGTAGATAAACTAAGATGGTTATGACATCATTAGGTGATGTAATAATGGGTCCATGGCTATGTATGTATTTTACTATTGAAACATTTTTTTTGTACAACATGTGACTGAACCCATATACACACAGAGAGACACACACGGTACAGCATACTCTCTCTCTCTCTACACACACACACATATATGCATGACAAGTCACACACAGTCACATACACACATATGCATCCAAAAAGACACACTTGCCAACAAACACATGAAAGTGCACATATATAGATATGCCCACATTTAGGAACACACAAGCTCAGATACACATGAAAATATATACATGTAGGCATACACATACAAATGAATATATATACCGGTGCACACACACACACACAAGCTCACCTATGCCAGCTCACCTATGAGTTGGCACACAATGTTTGAATGCACATGTAGGCACACAATGTATACAGGAACACACATGCAAGCATATATACACAATGGCGCATACACATGCAGGTATGCTCACATCAAGTGTTTATATATAAAAGTATATATATACAACCACAAAAGTTAAGGAACACATTCATGTAGTAATATAGGCACACACATATAGCAGGGGTGTACATGTAGGCACACTCATGCATGAATTTATATATCCATGTTATACATGCAAAAACACACATGTAAGCATATACACACAAGTACACACACATACACATCAGCACATATATGCAGATACATGCACAAAAACATACATGTAGGCACATATATATTCAGGTCAACATAGATGCACACACAGAGCCAGGAGCCAGGCTTACTTTTAACTTGCCCAGTTTCTATGTTGCCCTGGCTCATTGGCTCTGTTTTCCATCCTGTCTTTTATTCTGATGCTGCTTCTGAGACAAAGCCTTTCCATCTCTGACAGGGCCCTACTTTGTGATTCTCCATTCCTGGGTGTTCTCCAGGGTTGCTTGCTAGGCTCTCCCCACTCTCCTCTGACCACTACAAGACTCCAAGATAGCAGCACAGCAGGAGGTGATACGCTAACTTACATTTTCCTGCTTCTGATTGATGGGGCCAGGCCCTCTGTGTGCTTAATCTCTCAGTGTCTAAACCCTGGAGCACTCCTCTGCTGGTCCTCTCTCCCAGAATGGTCACAATGACACCAAAGATTCAATAACAGAAATCAGAGGTCGTCAGGTCCTCCCAAGGCTGCTTCTGGGCCTGTGGATGTGGTCCTTCTGTGCCCCCTATTGCTTTCTTTTGTGCCCAGATTTTCCTTTTCTATGAGGCCACTAATCATTGGATTAGGGAACCCCACTCTAGGACAACTTTGTCCTGACTGATGAAGCTAATGACGTTCACAATGAGGTCACAATGAGGTGTTGGGGGGGAGCAGGACAATATCATGAGAATTTTGGGGAACCTTTAACCTCTAATGCCTGTGAAATGGGGGCATGATATTGGCATCTGCCACGGTCAGTGTGAGACAGCAGGAGCTGTCATACAACAAGATGTGACAATGTCCAGTAGTGCAGAGCTGGGCAGGGAGCTCCACTCCAGTCATGAAGTTGTCTTCTGTCTGCTGTGGCTCTTGGTAGTAGAACAATTAGCTGGGGTGTTCTGTATAGAAATGGGCTATGGTGGAGTGTCCTTCAGGCCACATGGCTAGATAAGGAGGTTGCTGGTCCTTTCCTGCAATCACATGTCCTGTATCTCAGGGCTCTTTTTCCTGCTCTGTGGGTACCTTAACCCTTTGGACATATGATGCCAAAGAGAAGCTGACCCGCCTGTCTTAACCTGCATGGCATAGCCAATGCTCAGAAAGGCCATACCTATTCCAGCTTTTGACTTTCTGTTGCTGTGGCTGGCTTCTTGATTTCATTTTCTATCTTTTTCGAGTCTGATTGTTGTTTCCTCTCAGATGATGCACTGTACCCATAAACCTGGTTTCCACTCTAGTTTCTCAGGTCAGTTCTTGTTATCTGCAGCTGAAGACCTTGGCAGACTGGAGGGTCCTGTACTCAGGGAATGAGCATTGCCTCCCAGCCCTCTGATTGTGATTTTATAGGTTCCTCCCTCTGATGCTATGACATCTATAGACCAAAGATCGTGGCAGCAAGAACGCGTCGACTTTAAGAGCACCCGTGTTAAAGTCTTGGTCTTCGGCTTCTAGCATTATCAGAGAGATGAAGGAAACACTGGGACTCAGATCTTTGCTTCTTTTCTTTCTATTTTGCTTCCTGTCTGCTATGAGGCAAGCACTTTCCTTTGCCCTTTTGTCCTACCCCCATCGTGCTGCTCACCACTGATCCAAAGCAGCCATGGAATGACATCTCTGAAATCATGAGCCATACCAGCCTTTCTTCTTTGTAAGTTATTTGTCTCAGTTATTGTGTCACAGTGATAGAAAACTGATGGCACATGTTCTTTTGTCTGAGTGAGCCCAGCCAGTCTGTAGAAGGAGCAGCACCTCAGCTAAGGTTAGATGTTCCCAGAGGGATCCACAGAGCCACTCACTGAACACAGAAGGACCCATAACAGTCACATGAGCAAAGGTGCTACCCTCATGCATCTAATGTCTGAGTGGCTGTCCTTACCCAGTGCGGTTGTAGGGAAAGCTGGTTTATAACTCAAGAGAACCATTAATTTCCTGTGGAGTCCCCAGTGAGTCCCTTATTGTTGAGAGGTGACCAAGGGGGCTATGGGAGTCTGACCACCAACAAGCTGTCTCTTTTCCTGTGGTATTCCTTTATGTTCCTAGATACCTAAGAAAGAGTACTGGAGGCAGCGAATCCCACGAGGCAGACAGCACAGCCTCATGAGCAATTTCCTTTGATAAAGTTGTTAAGAAAATTATATGTAGTACTGAAATTATATAACTGTTATTATGAGTTGTTTAAAAATTATTTGGATTTAATTGATCAATTAGATTAAATTATATAGTAGTAAAAGTTGGCAAAGGCCCAGGCCAGTACTGGTGGAATTTGAACAGCACACAGTCCTGGTGCAGGCACCTCATATCAAACACATTTTTTTTTTAGATTAAAAAAAAAGTGTGTGTTTTTGTGTGTGTGTGTGTGTGTGTGTGTGTGTGTGTGTGTGTATGTGCGTGCACACGCGCCCTGCATTCATGCATATAAATGCAGGTACCTGTGGAAGAAGGATGTTGGAAGCCCTGTAGCTCAAGTTTGAGGTAGAGGTATTGTGAACCACCAAATGTCAGTGCCAGGAGCTGAATAAACTCTGGTCCTCTGCAAGGGCAGCAGGTGCTCTTAACCACTGAGTAATCCCTCTTCTCTCTGCATTAAAATAAATAAGATTGTGACAGGTTAATCTAATGGATTACCACAGTGAGCCAGGTAGGTAGCTGTGACATTGGCTCATGAATCCTGGAGAGGACACGTATGACTGTGTCTATTCTAGTGTCTGCTCAAGATGCAGACTTTATATGGTAATGGTAGGGATGTTCCTAGCCTTCTCCACATTCTACCTTTCTTCATATTCTACTTATTTTCTTCAACCAGGTTAGTGTACCTCATAGAGATCAATCCACAAAATATCAAAAAGCAGTGAAGGGTTAAGACAAAAGAAATCAGTTTGTGTTTTTATTTATACGTAAATCAACTTTATATATAATGTCCTAGAGGGCTAGGGCACATCAGAAAATATCTGTAAGTCACTTCAACAGAACCTTAGTATATGAAAACCCAGATTGGCCTATTCCAATGACAAATATGACAGGAGGGCTTATGTGTCTTCAAGGGTTTGTGCTGTGTCCTTATGTGTAGCTAAGGGTGTATATACACATACACATATACACACATGTGTGTATATACGTGTGTGTGTGTGTGTGTGTGTGTGTGTGTGTGTGTGTGTGTGTATTAAGCCAAGGTGGGACCCTAGATGGGTCTAGTCTTTCCTCCAAAGCATCAATTTGTCCCATCAAGCTCCACTGGGTGGAAGACAGAGGAAGTACAAAAATGCTTTCGTTTGGGGCTGGAAAGACAATTCAGGAGTTAAGAGCACTTGCTGCTCTTTCAGAGAACTCGAGTTCAGTTCCCAGCACCCGTGTCAGGCTGCCTATCAGTCTAGTTCTAGGAGACCCAATGGCCTCCTCTGAGCTCTCTGGATACCTACACACATAGATGCACTCATACACACACAAGTCAAATAAATATATCTTTTTAATTTTTTAAGACATGGTCTCACTATGTAGTTCTGGCTGGTCTGAAACCAGACTAGCCTTGGACTTAAAGAGATTTATATGTCTCTGCCTTCAGGACTAAAGGCATTTGCCACCATACACAACATAGAAAATAAATTTTTAAAAATGTTTTCCTTCGATGGTACAAAAAAACTTCTTATTTTTTCCTAAAAATTAATTTATAGGATGATGATAGCTTAAGGAAATGATATCCTCCATTGTATTTGTCTTGTGGTTTGATACAAAACATTAAGCCACCCCCATTCCTCCCTATCTCCCCCTTTCCTTCCTCCTTTCCTTTCCCTCCCTTTCTCCTTCCCCTGTTTCTCCTCCCTCCCTCCCTTCCTCCCCCCTTCCTTCCAGATAGGGTCTCATGTAGCTCAAGTTGTCTTTAAACTCACTATGTAGCCCAAGTATGCAGTCTGGTAACCCTTTGTGCCAGCCAGGGAAGGGTCCAGTATCCATGACACAATTTTTGGTTTCTACACAAATGCCCAAATCACTCTCAAGACATGTTGGTTACCTGGTCCCTGGCCTGACCCTTGGCTCCTAGATGACCCCTCTCAATACCTGGAGCAAGGTACAGGGGTGTACAGTTCCTCTGGTCCCAGAGTGTAACACAGGCTTTAGGTTTCTTCTTCCTTATCTATTCCCAAGAAGATGCCCAGGCTTCTTTGAGAGCTACAAAACACAATAAAATCACCACGAAATTCAAAGACTTCTTGTACTTCTTTATAAACAAGCATGGAACACATAATGAGTACCTCAGGGGCATGGAGTACACAGTGAATGCCTCTAGGGACTGAAATTTGGTGCTGGAGAGCAGCCCTGGACGGTGAACAGTAATACATGGGATCCCCAAGTACAGAGAAAGATGCTGGCTTGCAGGACCAGTCCCTATAAGCTTCAGGAAGCTACTGGCTTTAGGATGCTGCATCTGAGTCATGTGGATGCAGACAATGAGAGAATCGGGTAACTCTCAGGTGAAGATATTAGCTAGACATCCCTGTTCACCAAAGCTCCTCTCCCAGGTACCCCTCGTTGCTGATCCCTTGGTATGAGAGCAAAGCTCTGAACTAGGCATATTGTTCCCAGTACTTGTCACCCATTCAGAGAGCAAGCCAAGGACACCAAGGCAGGTGCTGCTGCTCCAAGCCAGCTGATTTATGAAGAATACATAAATGTGATTCGGGACCAGCTTGCTCATAGGTACTAAATAAAATGAAAAGACAGCACTAGGTGCAGTGTCTGGGAGCACCACACATATACAGTCCAGCTATGAATCTTCCTTGAGACAGCTAAGCTTTGTGGCTTATCTTTGGGGAGTTCTGTGAAGACACCAGGGTTGGAAAGATTGCTAGGGGGGAGATGGAGGAAGAGACAATGTGAATGTCATTGTGCAGACAGAGAAAAGATGGCCTGTCCCTCTTCTGTTGTTCTCAGTCTCCCAATGTGTCCTGCATGTGGAGCCTGGTTGCCGGTCTAGGCAGTAGGCCTTATAAGTCTTGCAAAGTCTATGAAAGTCCTTTCTGATGCCTGGGGAGATCTCAAAAGAAAGATTCCTTCCTTACTCCCCAGCTTCTGCTGACATTCTGGCTAAATTGGATTTGGACTTAGTAAGGCAGATTTTATTAGTAAATAGCAGAGACTGAGCCTAAACCAGATTAATCAAAAAAGGAAATATATTGATTTATATAACCAGAAGTTGTACAATGAATGGAGAGCTCTAGGCATATCTGAATCCAGGAGATGAAGTGATAGCACGAAGGGAGGGGCCTTTGGGTATGTGTCTCTGCCTGTGGGTTTCTCAGTATCCTCAGGAATCATGTCTAATTGTGATCACTCTGGTAGAAATGCAGGCTCCTTCAAACCAATGGTACAACCTGCCATGTGTGACCCTGGTTTGTATGTTTCTGTCTAAAGACACATTTTTGGTACCTATTAGCTATTCTAATATGCTAACATACTAATGTATATCATTAGTACTGACCTCAAGCCTGGGTGTGGGTTGCTCTGGAGGCTACTGGGAAGCATAAGCTGTCTCAACATATATGATCAGTCCACCTGACTAGGTTCTGCAGTCACCTATATAACATAGGTACAGAGTCCTGACACACATGTCCCCAGAGTTAGACAAGGCCCCTTTGCTTTTTGAATCAGCTCACAGACCCAGAACAAATGCTCTCCTGTGGCCTATGTAGACTGTGCTGTGAGTATTTTGGTGTAGGTCTTAGTGGAGTTAGTAGGTTTCTTCCCATCTCAGCCTCTCTTGGGAGAAAAGGAAACATTGTAGGAAAAGATAAAGGGTGGTTGTGGGTGATGCTCAGTTCGACAGGGGCTGTGGCATAGTAGAGTCCAACCTGAAGTGTCTGTCTCACCTGAGTTGCACACATATTCTCCATGATCCATGTGACATCTGGCCCGAGTCAGAGACTTCAGCTTATGTTCACACATCTGCTTCTGCCAAACCTCAGTAAAATATTGCCAAAGCAAGCACAAGCCCACAAGCTTGATGGGAGCCCCAACACTCTCCAATAGTGTCTGTCTTTAAGTCTAGAGATATTCACATAGAATATAGGCTTGTAAACACCCATGGATGAGCTAACAGAACTGGATAACATTCCCATGTTAGCTCTGGTCTGTCATGGGTGTGGTGTGGGCAACTGAGTGGGAACTTCTTTCTCTACATGACCTACAAGAGCTGAGCTAGTGCCTCATCTTCTGTGTGTGGTTCAGCAGGGAGCTGGCCTGCTGAGAGGTATTCAGTGTAAAATTGTGGGAGATGACTGAGGCCAAGCACCCCACAGTGCTCATCTCCCTGAAGGATGACCCCTGAACTCCCACTGCCCTTTCTCCCTGCAGCTTGCACCCAGAGAGTGACTGTGTGGCTCCCATGACCTGTTGGGTTTCTCTAGGTCATATCTCCATATGCAATAGTCACTGTGGCACACAGAGACTCAGGGTCTCAGTAGGCATTGCTTACTGAGGCAGAGATACCAAAGACAGAGTTGGTATCATGGGAGACAGTGAAAGGAGGCACTGGGGGACAAGTGCTGCCTTTGTATGCCCTGTCACCCAGGCTGCATCCAACACTAAGTACTTAGATCTCTTCCAAAGCCAACAAACCCAGGAGGGACCTTCAAATGAGTCTCCTCTTGCTCACCCCTGGATTCTGTGTGCTCACACTGCCAATGGAATCCAGCCAAATACTGACTCAGGACTTGCTGCTGGGTATTCACATGAACTGCATTCATATCACTTTCTATAAACATATAATGAAAAGTTTTTGATTTTTTTATTTAAACATCAGTGGCTAATAAATTTGATTCTGGAGCCAAATTGTCTGGGCTTAAATCCAGACCAAGGCGTCCCTGCCAGCCTGACCTTGGGCATAGATACATTCTCCTTGGAGCCTCAGTTTTCTCTGGTGGAAAGTTAGGCTATACCCATTCCTATCTCTATCTAATTACTGTTAGAACTAGCCAGTTAGTAGCTATCCCAGCTCAGAACGATGCCTGTACTCAGAGATGTGTGAGTTCTGGTCTATGATTCAATGGCCACCCTTGTAAACTTGGAGACATCTCAGACCCTGATGTGTTATAAGCAGAACAGCACATTATATCAAATGAGGGGCATGGGGATGACAGTTTATGGGGAAAGACCAGCGTCTGTGAGTCACTCTGCTGTCCAAGACGCCTGAGGTGTGAGTGTATCAGGCTCCATCTCAGTAGGCATGATCTCTAGGGTGAGTAACTGTGGAGTGCTGGCTTCAGTCTCAGTGGTTGGGGACTCCTGATAGTGTCCTCTGAATCCCCAAGGCATATTTTCTGTGAAAGGAAGGAAAGGCTTAGTCAGAAAACAAGCATCGTGACTTTCAGTCCTGAAACTTCCTCTAAGAGGCAGAATGTCTCCAAGCTACACAGGATACATGGGCCTGTGGAAGACAATGTGGATGAAAGAGCCTAAACTAGGAGCCACAGTCTCTGCCTACTCTACCTGAATGAGAACAGATACAACATGGATACACACACATGCATGCATACAAACTGCACACACGTGAACACATAGGTGCATACACACATCACATACACATGGCACAATGCATAATCATAGCATATAGCACATGCATGCATATATATACACACAAATTGCAGACACATCGCATACTACTCACATGCATACACACCATGAAGACACACCACATATATGCACAAACATGCAACACGTAGACATGTCATACACCCTTTGTACATGTGCATTCACAAAGAAGACTCATGAACATATGAACAAAAGTACATATACAGAAACACATACATACCCACGTACAATCACAGGTACATATGCAGACACATTGGCACATGCATGCACACACGGGTATAGGCACATACAACAGATACATACATGCACAAATACTCACATACAGAACCAAGAACTACAAAGTCCCAGAGACCTTGTCTTTCTATGTGAAAGACCCACCACAAAGTAAGCTCTTAATAAATACTCCATTATTCATTCATTCAGTAAATATTTGCCAAGCAGAATCGTGTCAGAAATCGTTTGAGGCACTATGGACATACTGGTAACCAGGCATACAGGAGCTCACATCCCGGTTAACAATCCATGCTGTGTGACTTCCATTATCATCTCTCCTCTGATTCCAGCATCCCTATCTATAACTGCCTGTTTGGGGCTAAATTAGAGATAGAGGGGCAGGCGCTTATTATTGTTTTTTCTCTAATCGAGTATACACCTGAGCTCTGAGAGCTTGGGGAGCCTGGTCAAGGTTTGCTTTTCTTTAATTTGTTTCGTCTTGATGCTGTAATAGTATTGTTCAGTCTCCAGCATCCTCTACTCTCCTTTTTTATCCCTCGGTCCCATAGGAGGGCGGGGAATAAGATTAGGTTTGGCCACTGGCAAATCAAGGTGGCTCTGACTCCCTCGAGCATAAAGGCGTCCCACCACACCCCGGTGTGCACCCACAGCACAGTCTTGACCGGTGTCTCCTAAGGCTTCGTGTTTATAGGGGTCAAATGTGTGCTTTTTCTCTCAAGATAAGCTCTAGGTGTGGAGGGAGATCTAAGGCTCTGCGTGGTGCCGCGCTCTGGGCCTCGCTCCTAGCGGGCCTATCCTGGCCAGGGGTGGCGCGCGGGATCGGTTTGGGGCGGCGGGAGGGGCAGCGGGCGCCGCGTGCATGTTGATGAGCGCAGGCCGCGTCACTGCGCACCGGCGCCGTGGTTTCGGGGCGCGCAGGAGTCGGGCGCGCAGGAGCGGGGCGCGCAGGAGCGAGCGGGGCGCGCCGGAGAGGGACGCAGCTGCCTAGGCCTCGCGCCGCCTTCTGGCCCAGGAAGCTCCTAGCGGGCGGGTCCTGCTGACTATGCGGGCGGTGCCCGGTGCCCGCAGCCCCGGGCGGTTTCTGAGCTCTGGAGAAGGGCGGGACGCAGCTGCCTGGCGCGTGGAGTCCGCGTGGCGGTGCTGAAGGAACAGCGCCCGCCTTTGCCCGGCCCATGGTCCCTATCGCGGCCGCCCCGCTCAGGCTCCTGCGGCCCCGGGGCCCCGGGGATGCCCGGAGGGTGAGGCGGGCGGGTCTGAGCCGCGCTCATGGCGGTGGCCAGGAAGATCAAAACTTTGCTGACGGTCAACATCTTGGTGTTCGTGGGCATCATCCTCTTCTCGGTGTACTGCCGCTTGCAGGACCGTTCTGAGGCGCTGGTGCAGGTCGTGCGAGGAGCAGACCGCCGGATGCGCAATCGGCTATCCAAGGCGAGTGCTCTGGCCGATCGCGAGGCCATCCTGCAGCGCTTGGACCATCTGGAGGAGGTGGTCTACAACCAGCTGAATGGTGAGCCGCGGGTGCCCCAGGATGGAGGGGAGGCAGGGTCCTGTGTCAGGACATTACTGTGTCCAGGAGTGGCTGCTCCCACCTACCCCACAATAGCTTCCAGGATCCAGGGTAGAAGCTACTCTGGGTCTTGCAGTGGGAATACAGAAGGTAGCAGAGAAGCTTCGAGGCCTTCATTGGCAAAGGGCAGTGACAGGGTTACTGCCCTCCACTCATCCTGTGAACACTTGGGAAGTGTCCCCTACCTTTCCCACAATGATTCCAAACTTACTACTCAAGAAAAGTCGAACTCCTCAAGAAAGAGCCACTAAGGAGCTGCCAGGAGGGCAGTGAGGGGCTCAGGCAATGCCTAGATCCACATTTAGACGTCCCAACAGTGCCTAGGTTTACAGCCAGGGACCAGGGGTACCTTACAGAGCTGTGAAGGTGTATGAACCTAGGACCATAGGAAGGACCCAGGGAATCTTTCCAAGGTGTGGGTTTAAACTGGACTCACTCCTCTTTCCCTGGAGAAATGGGAGGAAGGGGTGATTGCTGCTCCTCTAAAGTGACTGATCCCAGAACTGTCAGACACAGGGAGTTCATGTCCATTAAAGTTGTGACCTCTGCTCTGGATAGCCCTCTTTCAAGGATGCTCAGAGCTCCTGCAGAAAGTTTCAATGTGGGAGAAATGTAAGAGACTACTGCTGCTGTGAGGACAGATGGATTCACTTGTCTGGCAGGGATGTGTGGGAGCCAAGTGTTCATATGACTGAGGTCACAGTGCTTGGGAACCCCGAGGCATGTGTCTGCTTCTGGTGGCCTCTTTGCTTTTCCATGAGGAAAGGGGAAGGGGGCTCATCTGGGTCACAGGTTACAGTAGATGGGGGTAGCTGTTGGGAATAAAGTAATTACATGTTGGGTACAAGATGAATGCACCATCTCTGTCCCCAAGGATAGCTCTGTTAGGTTTCAGGAAAGAGATAGTGCAGCACCAGCAGGCTTCTCCTGTTCCGTGTGGCTCTTGGCAGAAGCAGCCTCAGCAAACCTCTTTCTGCAAGTGCTAGGAACTGGCTTCAGTAGGCAGTGACTACAGCCTACTTCAGCAGGGTGGGCATCTTCAACAGGGCTCAGGTCATAAGTTACCTGCTTGCTGTGAAAGGTATCACCTGGGGGACTCTTGGGAGAACTGGGTTCCAGGCATACCTCTGAGCACAGCCTAGAGGGACCAGGTGTCACCTGGGGATACAGGCAGCTCACCCGTCCTTGTGATAACAAAACCCTAATTTCCTTTCTCACCACCCATGGAGCTCCTGGAATATACAACAGCCCTGACCAGCTCCGTAGTTTCTCAGTCAGCCATTCAGCTGAAGGCACAGAGGAAGAAAGTTGAGTTGGAGCGGTGGTTTGGCTACACTGCCAGTATGATTCATCTTCTGGAAGATGCTGAGCCCCGTAATAGCACGGAGCTTTATTGAAGTGTATTTGCCAGGGTGTTATGGTCTGTTTTATGGGGTGAACCAGAGGATTATATAAAAACATTGGCACCATTTGGGCTTTTGTAACATCATGCTGGAGAGCCGGCCTCATGAGCTGTTTCCTTCCCTAGCTCCCCAAGGACAAGAGGGGCCAGTATTTGGTAGAAGGAAAAACTGGGACCCACGATCAACTTTGCTGACACTGATCGGACAGAATTAAGTTCCTCCCTCTGGCTTCTCTCCTCCCTGTTCCTTTGCTCCTGCCAACATCTTCCTGCCTTGCTTCCTTTCCTAGCCCCCCCCTTCACCTGTCCTCTTTGCCTTTCCTTCTCCTCTTCCTCTGTGCTCAGACAGCCTTGCCTTCCTCTCTGATTCGTATGCTTAGCAGAGTCTAAACCCAGTCATCACTCAGTATTTGTCCTAGGAAATAAGCAAAGTCCAACTCTAGCATTGGTCTCAGGTGGGTTCCTTGGAGGGGGAGAGCACAGAATTTTCAGAGGCGGTCTGTTTAAGTGAAATCATTTAGGTATTCTTATCGCACTCGGCGTGGGTCAAAGCCTCTGATTGGCGGAATGGAGGAAGCTGTGAGAGCTTCCTGGAGGAGGCAAGTTACTCTCCCTGTCACAGCTTGTTTTATTTTAGATCCTAGAGATGTGGGCTTGATCTCCAAGGGTTTCTACCTGGAACTTATCTCCACTGAGGGAGCAGTTGCTTACATCTGCCAGGACTCTCTCTGGAGTCCCTGGCTGGGGAGATGACGAGAAAAGGAAGCCTTAGGGAGTGAGGGGCATCTTCCTTTGAGCCCCAAAGGCACAGGAGGGTGTTCTGCTGTGGTGGCTATGCCATTATCCTTATTCTTGTTGGCCCCATGACCTCATGACATGTCTTATTGACCCTGGCAGAGCACCCCTATGTGGTACAGACTCAGGCTCATAGGACTGGGAGAAAGCATTTTGTGGGAAAGGGTGCATGGTTTCTCTCATATGTGCTTGAGAATTGCTTCTAAATCCAGTGCTCAAGGCCAAAAAAATGTTTATGGGAAAAACTCATCCTCTGAATACCTTAAATTTCAAATAAAGCCCAATGCCCATGGCTGTGTGACCAGCTGGCCCAGGCTCTCAGGAGATGTAAATTTGAAATCCTCCAGGCTTGGTGCTGGTTTCTATCTGATGCCAGGAATTTAACCCCTTTTCCTTAGTGATCAGGGTGGGGTTGGAATTCAGGCTTTTGTATGTACAGGGTTTGCCCTTCTATGAGTCTATGAAGCCCCAGCAGAATGAAGGATCAGCTCTCTACTCTGCTATTGAAAGCTTTATTGTTACATACAGGTTCCCATGAACCTGGACTGATAGCCTGGTTCTGGCACAGCAGAAAGACTAAGGACCTACTGAAAGCTTTATATGGTGGAGCGAACCATTTGGTCCAGCGTTTCACACCCTGGGGAGCTGGGCTCTGCCCTAATTTTGGAGGTGGTTCCCTCTTTCCCTGTGTGCCTGGTGACCTGAGGAGGAAAAGGCATGGAGGGTGCTCTAGGGTAGGCTGTTGCTCTTAAGGGGTCATTTTAAAAATCAGAACACACATGCTTATTAGTTCCCTCTAATTTGTGCTACTCCAGCCCACATGTGTCTACTATACCTTACAGTTGGCAACATTCAAAGCTGTGGTTGGCCTTATGATTGAGACGGAAAAACCAGGAGCCAGGAAGTAGAATGATTTGCCAGGGTTGTATAGGAAGTCGGTGGTGGCAGCTGCTTGGAGAAAGAGTGGGACCTGCATTTTTTATATTATCACAAATTCATGTTAAAAATAAACCAGAAGCTCTTAATGTGGGTCCCATATCCAGCCATAGAAGTCCTGGCACAGATGGCATCTGTCCACTTCATACACCCTTGTTTGCTCTCCCTTATGATGCTGTCTAGTTCTCCTGACCAAGTCCTTGCCTCCCACTTCCACTGCCCATGACACCTGTGCAGATTGCTGTCTTTTGGTCCTCTCCTCCTTTGTGATGCTTTTAGAAACAGGGTCTCTTTACTATGTAGCTCTGACTGTCCTGTTTCTCTGTTGTGTACATCAGGTTGGCCTCAGATTCACAGAGATCCACCTGTCTTTGCCTCCCGAGTACCAGGATCAAAGACATGTGCCACCACACTTGGCGGAGAATAAAATTATTTCAGGCCATTGTATTCCACTTCCATGCTTGTTGGCAGAAGTGCTGAATGAAAAGTGTTGTGGAAAGTCACACACTGTTGCACAGCTGTCAAGATTCAAAGGCAGCAGCTTGAGTGAAGTGGATGCAGGGAATGTGGAGTAAGCCATGCTGCAGGAACATGATTGTTTTCATGCTGCAATCCTGGGTTACTCAGCTCTTGTCGCTTTCCTGCCAAGAGGTATGTTCTTCAGCCCAATTTCAGTGTGTGAAGCTTTAAAAGTAGGCTTCAGAAGTCAGATCCTCATGTAGGGTTAAGATGAGGCTGGAGGCCAGGTGGGAAATTGTCACAGGGCAGGAGTTCTGAGTTGCCTTCATGGCAGCAAGGCTAGGACTGCCAGTAAGCACCAGGACTACCAGCCATCTTGTGTTGGACACAATGAATTACCATCTATAGAGGCCTTTGGGAGCTGGAGCAGAGACCAGAGGGAAGGAAGGGGAGGCCGGGAGGAATGTAGAACAATGGTGTGGCTTTCCCTTGTAACCTTTGCCTTCTGAGTAGCAAGCACTGAACCTGAGGCAAAGTGTTGTAGCTGGGGATGGCTTGATGCTATGGCTGGTGAATGTGGCAGCTCCCCACATGTCCTTATACTGTTTGTGACAGGACATGCCCCAGATCTCTGTCCTAACAATAGCCATATGCTCAGAGTGCAGCTGTATCCCTAGAACACCTGCTGAGTTCAGTGAGCTTATTTCTTAGAAGTTCTTACAAGGGGTGGCCCATCTCTGTTATGCAGGTGACCAAAGACAGGTGCCAACAGGCAGAGGAGCAAGAAGGCAATGCAGTTGGAAGAAGGTGTGGGGCTGGACCTGGGGATGGGCCTCTGGCTCCCTTGGCAGGCCCAGCACACATCCCTTTTGAGTCATCTGTGGTTATGCAGGGGTCTTACTTCCAGAAAGGGGCCCCTTTGGAACTTTTCTCACACTGGAGAAACACAAAGGATGCCCCACTTGCAGGGAACATGATTGCTGGCAGAAAGGTTCTTGTTCCCTATCAACTTTTAATTCTCAAAATGGCTTCATGCTGGTTCCAGGTGGTCTTCTCAGCTCAAGCCCATTGGTTTTTACCCTTCTTAGAGTATATGGTCCTGCACGGCCCACTCAAGTGGCAAGCATGATGGCAGCTGGCAAAACAGCTGCAATTAGTTGGATTGGCTGGCCCTCACCCACCTTTCCCCTTTTTATAGCCTGCCTACTACTGACAACTACAAAAAGTGACAAAGCAGTGACTCTTCAACCAGAGAATGGCCCTGGCTCCATAGCTGGGCATGTCAGGGTGTGTGATGGCTGCCATTCTGTCTGTGTTGTGCATGACTCTTTTTGGTTATAGTTTTGGTTATAGTTTCACCAACTGGAAGCAATTGCTTGCTTGCTTCTCCCAGATGGACTGCACAGTCTTCTGGATATCTGTTTTCATCAGAGATACTGACTATACTTGACCACAGTTGTATGGGGATCCCTGAGCCTCCATAAGACAAGCAATCATATGACATGATACTGAAGCATGCTGCCATGCTATTTCCCTGTGAGCAGTGGACCTGGTCTGGCTGAGTATGGGGTTGCTATCTACAAAGATGTGAGGCAGGAAGGGGGGGCAAATTTGTAGGAAAGCATTCACAGGCTGTGGCCCCAGCCTCAGGGTATGCTGAGGTGGAATGATTAAGTTTACAATCTGTCTTGCAATCAACATATTTCAGTCTGTTACAGATACAATACAGACTTGTAAAGGGCAGATTATCATTCATTGGAAACTGGATAAAATAAGCCTTTGAGAATTCCTTTACCATATCTGCCTCCACAGACATGCAGATGAAGTGGTGAAGAGTACTGACTATACTTCCAAAGGATCTGGATTTAATTTTCAGCACCCACATGACAACATGAAACCATCTGTAATTCCAGTTCCAGGGCTTCCATAGGCACTGTAGGCATATGGTGAACAGGCATACATGCAGGTAAAACACCTATACACATTAAAATAAAAATTTAAAAAACCTCAAAGAAATGCAAGTGGGCTCTGGGTCTCAAGACCAGCTCATCAACCTCACTCTGTCTCAGAAAAGCAAAGATGCCCTGAGAGGAAAGAACAGGTGTGGCTACCAGCAGGAAGAGATAAAGATCACTAAGAATGGCAGAAGTCAGCATCCTCCCACTTGCTCAGCAGGATCCTTGACCTCTGTGAAGATGAGTGTGACAATCCTTTTAAAACTTTTTCAGAAGGAGAGACTTGCTTTGCAAGTCATTTTAAAGGCCTTTCAGAGGAAGACAGCACTGTATCTAGTATCATTAGCCCCAGTTCTGAGCTCTCTGCTGCCTCCTTCTCTGATCCCAGGATCACTCAGTGACACTTGTTCTGCAGCCCTTGCTGATCAAGCAAACAGATTCTTGTTCCATGGGATGTGCATGCTGGTGTAGGACAGGGCACCCTGTGGCGATGTGTGAGAGGAGTACATAAGCACTTATCCTGGGATCCCTCCAAGTTAAGGACCCTGTGAACCCACCCCATGCTGGCAGGGGCCTGGTGATAATGTGCTAAAAATCTCCATACATTCAAAATACAGCAGGCTCCACCCTCAGAAGGGAATGGCTCTTTTTATCCACCTCTTTGGTTGAACAGAGTGACTTCCCATAAGGACAGGGTAGGTACAGAGCCCAGTAAAGCTCTTTCAGCAGAGAGGAGAATAACAGAGCAAGCAGGTGGATGAAGGACTGGAAGATGTCACATGGGTTGAACTCTGTCCTTCAAAATTCATATCCCCAATCCATAGAATGTGGCAATATGTGGAGAGAGGGTATTTGCAGATAATGAAGCAGAAGTCATGCTTCTGGGGTGAGCCTAAGCCTAATAACATCTGTTTCTATGAGAAGATGAAAAAAGGGACTAGAGAGATGGCCCAGCAGTTAAGAGCACTTGCTGCTCTTTCAAGGGATTAGAGTTTGGTTTTCAGTACCTACATCAGGTGGCTCACAGTTGTCTGCAATTCCAGCTCCGTAGCCTCTGATTCCCTCATCAGGCCTCTGTGGATACCTGCATGCAGGAAATGAGAGAGAAGGCATAGGAAGTAGCTTTTAAAGTCAGAGCAGTGTGGCCTCAAGCCAAGGGATGCTAGGATCTGCCAGGAACTGAGAAAGGCAAGGTACTTACCTTCCTTAGAACTTCTACAGGGACAGGACTCTTTAATTATGCCTGAATCTCAGACTTCTGCACTTCGAACTAGAGAGAAATGAAAAAAAAAATCCATGTCAGGCCCCCAGGTATGGTGTTGTGCTGTGTAGCTGAGGACCTTCACACAAAGGGGACAGCTAGGGACTCTATCCAGGAAATGTTTGAACTGAGACATAAATGAAGGGGAAAATGTGACTTTGGAGCACCCTGGGAAACAGTCAGAGTGGATATCAGCAGATACAAAGAACCTCTGGTGTCATGAGGGTCCTAGTGAATAGTGAGAGAGGGAAGAAGTATTGTGTAAGGTATTTTCAGTGAGGCAGGCAGAGCCCATCTTGGTCTCCTCAATGGCTTGTCAAATCTGCAGGTATCAGCTGTGTTCCTTGGCTTCTGGGAGGTTCTGGGAGATTCCTAGGAAGGGAGATGGCAATAGGAGTGCTCTAAGGGTTGCCTCTGTGTGTGTGTGTGTGTGTGTGTGTGTGTGTGTGTGTAGGGGTGTGGGTTGTGTGGGTGCACGCACACACATACACAGCACCTTGAGAGGCCAAGGGGGGCTTTGGATTTGGATTTTCTGGAGCTGGAGCTACAGATGGTTGTGAGCAGCCTGATATGAATGCTAGGAACTGAATTTGGGTTCCCTGAAAGAACAGAAAATGCTCTTAACCACTGAGCCATTTCTCCAGGCCAGACAACTGGACTTTAGCTAGAATGGTACTTCTGCCTTGGTGGCTGGTTTTTAAAAGCATTAATGATTCTCTTGGATATTTTGGACCAAATGAGCTTGACCCAGCTAGTGATGCTTCTGTTGATTAGCAGAGGGGAAAAAGCAAGGTTTCTAGGCAACCCAAGAGCTGGACTGTTCTCCATCCTTGCCAGAGGGTGTTAATCTGGTTCACACTGCCTGTGACCAGACCAAGCCCCAGTCAAGGCTTCTAAATTCAGAGCTCCAACAACAGGGCCCAGCTACTTTGTCCCAGGTGTCCTATGTGTCCAGTTTATTGATTTATGGATTGTGAGATGTCGAATACTGTCCCTGATCTCACCATCTGCCAGAGGCAAGCCCTTCACAGCTGCAACTCCAGCTATGTCCCCAGGGAAGCCCTGCCTGGCTGAGCGCCTCTATTTTTTATTGAGAGTATGTCCATTGACCAGCTGGGTTCCATTTCACTTCTACCCTTCCCTGTGGGCATCATTTGTCTCTCTACGCTTCAATTTCTTCACTTGAGAAGTGAATATGAGAGTCTTGTAGGGACTGGAGGAGTTATTGTAAGCAGGAACCTCACCACATGTTTTTTAGGAAAGGGACTCTGTAACATATGCACCCCTCATCTATAAACAGGTAAGTGAGTCTGAGTCACATCATGGCCTTCCAGCTTCCCAGGCAGAACCAACAACAGCACTATATATAAAGCCTGTGGCAGTTTCCAAGCCCGGCTCTTGAGTGACCTCCAAGAGGCCGTGTGTGTGTGTGTGTGTGTGTGTGTGTGTGTGTGTGTGTGTGTTTAGGTGTGGGGGTATAACTGGTTGTCATTGCTTCTCTTTTTAATTTTCTATTTACTAGTATTTTTGACAAGCAGTACATGATACAGGTTGTCTTTTTGTCTCTTTTTTTTTTTTTTTTTTTTTTGAGACAGGGTTTTTCAGTGTAGCCCTGGCTGTCCTGGAACTCACTCTGTAGACCAGGCTAGTTTAGAACTCACAGAGATCTACCTGCCTCTACTTCACGAGTGCTGGGACTAAAGATTTGCATCACCACCATCTGGAGCAGGTTGTCTTTTATTGGTAGCAATGCATTACTTACCTAAGAGACATTTATCAAGAAGTGGAGACCATAATGGAGTTTGACTGAGAATTTGATTGTTTAACTTCTCTAGAGAAGGGTGGGACCTGAGAGAATGGAGCTGATGAATGAAGTAGACTAAAGTCTCATGCAATAGCCAAGTTTATTCAGAGCACCAGATAATTTATACTCTGAGGGTAAGAGGAGTCACATGAGTAAAGTTTACAACCACAGGGCAAGCCACACTTGGCTAAGACACAATTTTCCATAAACAAACAGTAGGCAGTTGCAATGAATAATTTCAATAGAACTCAATCCTATGCGATCTGCCTGGTGTGTGTGTAGGGGCACATGAAAGCATAATCCACAAACAGTTTTTGTATTTTTGAAGAAACTGAGATTAGAAGACACTTGTCTTGGTTTCTTGGAGTTTTCTCACAAGCACTGAGAAATCTCCTCATATGACTTCATTCTTGAACTATGTCCTGACATAGTTAATATGATAGTTGATAGTTAATCTCCCAGTGTGAGCTTGCCTATTTTTGCCTTATCATGCACATTATTAATCAAAAATTAGGTCATCATGTTTGAGGTATATGTGATTTAAAAAGAAGTTGGCCGCATTTTTTAAAAAGTATTTCATAAGTATAGTTGTAAACAAATCTATCTATCTGCCTATACTTTTGACTTTAAAAAAAAAGGGAGAGGAATTTAGTTAATTCAAAAGATGAGTCAGTTTCAGGGAATCTTCTGAATAATATAAACTTGACCAGTTTACAAAGACTGTACAGAGGGAAGGGACGAATATGGAGTATGATGATCTTTGGGGCTCCAGCCTGACTGTCCTCCCTGGGGCCATCAGTGGGACAGACTTGGGTCTGGCTTCTGGCCAGAACAACCTATGGCTCTCAGTCTGATAAAAACAAAAACAAAGGAGAAAGTCTGTGTGTTTGGATGCTTGATGAGGGAGGCAGCATAGGTCAGATGTCACCTGATCATGACTTAACAGCGATGGTGTAGGGGATGGTTAGTCACTCTCCCTGCTGGCTGGGTGGGCCCAGAATCTACATTTTGGCTGAGTTCCCATGGCTCTCATACTTCCGCATTATGAGTGCTCTGCATACTGCCCTGGGCTGACTGAGTATTATATTGCTACCCTGTTTGTATGAGTGCCTGGTGTTAGGGGCAGGACCCTTGGGCCTAGGAGGGAATTGGGTGGCTCTCAACTTTGTTGCAGACTATAAAAGGAATGCACAGCAACTGTCAGGGCCCACAGCGTCTCTTTCTGGGTCAGGGCCACCTGGAGCCTACAGCATGGATCTTGGAAGCTCTGACCGACTAAATCAGGTCACAGCTCTGGATCTAGTTTACAAGACCCCTTTGGATGCCTGAGCTGCTGGTGGTGTTTTAAAATACATATGGCAAGTACAAATGTCCCTCACAATGCTTTCCCAGGGAAGTAATGGGTCCCTGTCCCAGGATATCCCAGATATCCCTCCAGGCTCTCTTCTCCACAGTCATGAAGCCCCATGACAGCTCCTTCTTGCTAGGTATTCCCATCCTCTTCAGGAGGGGTCTGAGCTGCAGTGCAGGAGGGTGGGGACAAGGCTATATTTATGAGAACTGGATATTCTTCAGGGCCTATGTGCCCGTAGGTCTTGGGGCCATGTGACTTTCAGCTTCCAGGAGGACAGATGAGAAGAAAACATTTTAACAGTTTAGCAAACTACCAGATCTGTGGTACAACATAGATCTTATGCATTGAGTTAATGCTTTTGGCAGATGCATGGGACACAACACACTGAGTTTTCCATCACATGATAATAGAGTCCATGAGATCAATGGTCCTGGCCTGAGGGCATACATGAATGCAAAATGTGTGATGGGGCATTCAGTATGTGCATTGGTACCTCTCGGACACTACTCACCATGAATCTGATCTCTGAGAGCCTCCTGCTATTCCTCTGTGAGCTCTTTGGGGAGGGCTCTAACATCAGTTTTGACTCTGAGTGTTACCCCTGAGCCACCTCAATTCTCAGGAAAGATGGTGGGGAGGGCCATTCTGTCCATGTGCCAATGCTTATGAGAAAGCAGGGCTGAGGGAACAAGGCCGAGCAGCTACTTAGCAGAGACTGGCTCAGCACCCTGACACTTTCAAATGGAATTCTATGCAGGTGTCAAATCTGGATGACTAGCTGAGCCCATTTTTCTTCATGTGAATCTAATACATTTTCATTTAAATTTCTATACAGTCAACCAGAGTAAATCCTGAGAAGAGTCATATATTTTTGTTCAAATTATACAATCTTGGTTATAGTGTGGGTTCTGAGTATCCTCTTGAGGATACATGCAGCCAGTCCACCAGTGTGTGTTCTTTACATTTTCACCTCTATCATGCTGCTGTGGGTGGCTCTGCTCAGATGAGTTCCATGTTGAAGTGGTATATCTAATTTCATTTTTCTGTAACACCCATTGTTCAGTGTGCTCCTGGCCATGCTGCAGGTGCAGGATACTGCCCTGAGGAAAGTATGCCAAGAGCTCCATGTCTTGGTGAGAGCCAGAGAAGCAAAGACCCAAAGAGGGTGTGCCTTTTATGCAGGGACTCAACAGACCTCAGTGATGAGGATGGCTGGGGTAGGTGACTGCCTGGATTCTCGGTGACACCATTCCTAGCATCCTCATTGGTGAGTGCTGGCCCCTTTGGAGAAAGTTGTAGGGTTGAACCAGCCTCACTTCCCATGTTCCCCATCTCCCACTTTCTCTCAGTTCTGAGTGAGGTCTCAGGGTTAAGGATAATAATAAATGGCACAAAAAAAAAAGGCTGGAGAGATGGCTCAGCGGTTAAGAGCACCGTCTGCTCTTCCAGAGGACCCGGGTTCGATTCCCAGCACCCACATGGCAGCTAACAACTGTCTGTAGTTCCAGTTCCAGGCAAACACCAAGGCAAATAAATAAAGTTTTTTTTAAAAAAATAAATGGCACAAACAACAAACAAAATCAAAATCAAGCTACTATAAACACATAAACTATGTGTTTGTGCCTCTGCCTCTCTCTCTCTCTCTCTCTCTCTCTCTCTCTCTCTCTCTCTCTCTCTCTGTGTGTGTGTGTGTGTGTGTGTGTGTGTGTGTGTACGTGTGTTTGCATGTGCACTCTTGGTACCCACAGACACCTGTGAAGGCCTGGTCCTTTAACTTGTTTTACTCATGAGAAGACCAGGACCCAAGAGACCTCACAGATCAGTGATGGCAGGTGTGGGATTTGAGACCAGGTATGACCTCCATACTTCACTGAGCCTAGCCAAGGAGACATGACCTAGCTGGGTCAAAGCTGGATGTCATATCTCCCATTTATTACAGATTTTTTTTAATTTTTATTATTTTAAAATTACATTTATTTATTGTGTAATGTATGTGTACATGCACATGCATGTGGTCACTAATGTGTACACATGGAGGTCAGAGGACAGACAGCTTGAGGGAATAGTTCTCTCCTTTTGCCATCTGGGTTCTGAGGATCAAACTCATGTCAGGCTTAGCAGCAAATACCTTTACCCACTAAGCTTTCTCACTAGCTTGGAACTGTTTTTTCTTTAATATACAGTTCAGCAGATCACTATATGCATGTCCCAATCTAAAACCAAGCAAGTCTTGATTTTTATTTTCAAGTAGAAAGATCATAGGCAGTACCTGGGCAAGGACAAGAAGGAATTACCACACATTCCGAGAAGGCTGTGGGAAGTGCCCTGCCAATGCTCCAGTGCTCAAGCACTTAGTTGACAATGGCTGGAAACATAGACATGATCTTGATTGGCAAGAGTGCATAATTCTCACAGGTTGGATAGTCGGGCTGGCCCCACCCCTGTGCTTGCACAGCTTCAGTCATATGTCTGATGTCTTTGTTCCTCAATGTCTTCCTCTATAAATGGGACAGTAGATGCTCATCTCTGGAAGAATGAATGAAACTTTGGGAGCAGTGTCTGGGATGAAGTGTCTCCTCTCAGGAAATGTCTGACTCTCATGGATTCTGATTATCATTTCCTCAATGCTATCATTTCTGCCATTCACTGCCCCCTTGACCTTCCCACCCAATTCCACAGGATCAACTGCATTGTTCTTTAAAAACAACTTTTAAACAGATTTATTTATCTTAAGCATATTTGTATCAGATGTGTGCAGTGTCTACAGAGGCCAGAGAGAGTATTGGATCCCCTGGAACTGGAGTTACAGACAATTGTGAGCTGTCATATAGATGGTAGAAACCAAACCCAGGTCCTCTGCAAGAGCAATCAGTGCTCTTAACCACTGAGCCATCTCTCCAGCCTGATGGTGTTCTTCTCTGATATTTCTGTGTAACCAAAAGTCATGCGTTTTGGGCTTTCACAGAAAGCTGGGGTGGAGGTGGTGGATGTGAGCCCTGTGTATGCCCTGACCCCAAAGACGATGCTAAACTCTGCAAACTGGCCTTTTCTGACAGCTTCCAGTCAAGTATGAGAAGCAGTAGCCAGTGCCACTGTTTTCTGAAGGGGGTGTGCTATAAGAGGTGTGAAAACCCTCCCACAAGGGAGGGATGGTTTGATGACAAGTCAGATAGCTTCATGGAAAGGGAGACATTCAAGCTACACATTTGATGTTGTAATGATCTGGGCATGAATTTTAATTGGATGACCTTAGAGAAGTTATCATCTCTCTTTGAGCCTTGGTTTTCACATCTGTGAAATGTGAGCTACCATTCCCTGTGATAGGATCACTGACATTGAATAAGTTTCCTGCAAAGGGCTTGGTGAAGCCAATTTGATCTTCAGAAATGTTAATGAAGATTTAGAGGAAGCAGTTAAAATGAGGGAAGATGTGAATAAATGGGTAGGATAATGCCAGACATGCAGTAGATAAATATTACCTGGTGGGATGAATGGATTGCTAATTGGGTGATAGATGGATAGATGTATGGGTAGATGTATTGATGAATAGATGGATGCATGAACAGATGGGTGGATATCTGTACTGAGATGTTCATTACCACTTTATTCAGCTGTCACTGTTGAGGTCACCGTAGACCACTCTGCCCTTGCTGCCAATGATTATTAGACCCAACTTGGGGTGATCGGTAGGCACTGGGTGCTATATGGTGGGAAAAGCCATGAAACCCTGAGTTCCAGGGACTCCAAACCCCCCTATCTCCCCTGATCTGTACTCAGTTGAATGCAGCAGTTTCATGGGAAGATTTGTCAGATATACCCTCGGAGGGCATTTCTCAGTTACTGCCATGCCCTGCAAAATGTTAGTGACCTCATCATTTAAGGATATTGGTCTATGCTATTGACAAACTGTTATTAGTTCAGGTCCCCAGGGGAATCTTAAAAGACTTAACCATAATGAAACGAGCTGTTGTATTTGGAAAGTGTAGATAAAATTGAAGCTGTATGAGAGACATTATCCACAGAGGCAAACCAGGGGCTTTCAGTATTATCTATCCTTTGTAATCAGAGAAATGAATAACCAGGTACATTAAATCACTCTGCACTTTTAGGGAGCATGACAGAGAGAGGAGCAAGGCGGTGCTGGAGGGATGTCCTGTTTGCCCCCAATCTTCTTGATCCACTCATACATGCTACAAGATTGGCAGCCAAGGTTTTGGAATCATGAGGGAAGCTTTGTATAGATTCTGGAAGATAACAGTGGTCATTTCTCCACTGTAGACAGTGAGGTCCTGCTTGCTAGACAAAGATGGACCCAGGGGTGAAATGAAGACTGCTGTCTGAAGTTGGCCTCCATTGCTCCTGTGGAACTCACTTACAGTGTCTTGTCTGTTTATATGTCTTGTTATATGGGCAGTGGCCATTGTCGTGAAATGTGATGTGCAAGCATGTTTTGCAGAGGCTGCGGATGAAGAGGACCAAGGTTGTTTCTCTGGTCTCCTTCAGTCCACCCTCAAGGTCATTAAGTTCAAAACTGTTTGCATATATGGTGGGACATAGAGATTACACTTTCACCTGGCTCTTGAGAGATAAAATAACTCTGCTGATTTCTTCTATTTCAAATGCCATATTCAGAGCCCCCATCAGGACAAAATGCAAGTACTACCCAGCTCTCTTGTCCCACACTTCTGCTGCCTCTCTGGTCCACATATTTCATCAGATGTTTATTACTTTAAAACGTTTAAAATGTATTTCTAGATGTTTGGTCTGCATGAGTGTGTTGCTACATGTGAACCTAGACCCACAGAGTCCAAAAGGTGATGTCATATTTGCTAGAATTAGAGTTAGAAATGGTTCTGAGCTACCGTGAGGGTTCTGGGAATCAAACCTCTGGAAGAGTAGCTAGTGCTTTTAACCACCGAGCCATCTCTCCAGCCATGTTTATTGCTTTTTAGAAGTTGGTTATATTGCTTGTTATATTCTTAGTTGTTTTCAGTAAGCACATGTTGTTCTGACCTACTGCTGCTATAGACTAGGTAACAATGAGTCCTTTCTCTGGGCTTATGATGGCTCTGGGTGTCATGGGAGATGTCAGCTGAATCATGGTGGGCTGAGACTCCAACTAGGGGAAGCTGTCCCTAAGACCTGGCTGTCATACCCACTACCTTCACTTTCAAGGTCAACCACCCTTTCCCCAGAGGTCTTTTCCTCTGCTTCTTCCTCTGTGATGGACTTGTGGCTGGCAGCCTGTGCACTCAAGGCTGTTTCCTCTCTCAGAACATTGGCTGATGCTGTGATGACAGATGGAAAACCAGTGACTCAAAGAGAAGCAGGGAGCTCCAGAGCCACACAGCCTTCCAAGTTGAAAATCACAGCCACCCACGAGCCCAGGTACTCTGTGCGGAAGAAGTAGGCTGGCCAAGTGTGAACTGACTTTGCTGGGGGCAGGGAAGTTTGCTGGGGCTTGGTGGGAGCTGGCAGTACTTCTGTTCCTGCAGGGGCTCTTGCCTGGCCAGGAGACACTAGTTGAGTTCTTCTTGGCAGGGCCATTGATAAGTTGGCAGCCTGGATTTTCCTATGCTAAGATCTTGTCTTCCTATGCCTTTCTATGGGAGGGAATGCAGTCTCTGATAATCAGAGACTATGTGACTTGAGTTCTTTGTCTCTGCATACTTCAAAACCACAGCTGAAAAGCATCCCTATATTATGGACTTTCTGTGGCACATGGACTCTAGAGGTAGGCAGATATCTTCTAGAACTAAGCCCATCTGAATCCCTGCCATGTATTGCACTTAATATTTACTTCACGGCTGCTCAAGCCCCAAGCATTGAATCTTAGTTCCAAGCGGGAAAAGGGGCACAGGACTGTGGATAAAAAGCAAAGCTCACATGTTACAGTGTTGGATATACTTTTTAGACATGTCTCTCAGAACGGCACTCAGCAGGTCCCATGTAAATGTCAATGACAGCCTATGGTCAAACTTACTCCTTCTGCAAGGCTCTCATGGAAGTGAGTGGCCCACCAGAGACATTCACAACATTCTGCCTGAAGCAGACAGTGGGTCTGCTGAGTAAGAGTGCCTGGAGGTGCAGAGGTTGCCAGACATCACCACTGGCTCTACACCTGCTACTGCCTCCCTTTTTTTTTTAAATATCTTATTTCCTGGGACTGATGTAACAAATGACAAGTGTGCAGGCTACCAAGATGGAGGCATCAGGAGCTTTTCCTCCCCTGACCTCTCTTTTGATGGTTCTAGACATCCAGGGATCCTAGGCTTGTCATCACGTTACTTCTCTGCCTACTGGCTGTGCCTGTCACAAGGACTCTGGCTACTGGATTTAAGGCTCCCTAATCCAAACACTCTCATCCCCACAGTCCCACTTAATGATATCAACAACAACCTGTTTTGCAGACAAGGCCACATTTATAGTCTTTGAGAGTTACCTCCATAGTTTAGGGTTCAAATTGGGCTCTCCAGTCTGCTGGGAGCTGTTTACAGCAGTCTTAGGCAGCCCTCCTATAAACCCATCACTGTCCTGCAGCAATCAGATCCATGCTACCAGATTACTGGATGTTCATATTTAAACTGAGAACCTACAGGCCTTGAATATGCCTAAAACCAGGTTTCTAAACACTGCTTTTCATCCTTGAGGCTTCTTCCAGAGTTGACTGCTACTCCAGTACATAGCTCTTTCTCCATAAACCATTGCTGAAATAATTGCTCTGAAGGTTCTCTTAGCCCCACAGCAAAGTACACAAACCTACAGGAGCATAGGCAAAGGATGGTATGTTGGCCACCATGCAGCCTGCAGCTACTATCTCTACTGGCCAGGTCTATAGAAATTGCTCTACTCCCATACATGCCAATACTGCTTCAGCTATTTGCAGGTGTCTTAAGGTCTGGGAGACCCATGGGAGGGACTGTAACCATCAGCATATGGGGTCTGAACACTCACAAAAGCTAAGTGAGCATTTGATTGACCCTGTTGTTCTTGGGCTTGTGGAAACAACCACAAATGAAGGACTGGAAGCCCAAAGTGGGTTTCACTTAACTACAACCTCAGTGTCTGGAAACTGTGCTTCTTGCAGAGACTCTGGGGCTGGTTCCTCCCTGCCCCTTGCAGTCTTGAAGAACCCACCACCATCCCAGCATCCCCACCCCATTCTCTTCACTGTGTCAGATTTCACAGTACCTATAGTTGCATTCAGCCCCCCACCCTGCTTCCTGGTGAAACAAATTTCCCATCTCAACCTGCTGGACTTAATCATACCCACAAAGTCCCTGTGTGTATAGCTACACACAGCTTCCCAGCATTGAGAGCTTAGCCAGTCCATATTTGTCTGTTAACAATTCCTTTCAAACTATGCATGATCGGAACCTATACATTGATGCTTCTCTTGAAACCTTAGATTGCCTGGCACTCTTGGTGCCAATTCTGGCTGGAAATAATTGGTTAGATCTTAGTGGCCCAGGATAGCCATCAGCCCCAGTCCTCACTACCACCTGTAGTCCCCAGCATGACAGTGAATGACATATTTATTCTAAAATATCTGCCATAATTTTTCTCAGGAGTGCAGCTTGCGGAGGTGTGTAGGAAACTGATTCAAATCACACCTCAATTCCTGAGTCATCCTTGCCTGCCATCCTGCTTCCAAACTGAGTCAACTCCTTGTGTAAACAGTCTCATGCCCACTCTCTGGCAATGGCACCACCCCCAGTGATCTCTTTTAGTTAGAGAATTGTGTGCCCTCCTCCCAAGTCACAGGAAAAGAACCTTGAATGGTTATTCTGTAAAGGTGGGTTTAATGGTGGCTTTTCACATGCCTGAGCCATTGCCTTTAGTGGCTATTCTCCATTGGATTGAATCAGGAGCGGAGGCTGTGTTAGCTCATCTCACACTAGAGCTGCTTGTCTCTTGTAAGTCAGACCACTGCCTCTGAACCAGAGGAGGACCTGGGCTCTGCACTAGTAGAGCACTGGCATGGAGTAGACTGCCCCCTGCTGTCATGTGACCTGCCTCCATGCGTACAAGTGTGTAGCTCCTTCTGCTCTACTCTTGCTTCCCATTGCCAGGGCCAATTCACGCTCATTTGCATCTAGACACTGAATTGTTCCCCAATCCCAGGAGTCATGGTTCACTTTTGTGCCAGGCTGATCTGTGTCTCCTAGCTCTAACCCACCTGCTAGGAGGTGACACCTGAGACTCAGTGATACCTAATAGCCCGGAACACAGAGCAACTCAAAATTTCTCTCCCTGTGAACTCATTCATTCTTGAGAATGATCTGGGGCACGAGTATTTAAGGATTCCAGAAACCAGCTGAGTGTGGTTGGTGGCAGGCATCTAAATTCCAACATTTAGGAGGCTAAGGCAGGAGAATTATAGATTTGAGGATCCTGTCTTTTAAAAAATATGCTTAAGAATTCCATTGCCCAATGACACCAGATTTTCATATTTCTAACTAGCGCTTTACAGACTTCCTGGGGTGAATTCAGTGGTTCAGTGTGGTTAGAACCAAGGACCTAGGGCAACTATCTGGAACCTCAGTTGTGTGAAGCTCAGGGCCTAAGCCCTCCTCAGGTGGTAGTTGTTCCTCCTCCTCATATGTGTTTGCTTGCATGTGTATATGTGCACCATATGGATGGCTTGTGCTTGTAGAGGCCAGAGTAGGCACTGGAACCTCTGGAACTGGAGATACAGGCAGTCATGAGCTGCCACACAGGTGCTGCAAACTTCCAAAGTTGAAATATATTGCCATTAAAACTAAAGACTCAGTGGGTGGGTCACACAGGGAATCAGATGCTGCTAAAGAAAAGCTGTAGAGCCTGGAAGATGTTTTTGAGAAAATAGCCTGGGCCACTGTACAGCAAGAACGAGGAAAGGAAGCGTGTGGCGAGAGTAAGGCAGCTACATCTTGCTGGGCAAGAGCAGACAGAGACCCCTGAAGACCTGGAATAACTGGAACATGGGGCATGAAAAATAAACCAACCATGATCTAGACAATTTAAATTAATCCATCACATACATCCTAGGTGAAACCATAAACTGGGAGCCCCCACCAGGAGGAAAAATCCTAAGCTCCTATTGAGAATGTAGAGTGGGTTCAAAAGGATTCTCACCATGTAATAATGGGTTTAGAGACACCTGGGCATCAGCGTAGTTGGTACGGACATAACTGCCAGCCACCATTACCACCACCACCTACTTTTTTCTTTTCTTCTTCTCCTCCTTCACAATTAGCTGCAAAAGTTCAGCTTTTTTTTTTTTTTTAAATAGAGATGTAGGGACTGTTCTCAAGATGTGAGCCTGCAGGACCAACAAGATAGTTTCGTGGATAAAAGCACTTGCTGTCAAACCCAAAACTTCAGTTTGATCCCCAGAACCAGAACCTATGAAAATTATCTTGTCTTCCACATATGTGCTGTGACAAGTGGACACACACACACAAACACACACACATTGATATTAAATTTTTTTTTTCCCAGATAGGGTTTTACTGTCTAGTCTTGACTGTCCTGGAACTTGCTCTTTATACCAGACTGGCCTTGAACTCTGAGATCCACCTGTATCTGCCTCTCAAGGGCTGAGATTAAAAGTCTATGACATCACCATCTGGCCAAAAAAATATTACAGCTGAGCCTGAGCCAGGTGTGGGCACATTTCTTTAATCTCATCACATGGGATGATAGAGTCAGGTGGAGCTCTGTGAATTCAGTGCCAGCCTTGTCTACATAGCCATGGATGTCCTGGAACTCACTAAGTAGAGAGAGACCCTATCTCAAAAAACAAAACAAACAAAAACTTGAGGCTGCACCAGACCACAGGCACACCCACCCCGTAGATCATGTTTTCTGCCCAGAACACATGTGGTAGAATCTGTAGAAGAGAGATGCCAATAATTTACACATGCTTACATACAGCCATAACTACATGTCTCCTGATATTGAACATCATAAAATACTCAGAAATCAAGTGATATAAAAATTGTTAGGTTCAGCCTGATCCATATTTAATTTTATTGTTTATGTTAATATACTGAAAGACAACTAAAGTCAAAATGAATTATATTGCTTAAGGTCTTAGAGAAAGCACATGATCATTAAATAAATTGGACAGAAAGAGACAGTCAGTAGAAATTAATCAAATAGAAATTAAAATGAAGAAATAGAGGGACTTGTAAAATCTGTGAAGCTTTGTACCCTGGCAGCCTGAGGGGTTAGGTGGGTCCTGAGTATTGCCTCTAGATCTCTCAGACCTCCCTATGAACCCTGTGTTTGCCTTGGTCATTTCTGTGGTGGCTCTGTGTGTCCTCCCTGTCTGGAGCAAAGATGTCCTTCCATGTAGCCAAGTCTCAGTGTTGAGCTAGACATTTAGCAAAGTCCCTCTGCCTCCTGGGGGCTTGAAAATAGCTCACCTCAGCCCTCATTTCCATTGTCCTGTTTTTCTCTGCCATTACCATCCCCTCTCCCTACACCAGAAAGCCTACACTCCTCACCTGCCCTCTGCACAGTCCCTGAGTCTCACTATGCTCACCTCAGTGACTTACCCATGTGTGAGACTGGACAGTCTCCTCCCCACTCCACCCAGGCACAGATTCTCTTGTAGCCCCTTTGCTGAAGATCAAACCCCTCCACCTCTCCTTGTTCCCTCAGCCATAACAACCTTTTAAAAACACCTTCTTCTAGCCCACCATGCCCTGATCTCTTTCCAGAATGCCTTGTGCCATCCCAGTCATCCTCTGGTACTGACCCCAAGTGTAGAGTTGACACCCATAACTGGTGCTCACATGTTGCCCTGGTCCATACCATGCTTAGTTCTCTGCCTCTGCTGGGTTTCCTGAAGACAACATGTGCCAGCCGATTGCTATAGGATGGCTTTTGTCAGTTACTCAACATACCTGTTAAAATGTAATTTTTACTTGTGTTTAAATGAGTATGTATGCATGCCCTGTGATACGGGTTTCTGCAGAGGCCAGAGGAAGCCATTGGATGCCCTGGTGCTGGAGTTACAGGCCTTTGTGAGTCATCTGATATGGGTGTTGGGAACCAAATTCTGGTCTCTGAAAGCAAATGCTTAGTCACTGGTCTGCCGCTCTAACACTTCCTCATGCCTCTGACAAATGGACAAAGAAATAAAAGGTACTGTTTCACATTGACTTTTTATGTTTAGGACTATCCAAGTGAAGTTTTAAAAGAAATTTTGGTGGCAGGACAGGAAAGTGCTAGGGCAGAGTGAGGAGAGAAAAGACACTAAACTGTAGATATTGATTTTTTTCTCTGTGATGAGACCCTTGAGTGATTCTAGGTATGCCTTCTAGGTCTCCCTGCCAATGTAAAGGAAGTGTGCTAATCATGTCCCAAGAGTGTTCACCCAAAATCTGACCTCTTGCTTAAGGGTACCTCTATTTCTTGACTGGCCTCATGGGATTAAAGGTACTGCTCTTCAGTTGAAGCTTTGCCTATTGGAGTGAGATGCTGGTGATCTTCTGTCCTCCAGGTATAACATGTGTCCTGCTCATTCAAGTTGGGGATCCTGTGAAATGGGAAGGAATGAAGCAATATCATCCTCTGTCTTCTACCCCATACCCATGTATCCCTCTTACCTGGTCTGTACCATACCTGGAGCTCAGCCTGCAGTGAAACTGAGCCTCAGTGGAGAGTAAGAGAGAAGATTCCACAGCTGCTGCCCACAGGTCTGGGCAGAAGGGACTACCCAGCTCAGTATGGATTTTGTCAGAGCCTCAGAGTATGGGTGGCTGTATGGACTATTAACATGGTAAAACAGACCTCATGTCTGTTCTGTCACGGGGAGGTCATCTTGGTGTCCTTCCAGGCTTGCCCTCATTTCCTGGTGAGATCAAGCAATTCTATCTCTTTACAAGAAATCTTTCTGAAATAGAATCTGAGCTGATGCAGAGAGAGTGCAGGAAGATGAGAGGCCAGGATCTCGGCAGGGAGGTGCCAGAGTGACCTTCCTTAAAGGCAAAATCCAATTTGGAGTTTTCGATCGGTGTAGCTGGCACAGATTCCCACTCCCGAGAACTGAGGGGAGCTGAGGTCCATGCAGGTGGCTCTGACTTCAGGCCCTAATCCTAGGCAGGTTTTTGGAGATTTGCTTTGTTTATGCTGATCCCTCTCCACTGAAGGCCTCTGACCAGAGCACCTTGATGCCTCACAGCCTCATAGGTAAGTCTGTGTAGAAGCCACTTGTGCATCTCCCCAGAAACAGTGTTCCTGTCCCACATCTTCTCCACAGAAGCCCTGTGAATAGCAAGGAAGAGATGTGTCCTTGAGGACTCATGAACATACCACCTAGAACTCCTTCTGTGGCCCTTGGGCACACTTCAAAAACAAAGTGTGACTGTTAGAGCTGATTGTCAACCCCGATGGATCTAGAGTTACTTGGGAAACAGAGCTCTGGGCTTGTGTGTGAGAGTTTCTAGGTTGTGTTAATTGAGATGGAAGGGACACCCTGAGTGGGTAACATTTCATGGACTGGAGACCTGAACTGAACAAAAGGAGAAGACAAGCTGAGCACCAGCGTTCATTACTCTCTGCTTCCTGACTGTGTGTGCAGAGTAATCAGCTGCCCCATGCTCCAGACTCCTTGATGGACTGTACCCTCAATTTATCCTTTCTTAAGTTGCTTTTGCAAAGAATTGTCTCCCAGAAATAAGAAAAATAATTAATATACAAGACTTCTCTGGGAAAAGTAAGATATGTAGTGTGTCCTGTGCAGTCAGATGCTAGAATGGATGGTGAGGGCCAGGCATGGACCAGCAGAGCACCAGAAGTCTACTTTGATTAATCACAGTGGAGATTCCTAAAGCAGGAGCCTGGCCTGGGTCTTGGATTCAACACCTTCACTGAACAACTCAAGGGAAGCCTTGTTTGAACTGTTTTATAACACTGGGTCTATTTCTTCACCCGTTCTCCAAAGGGTTAGGGAGGTCATGCCCTGGGGCTGTGTGTGTACAGACAGATCTCCAAGGGTAGGAGTCTGCTTGCTCAGAAAACCAGTGTGCCATCTAAAGGAAGCAGAGAATAAGAACCACAATACTGTAACGAGAAAGAACTCCGTAGGCAGGCTAGTTAGTCAAAAAGATTTGACAAGAGATCAAGCTAGTGGCCCAAAAAGTCTCAGAAAATGAAAACAAAGAAGGAACATAAGCAGGAGGAAGAGGCATCAAGAAGAGGAATCTTTATTTAAGAGAAGTTTCAGGGCTGAGGCTCAGTGGTAAAGGGTGTTGCTGTTCTTGTAGAAGACCCAAGCTCCATTCCCAACATCCATATCCGGTGGCTCACAACCACCTGTAACTCCAGTTCCAGAGGACCTGATGCCCTCTTCTGGCCTCCACGGGTACCTGCATACACATGGTACATATTTACAGAGACATGTACACATACACATAAATACAAATAGAATAAAATATAAAAATATTTTAAAACATAAATATTTAAACTGTGCTTTGGTATACAAAATAAGTAAAAAAAAAATAAAAAGTAAAAAGAAAATCCAATAAGAAGATAAATATTTGAAGAAAATTACAGAACAACTTGGAAGGCAGAAACATAATCTCACAGTTAATAGAAAACATCTTCCAGGGAGCTGGAGAGATGGCTCAGTGGTTAAGAGCACCGTCTGCTCTTCCAGAGGACCCGGGTTCGATTCCCAGTACTCACATGGCAGCTAACAACTGTCTGTAGTTCCAGTTCCAGGCAAACACTAAGGCAAATAAATAAATAAATAAATAAAAGTTTTTTTTTTTTTAAAAAAGAAAACATCTTCCAAAACAAAATATTTCCTGAAGGCTAAAGATGACTATAGTGAACTCCAGATGGAAGAGGCAGACAGACAGACAGCTAAAGGAGAGATAGATAGACAAGATAGATAGATATGACAGAGAAATAGAAACAGACAAAGGCAGAGAGTATGAATAATGAATACCTATAGAAGGAAGGGTCTCTTGTGCTGGAAATTAATCCTGCTGGGACTGCATGATCAGAAGAAGCTTAGGAATTCCATATCCAGCAAAGTTATCTGCCACTCCTAAGGAGGAAACAGAAAGTTTTCCAACTGCCTTATAGCTTAGAAAATTCTCTTTCCATAAAATCTTTCTGAAATATGACTTGGTAATAGTTTTCAGTCAAGTAAAAGACAAGTCCCAGACCTAAGGAGACGTGAAGTTCACAAGATCAGAGAGCCTATCTAGGCTGAGCAAGACAACATAAATTATGTAGGAAGTAAAAGGGTCTCTAAGAAGATGCTTAGAACTGACTATGACACTGCCACATGTCCCTGCTCTGCAGTGAGAAAGACTTGGTGTATACTCTACAATCACCTTGTTAAGAAGCCTGGAAACCACATGGAGACCAACTGTTTCCAGCTATGCTGCCTGAGTGTGGTCATGTGCTTCCTAACACAGTGACCTTGGGTGTGTTATTTGACTCTTTCCACCTGTTTTCTCAATGCCCACCATCCTCTTGAAGTAGATTGTTGTTGCCAGGAGCAGACATGTCTCATGGTCCAGAAAAGTCTAAGTTCTTAAAACATCGGTCTTTGAAGTATTTGAAGATTACCTATCTAATTAAAATGTATCTTTGTATATCTAAAAAACCTAACTAATATAAGTTCAATTATTATAGATAATTAATTATTAATCTATATTTCTTATTTATACATTACAATTTTAAATGAGTTATATAAACATAATGCCTTAAACAAATACACATACAGTATAATAAAATTAACCTTAAATTTGTATCAATAAACCAAAATCCATACCAATGTAAAGTATTTTGAAATTAACAGTTGTTTTTTTTGGGGGGGGATCCAAGTAGATTCAATAATCTTTTTATCATTTCTATATTGTATCCCTCTTTTTTCCCTAGAAAAAGATTGACTATGACCATTAACCATTTGTAATGAAAACAAACATTTATAAACAATATTTTGGGAATTTTGGCATAGTTTTTCATACTACTTCCTGCTGATTGGTGGTGCTGGCAATCTTATGGGAATCCTGAGAAAACTTATAATTATTGTTAAATCTTGACTGTCGTAGTCTGTATTATCTCAGTCAATTGCCTTCAGGGGGTCTTGGTTGACCAAACCATATTAGCCTGGAAGTAATCCACAGGTTCTCATCTTCTGTGGAAACAAAAGCAGAATCTCTTTTCCAAAACAACATATCTTGAGATCCAAATTCCAAAGTCAAGATAATTTTAAAATACATGTTGGTTTAACTTAGCAGCCTTTACAATTAAATGTTTTTCTACAGTTAGCTCATTAACACTTAAAAAATTTAAAAAAACACAATATACATAATCCAGCTCCATGAATTTTCCATCTTTATATGGTTATTTTATATTATTTTTACTGCCTCTTTAAAGATTTTATTTTTAAAAAGATATTCATTTCTTTATATAACTGCCTGTACTCCTCTTCTAAGCCTATTACATTTTTACACACATTGTAACCTCATAGACTGACCTCCGAGGGGTGCTATAGAGAATGGCAGAGCATGTGCCAGGAAACAGTTACTGCCACACTTGTATGCCCATACCAGAGCAAGATGGCTGGCCATGATGTAACATAAAGCAACCAATGTGTGTGATTCTGGGACTTTAGAACATTGCTGATAAAAATCAATATCGCCTTGATATTTGAAAATTCTCCTTTACATAGTCTGAGGTTGGTTAGTGATGGAATTACATTTTGATGTTGGTGGGTTTCTTAGTACTGGGCTCGTCAGTGAATTCTGTTCATGTTATTTCATAGAATAAATATGATCTATTTTTTTGTTTTAAAATCTCATGGAATCTTGCCTACATTTGCAGAGCATGATAGGGATATAGCAGACAATGTTGGGGGCTACTATGGAGGCAAGAAGCCTGTATGTACCTCATCTTACATGTTGGGCACTGAGGGACATGGTGAAAGTTGGTGTTTCCAGAATTAGAGCCTCCGGCATTCCTCTTGAAGTCGCAAGGGCAACCACTAGAATTGCTAAAAATATAACAGAGTTGAGAAAAATTGGGGGAAGGCGGCGCAGGGGAGGGGATGTAGGCGGAGGTGGAAACAGATTCCACTCATTTTTCACACTGAGGAGCCCTGGGACTTGCCTCTGGCTCACAAAGAGGGAACCAGATCTTTACAGCTATCATGGCTACAATGCTCATGCACTGGCTGTGATATGGAAAGAATGCAGCAGACCAACAAAGAGGCAAGTACTTTGAAGAGTGAGGTTTGCAGGCAAGTGAGCTCAGGTGATGTATATTTTGCTTTTACAAGTGAATCCCCAAAGCTAGATGCTGGCATCCCCTGAACAGCCCCCAGTCACCCTCCAGCCAGGCAGCAGGATCTGAGGACAAGTGTTCTGAGGGTGTCAGGGCTGTTCTCCTGCCAGCTTGGAAGCTGCTGGGTATCTGACCCTGGGAGTTGCTTGTCTTTTCCCTTTCAAAATAAAAGGCACAAAGCATAATGAGTTTAAAAATAGTAGAATTTTTCCAGATGTGGTAGTAAGGCAGGAGAGAGCCATCCAGGGCTACATAATGAGTTCTAGGCCAGTCTGGGCTACAAGAGAGTCCATGTCTAAAGCATGATTTTTAGATATATATTGTAATATTAAGTTAAAAATGAGAAAGTGAAATAATGTATCTCATATTTTTTCAATCTTATATTCAATGCATATTCTTCGGTCCTATACAAATTTCAATTCTATGTTTGAACCATTAAAATGGAATGTTCCAGAGCATATAGGGGTCCAAGAGCCCAGACTGAATTAAAAACTCCTTGGCTATTTGAAGTATGGAGGTTCACACCTCATATTACCTAGCTGGATCTCCAGGAAGAGAACAAAGGGAACTGTCTCTGCATGTGGTTGTTGCCTGGACTACATCCTTCTAGGAGGGATGCTCTGAGCCATGTCCCCTCTTGTGATTCCAGTGACTGCTAAGAACTTCCCCTAGGTCCCATAGCCCCTGCCCCTCTTTTTTTTTTTTTTTTTTTTTTAAACTTTATTATTTATTTACTTATTTGCCTTGGTGTTTGCCTGGAACTGGAACTACAGACAGTTGTGAGCTGCCATGTGGGTGCTGGGAATCGAACCCGGGTCCTCTGGAAGAGCAGACGGTGCTCTTAACCGCTGAGCCATCTCTCCAGCCCCGCCCCTGCCCCTCTTAAGACTCTGAGCAGAGCAGACTCTGCCTTGACTTTCTGGAGCGTCCTTATCCCTCTTCATTGCCATTTCTTTACCAATGCCTTGTTTTCTCTGTTCCCCGGTGTCTCCAGATTTAACCTGTATTTAAATTAGTAGCAATTTGCAATTGGTCTGGAAGACAAGCACTACACATGCTTAGGGTCGGGACAATGACTTTGTATTAAAATGTTTTAGTTCCTTACAAATAAAATTTTATGTATTAATTTTACTCTTTTATTACATTGTATGTGTGTGTGTGTGTGTGTGTGTGTGTGTGTGTGTGTGTGTTTATGTATGCCACAGCATGCAGGTAGAATTCAGGGCACTTTTCTTTCTTTTTTTTTTTTAAACTTTTTTATTTATTTGCCTTGGTGTTTGCCTGGAACTGGAACCACAGACAGTTGTAAGCTGCCATGTGGGTGCTGGGAATTGAACTCAGGTCCTCTGGAAGAGCAGACGGTGCTCTTAACCGCTGAGCCATCTCTCCAGCCCCGTCAGGGCACTTTTCAGGAGTCAGTTCTCTCCTTCTAACATGTGGTTTCTGGGGGTTGAACTCAGGTCATCAGGCTTGTTAAACCTGCACCTTAATCCTCTGAGCCATCTCTCTCGCCTTAATTTACCCTTCACAACAGCTTCGGCATTAAAGAGTGAGCAGAGAGTTCACAGTCTTGGCCTTTTCATCTCCTCTGGTGGCATCTAAGGTCAGAGCAATGATCTTTTACAATGCACAGGAGCCATAGCTGAGGTGAAGGCTATGGCTCCTGTGGTTAAGGGTCTTACTGGACCTTCCTGTGCTTCTGGGGTTCTGTTGTGAATACAGTCACTTATTCTTACCATCATGGTGTCATATAGAGCAGCCACATGTATGCTTCCCTTGTCCACCCTCCCACAACCTCGTCAGCCTTGTGTCTTTTCCAGAACACACTGGGCTGGGGTGGGTGTTCTGGGAGTGACTCCAAGGATCTGCTGACCTGTCCTTTTTGTTTTCTCTAGGCCTTGCAAAGCCCATCGGGCTGGTGGAGGGGCCAGGTGGCCTGGGCCAAGGAGGAGTGGCTGCCACTCTGCAGGATGATAGCCAAGAGACTGAGGGCAAATTCGAGGAGTTTGGGTACAATGCACAGCTCAGTGACCGCATCTCCCTGGATAGGACCATTCCCGACTACCGGCCTAAGAGGTGAGCAGCTTGGCCTCAGCAGCTGAGGACTGGAGGTGGGATTCTGCTGTCCAGGAATGCAGGGCTTGCAGGTGGACCCTTGATTTCTCTGTGTCTCTGTCTTCTTTGATCCCTGTCTCTCTTTATATCTCTTTTCTGTCTCCCTCAGTCTTATTAAGTTGTCTGTCTGTCTATCTGTCTGTTTCTTCCTGTCTCTGTCTCTCTTACCCTCTGCTGTCTGCTATATGCATTTTGACACTCAGCCCCTTCCCTTTGGACTGAGAGGCTGGCAGGATGGAGGTGGTTGGGATATCTGAGTCCAGCCATAGCTGTTTGCATGTACATATATGCACATAAATGCTCAGAGGGACTTGGACACCTGAGCTAGAGACTTTGGTCACTGCTTAGTGTGTTCATCTCACTGACTTTTGCAGCTATTACTGCTGTGAAAGTATCATTGCTCAGTGAGTCCCAGGTGTCTGAAAGGTTTCACCAGTCCTTCAGATGCTGTGACCAGCTTGTTTCTCCCCACAAAGAAGCAAAGGATTCCAAAGAGTTACCTCCCTCATTGCCATGGCCTTGCTCATGTCTCTGAGGACTGGATTCTTGTCCCTGATTATGATCACATTTCAAAAGCACCAGAGCTGACTTTGACCAAACACTTAATGGGAGCATTATCCAGGCCCAGCATCCACAGCATCAAAGCTTTGAGTTGGCAGTAGCAAGCTGGCTGTCCATGGAGTCCATCACAGACTACTGAGGCAGGGATGTCCAGACAGGGAAACTCAGCAGCTCCCTGATGTCTGAGTTCAGGGCTCAGCATGCTGCCAGAGTGTCTTGTGGGACCTGGTAAAGGTAGATGAAGGGTGAGTGTGTTTGTAGAGTTCCTCTGCTGCACAGTGGACCCAAGACTAGAACTCTGCTAAGGTGCTTGCTGAGATGGGTGGAGCCAGGAAGAGGAACAAGAATCCTGGGGAGATGCTTCATTGGAGCAGTGAGTGCAGTGGGTGCAGTGATGGAGAAAACAAGACTGGACCACCCCACCCCCATCAAGTTCCTCTGAGTCCCGATCTTCAGGCTGCTTTTGAAGACATCATTCTCCACTTTGCTCTGTACATGGGCTTATGTAGTAAGGTGGCCAAAGCCCAAAGTCCCAGATAGCTGTGAAGGCCCAGAATCTGGAATAGTTCTCTGTGGTTGTACTTGAAGCAGCTTGCAGGATGGTGGCTGGGCTTGGGTTATCCTCCAAGTGTGGAGCAGATCCTGCAGCTCCAGGGATATCCTAGTAGCTGTGCTATTTCTTAAGTCCCAAAATAACCTGCATTTTTCATGCCTGGTTCTTTTATTTTTGGACATTTTCTGAAATTCAGAAGTTGAGTTGTTTACATTATGACACAAACCCAGAGAGCTAGCTGCTGCCTTCAAATTTGGGGTTGCACAAAAGTTTCTGACATGCTTTGATGGAACCTGGTGAGACCTGTTATATTCTTTCTCACAGCCTCCTGACCTAGGTTGGGAGAGTGAGGAAGAGTTATGGAGAGTGTGGGTAGCGTCCTGGCATGGACAGTCCACCTGTATAAGAATGTCACCCTCTTGCCTTGCCAAGGAACAAAGAACTCTCCCTGCTGGACGTTCCCCTCCCCAGTGAGCAAACCAAGGACAAGTGTGGTCAGCACTTCATCACTCAGTTCTTAGACCATTTCTCCTCCGTTCTAGTTTCATATGGTATGACAGAAGCTTCAGTTTAGGTGAGGCATATGTGGAAGGCCTAGCCAATGAAATCATGAACCATCCCAGGGAGACTGAGCCAGGAACATGTTGGAACTGTTGAGAAATGAAACAGGAGTAAGTGGGGCATTCAAACATGCAGGCTGATGGGCAAAGTGATGTGGGCAGGCTCTGAGATGATGTTTGGAGAGACACCCATACCTACCACGGGACCCCATGTGACTATGCCACATGATAGTTCCTAACCTAGAATCTTTGTAGAGGCCTCAAAATTCCTGCCCCCGCCTCAGAACCATGGCAAGAAATAGCTATTGTATGTAGTCATAAGCTTAGAGGCTGTTGTGTGCAGTCAGCAAAAGGACATCTGGCAAAGAATGCCAAGGTGAACACATGGGCTGTGATGTCCGTGGTGGCTGTGAGCATTGCCTACTCAGCAAACAAACACCTGGTGTTTAGTGACAGGTGTCTATGGGTAGCTAAGTGGGGAAACTAATCATTGCAAGCTCAGACTAGGCTTCTTGAAAGTTTGCTTGCTATGATTTCCTTAATGGCTTCACCCCGTCATGGCCCAGAACCTGCCTGTAGGACTGTCAGATAGCCATTGGAAACTGGGCTGCAGGAGTGTGTGTGTGTGTGCGTTCCAGTACCCACAGGCAGCACCATCCACTCAAGTGAGTTCTTATGCTTCCTTGTCAGAGCCATCCATGGACTCCTTTGTCTGGAGGTGGACAGCTTTTCTAATTAAGCGGCAGCTTTAATTATGGCACAAAGTGTATCACATAGATGTTGATTACTAAGCCTGCCCCTGGGATGATGAAAGAAGGCCAGTAAATCCAAATTAAACAGTGTCATCAAAACGAACAACCTTCCCCAGAAGCCACAGCCATGATGTCCCTTGCCTCGTGTTTACAGTCTCCATGCATATTCATTGTCTGAGCGAGGAACAGCTTGGCTGTCAGCTCCGATAAATGCAGACTGAGTGCATGGCAAAAGGAAGACTGAGCTGGCTTCTTGGATCCAAGCAAGCAGATAGATCTGCACTGTTTACTGGACAAACCCTATCCCCATCTCCTTGTGCTATTGGTCCTTGTGAGGAAGGCAGGAATTTTGGACACTGAAGATCTCAGGGAAACTAGGGTTCCCTGAAGACATCACCCATGACCTGTGTTCTGCAGTGCATTGGTTTTTTCAGTTTGTTTTGTTTTGGTGTTGGTTTTCTGGGGGGTCCAGGTTGTCCTGCAATTTACAATCTTCTTTCCTCAGCCTCCTGAGTACTGGGATGACAGGTATATGCTACCATTCCTGGCACTAGTTTTTCCTAGGTATAGAACTGTGGACAGAAAGGCCTCATCCTGGCTAGTCCTTACCATTCTCCCCTTCTAGGTCTATACTCTGGTAGGGGTGTGCAGGACAGCTGGGAAGCCCTGCAGAAGAGCCAACCTAGCAACTATTCTCTGCTGCTCCAGGCCCATGCCTGAGACCAAAGATTGGAACCTAACCTGACAGCAAAAGCCACTGTCCTTGCATTAAATGTGGACCTCTGGAACTGGGGGAGGGACCACAGAGCACAGGGCTGACCTGAAGCCTCTCAGAAGGTAGAGCTGGACACAGAGTACATTAGCCGTGGTATGCTCTCAACCTCCACAGGCCTGCAGTCCAGCCTTTCCTCTTTCCACTAAGCACCCACAGCCCCTGTAGAGGAGCCTGGGCTACGGCAGCACATGGTCCTATCACAGCTGCTGAAAGTCAGCAAAGGACGCCAAGAGCCGAGCTGGCCCAGAGCATAATGTGTCACCTGGACCTGGGAGATCTGCCAGCACCAGTGACCCAGGAATGGTTTGAAGATTGTCACTGCCTGGAGGACGGGGGATATACCCACATCCCAGTGGGGCTAGGGGAGCCTGCCTGTCTCTGAGTGGCTAGTTCACTTAGGTGGTGACCCTCTGACCAGTCTGAAGTCCCTTCCTGTCTCTCTTTGAGAGTTGGTAGCATGAGAGGGCCCTGCATGTGTCTATGCACATTTGTGTATCTTTCTTCTGAAATGTGTTCTATGTCTCCAAAAGGTAGTTTTATCACTTTTCTTGGCTTGTGAGAAGAGGGCTGATAGGAACAGAGTATGTGGGCTTGCCTTCAGCTTTTGGTTCTTGTGGCTTTTAGTCTTTGCACATGGAAGTGTATCTGTAGAATGTGTGTGTCCATAACTCCAGGGACAGGCACTGTGTAAATGTATGTATCTCCACAAGTCAGCAACATACCAACTGGAGATGTCTGTGGGATGTGTCTGGGTATTCAGCAAAATGCTATGTGTGAATGTGGTCATGCATATGTGCAAGTGTGTACATTTGTGTGCTCATCTGTGCAAATATGTGTGTGTCCTGTGTGTTGGGGTATATTGCAGAGCAATCTTGCCTCTAGCTTCATGGATGGGTGGATGGACGAACTCTGGATCCTTAGCGTTTTCTTGCTTTAGCTAGTGAAAGTCACTACTCCTCTGCTTCTTAGATGGCAACAGAAAGGCAGGAGCATGGGTGGCTGCCTAGTTGAGGATTTTGAACTCATGTGTGTATTCTGCATGGGTGAACATGTATTTTACAAGACAGGATAGCATAGCAACAGCAGTATCCCCAAGGACTTGCCTTCTAAGAACCTCCCCATACAATATTCCCAGAAATGAAGGCCTCCAAATGAGCAATTTTCTGTCTGCTGAGGCTTAGCTCAGCATGAAACATGTGTCCTGTTACCTTGAAGTGAGTGGCTCTCAGGGACACATCATCACTTCACTTCTTGTTATCTCACACTTATCTTTCCAGGGCACAAAGGGCAGCCCCATGCATTTCCGTTAGTACCAACAATCTGGGTATCAGAGGTCAGACGCTCAGGTTCTTGGCAAACGGATTGCTCCTGCTATGTTGTGAGCAGGAATCTCTGCAGGGTGCCACCCCTTTAGTACCCTTCCCCACCTCAACCTCAACCCTCCTCACCCAGCTCATACTCAACCATGGATTTGCAGAAACCCCATTGTATGCCAGCAATGGGAGGGGACAATGTCTACAGTGAACCCAATGTGGGCCCAACTTTAGGGAACACTAGTTGGCTGATTGCTGCCTATTAGTTCTCATGGTTGAACACACTGCATTATTATGCTTGGGGACAGGACTACACTCTTCCCAGGCTTGGGAACAAGGCATAGCAACCACCTCTTGGCACACGGCAAGCCAAAAAGGCAGTGTGGCCAGCCATGAGAAAAACCTAAGATCTGGTTTATTCCTCTCTGACAGGCTTGATGGATGCTATTGATGTTGGGAGGAGCCTCTGGCTCCTGTACACTGAGTTACTCTGGGGCCATGAAGTAGCAATTTATTCTGTTCCTTTGTGACACTGGAATCCTGGGGTCTTGAATGCTCATGAGCATTATCTCAGCTCTCATAGCACCTCTAGGGAACCCAAGGTTAGAAAGGGACACAGGGTGGCCTGAGACATTAGCTCATGAATACTTCATACATTCAGCCAGAGTACCACACTGACTCCATGTTGTAAAGTCATCATTTATCTGAAGAGGGACAGGATACCTTGAGGGCACATAACAAATAACGCTCTGTAACACAGAGAGAATAGCAAGGATATTTGTCAGAACTACATCAGTGCCCCTAAGAGGCGACAGAAAGAACTGGGGGTGGAATGGACGCAGCTCTGTATTGTATCTGAGCTTGCTAGAGAGGATATCCCATTTCCTTTTTCAGTTGGGGGGGGGAACTTGTTTCAAAATGGGATAGGGAAACCGGGAGATGAGACAAATAGCAAAAGCTCCAGGGTATATGTGAGGAAGGCTGAGGCATGAGCCAGCAACTACTCATTTTTATCAGGTCTTTAAAGGGCTACATAACACTATTCTGTCTGTTTTTATCTCTCTGCATTCCCTCTGTCTCCATCTCTATTGTGTGTGTGTCTCTAGTTAGCTTGTCTTTATCTCTGACTCTGTCTTTCTTAGTGATAATTATAGAATCCCACCATCTTTCCTGGGGTTTTCTAACCATGAGGCGAGGCTCTAGCAAGTGGGAACACTGCCTTCTCCTGCACACCATCTGATGCTGTGCTTCTGTTGAGCAAGATGTTGATATTTCTGAGGAGGGGCCATTACCCTTCCACTCCTGGGAGACTCTGGCTCTTCTGCAGGTGACCAGGAGTCCAGTGGCCTGTGCCCACTTCTCAGACCAGTGGATGGTGAGTGTAAGCAAAGTCTGGCCTTCTCAGTGAAGGGAGTGTGTCTGTAAGAGGAAGGTTGCTAAAACCAGTAAGGGAAGCAGCCAACATGTTGAAGGGAAGGCAGTGAGTAGAAGCTGAGCCTTGGGGACTCTCAACAGCCCTTGCTAGACTGAGGGCCAGAGACAGAACACTCTTAAAGCATACAACCTAATGAACCAGTTCTTGCTAGTGGAAGGTTCTCTGGAACAAATGCATGTGCCCAGTGGCCAAGTCCATGGGCTTCCAGCCAACTAACCCAGAAACAGAAGGAGAAATGGTACAGTGCTTCCTGACCCAGCCAGCCACTGCCTATTGATAGCACATGGCAGTGATTTCCAGATGCTCAAATGATATTTGGCCTGTATGTCCACCACAATCCTCTAATGAAGGACTTAGTGGAAAGAAGACCCTAACAAAGAACACAGGTGAGGGATGAGGCCATGAGGTCCATGCTCTGGGTGAGTGTTGTCCAGAACTATCCTCAGAACAAACCAACGACTGTCTCACTTACAAAAGATCATCCCAGTTGGGCTTATTGATTGTTTACATCCCTTCATAGAGGGGTAGGAATGATTACAAGATGATCACCTGAGTAGCTAGTTTCTCCCTGCCACCTGTTGTATGCATGTGGCCTTGGGAAGGGGCTAAAATGTATAGGACAGGGAAGGCTAAGAGAGGCTTCACTGTGAAACTGTGGGAAAGCCACCATTCTTGCTGGCTAAAGACTCTCTGGTATGGCCTTTTGAGGGCAGGACTCACACTCCTGTAAGTAACTGCTCACTGTGTTCTGTCATGAAGCCCAGCTGGTTCCCCAGAATGAACTTTGGTGGCATTTTGCCTGTTTGTTGTTAGGTCCTTAGGAGAAGACATTATTTAATTCCCATGTCCCTCCTCCAGGAAGGACCTTTAGCAACAATAAGAGTAAACAATGGATAAGGGACTCTAATGATCTACTAAATGACACAGTGGCCTGTAGGTGGGGTGCAGAGAACAGCTGTGCCCCTCCCCCATGGAGCTATTGGGTTCCTTCTGTGTGGTTGCGTCTCCTGGAAGCCTGCTGATATTTTCTATTTTACATGCCTTGCAAGTTCATGAAATTGTACATTCCGACTTTTTCCCCTCCACGGATAAATGGAGTGAGGTCTTCTTGTCAGGAAGCGTTTGTCTGAGTGATGAAATTTCCATGGCTAAGAACAAGCAGTTCATATCAATGTGGTGCTACACAGCAGTTGTCCCTTGAAAGGCACGCAGACAGCTCAGAAGGTATGCAGCCCAGCCCTGAAGGTGACTGCTGGAGGAGGCTGAGTCCTTAACTATGGTGTGTAGGGATATCCATTCCATGCTTCGATGCTGATGCTGATGACTTGGGTTTGAATCCCTACAGCTGTGGGAAAGGATCCTCATCTCTAACAGGGGTATTTTGGGGCTCTTGAGCTGAAAAGACTGAGTCCACAAAGAATAGACAGTCAGTAAATGCTGTCCTGTTCTTGAGTGACACAATAAACCTTTGGACGCTGATTCAGTCTGAATGTGAAATGAACATTACTGTTCCTAGTGCCACAGATTGATCTGTGTCCCCCAAATTCACTTTGAAATATTAATCTGCAGAACTTTCAGATGCTTCTTTTGGAAGCAGAGCTACTATGGATGTGATTAGTTAAAGAGAGACCCCAGACCCCATGTGGCTTTGAAGAGCAGGAGGCAGAGACTGGATAGGAGGTCACTTATTTGTGTACTCCTGTGATTTTCTTTTTTTAATGTATGAAATTTTAGATTACATTATCTGTTGATTTTTGAGCTTCGGGGCATATGAGCATAGCACATGTCTGGAGGTCAGTGGATAACTTGCAAAAAATCATTTCTTCTCTTCTATTTTGTGAGTCTTAGGGACTGAACTCATGTTATCAGACTTGTCAAGTGCCTTTAGCTGTTGAGCATTGGAATAAAGTAGAAACATTCCCTGGAAGCATTAGGGACATGTGTAATTCCTGCAAACTCCTGCCCCAGTGCTCTGTGGATGCTGATGCTGTATACTGGTCAGACCCCCTGGCTCTTCTCCAACCTTCCCCCTTGGTAAGAAAGGCTTGTAACTGTTTTGTTTTTTAAACTTATTTATTTATTTGCCTGGAACTGGAACTACAGACAGTTGTGAGCTGCCATGTGGGTACTGGGAATTGAACCCCGGTCCTCTAGAAGAGCAGTCAGTGTTCTTAACACTGCTTAACCGCTGAGCCATCTCTCCAGCCCCTTGTAACTGTTTTGTTTCTGTCAGTATTACCTATCCTCACACCCTGTGTTGTTTCACTGCTGTCTACCTACTCCTGTAGCATTCTGTGTTATACAAATGCAGGTGTGTTTAACTGAACAGCTTTTTCCATTTTGAGGAAGGAAACTTTATTTGCTTTGGTGCAGCATCCAATAGCCTTCAGTGAGTCTCACCCCGTTTTCACCTAATTACCTGAGTTTTGTTTTCTCTTATTCATTTCTTCTTTATTCTCATTCTATCCCAGGTTGATCTGGAACTCAATGTGTGTCCAAGCTGGCTTCAAACTCATAGTGATCCTCCTGACTTATCCTCCTGAGTACTGGGATTGCAGGTGTAAGCCACCTGACCGACCAGATCCCCTTCCTCCCTCCCTCCCTTTCTCCTTCTTTCCTTCTTTTCCTTTTTATTTAGATTTTGTTTTATGTATATGGATGCTTTGCCTGTATAAATGTACCCATGTGCATGTATATATATGTATACATCTGTGCACCATATGCATTCCTGGTATTTTGAAGGCTAGAAAAGAGTGTCAGATCCCCTGGAACTAGAGTTACAGATGGTTGTGAGCCACCATGTAGGTGCTGGGAATCAAACCTGGGTCCTCTGGAAGAGCAGCTGGTGTTTTTAACTACTGAGCCATCTCTGCACCCCCTGGATTGGGGCAGGGTCTTACATCTCCCAGTATTCTGGGGTTATTTCATCTTACACTTCCAGGTAACAGCTCAGCACTGAGGGCAGCTGGAGCAGGAACTCAGGCAGGGCAGGGACCTGAAGGTAGGAGCTGATGCAGAGGCCGTGGAGGAACACTGCTTACTGCCTTGTTCACCTAGTTTGCTCAGCCTGCTTTGTTATACCACTCAGGACCATCTTCTCAGGTGATCTCCCACATCAGTAATTAATCAAGAAAATAATCTATAGTCTTGCTTACAGGCCGATCTTACGGAGACATTTTCTCAAGTGTGGTTTAATCTCAGATAACTCCACCTTGTGTCAAGTTGACATAAAACTAAGCCCGCACACTCAGGCTGGCTAGAACTTGCTATTCAAGGATGGCCTTGAATCCTGATCCTCCTGCTTCTACTCCCTTGGGTTTTGTTTGTCATACACACATATTTGTCGGCTGTGTTTGCTGCTCTTTGCAGTATGGCTTTGACAATACCTTCCTCCCCATCACAAGGCTGTCTCTGGTCCTGGGTTCCAGCCATCAATCCCTGGGTCCCCCCCCCCTCCCTTTGTCCTTCCGTCTGCACTCCCAGAGGTGTGAGGCTTTCTCCCTAAGTCTGTCACACTGGACTCTCGAGGTGCCCCAGAGCATTTGTTTCTGACAGCCAGGTTGCTCCTGCATATTTCCCTCAATTCACAGACCTTGTTAAACATTTGCACCCAGCTGTTCTGGGCCTAATGTTACTGTCTGCCTGGATGAACCTCGGATGACAGGAGCTGGTTGTGTAAGACTCCAGTCTCTCTCCAGTTATCTAGAGTCCAAATCCTGTTCTTCATGCTCTGAGACCATGGACACCACTGGAACTATACTTAGGGGATAGTGTGACAGGCCTGGGCAGCAAAGCTCTCTCCAATAGACCTCACGAGTTCCTATTTTCTCCCCATTTCTGGGGTGCCCAGCTAAGCCTCTTGTAGTAGGAAAGGCTGAGACAGGTGAGTACAGGCTCAGCACATGAGAAGCTGCAGCTTCCAAAGGGAAATGGTTGGCTCTTTCCTCTTGTAGTATTTCTTGGTTTCCATTGTCTTGTTTCTGCTCTTCTTCTGGCTGCAGGGTCTAAAACCTGCCAGGTTAGCTTCCCATAGGGATCACCCTAATCCCAGCTGCCCCTTCTGATGACCACTGTGCTTCCACAGGTGCAGACAGATGACACACTCTGAAGACCTTCCCCAGATCTCCGTGGTCTTTATCTTTGTCAACGAGGCCCTTTCAGTCATCCTCCGCTCTGTACACAGCGTGGTCAACCATACACCCTCCCAGCTCCTGAAGGAAGTCATCTTGGTGGATGACAACAGTGACAATGGTAAGTGTGTACCATGTCTTAAGGGCAGTAATGTCAAGTGCACAGCTTTGCACAGGACTTTATTCCTGTGTGTAAGGACCTCCCTGGACATCCGCTCATCTACGTAGGATCTCTATTCTTGTTGCAGTTCAGTGGCTGGTCCTGCTGCCTACACTGCTTCTATTACCTTGGCCCGAGTTATGCTTGTATTTCCCCTTGCTACTTTTCCCACTGGAGTACCAACTTCATAGGACTGGGGTTTTGTTCTCTCATAGTTTCGCCATCATGTTGGATCTCATCCAACCTAATGTGGCCTCACAGTACCTTTTTGAAACTTCAATTTGGGTACAAGACTCAAACGTCCCAGTCATGACCTGGGCTCTTGCCAGTGTAGCATGCTAACACATATCTTTCCCTTTCAGTGGAACTCAAGTTCAACCTGGACCAGTATGTTCACAAAAGGTACCCAGGCCTCGTGAAGGTTGTGCGCAACAGCCGTCGGGAAGGTCTGATCCGTGCCCGGCTGCAGGGCTGGAAGGTGGCCACCGCTCCCATTGTTGGTTTCTTTGATGCCCACGTGGAGTTCAACACTGGCTGGTAAGGACTGGGTTTGTGAACACATGGACAACCTGTGGGGATTCAGATCAGAAAGAGAGCTAGGTGAGGCTTTGGCTCTGAAAATTTCTAGAGATGGGCTCTGCTGATAGGCCAAGCCATTTGGCATAAGAAGTATTTTCTTGACCTCATAAGAAAGTCTAAGTCGGGCTGGAGAGATGGCTCAGCGGTTAAGAGCACTGTCTGCTCTTCCAGAGGACCCGGGTTCGATTCCCAGCACCCACATGGCAGCTAACAACTGTCTGTAGTTCCAGTTCCAGGCAAACACCAAGGCAAATAAATAAATAAAGTTTAAAAAAAAAAAAAAAAAGAAAGTCTAAGTCAAGAATTCTAGATACTACTACTCATTCAGGAGAAGAATTGGGCTCAAATGAGAAACCAAGAGGACCCTGTGACCAGGAGGTAAAGAAACATCTCCATCCTGTGGTCACAGGCCAGCAGGTATCCAAGACATCTATTACAGGAACAGTCTATCCCTACAGGATAGATTAGGATCTTGTGGTCCATGTAGGTAGGGACCTGTCCCTGCTTTCTCCTTAGACCAGAGCAGGCCTGTGTAATCTCATGACATCCTCAAGGGCTGAGTGCCCCAGAGTCTCTGTTCTGGGGTTTCTCATGTTTGTTCAGCAAAGGATGCCTTGGAGGACAGCAAGTGACTCATACTGGGAAACCCATGTCAGAGGCTTGGGACCAGACTGACTCCTTGTCCTGTGATGTTAAGGAAAGAGAATGTCCTTCCAGCTGGTCCTGGGCAGGAGCTAGGCAGAGGAGCAAGGAGCTTCCTGCTTCAGCAAAGCCCTCCTTCGATGACCAGACTCCCCAGCTATTACTGTATGCAGAGTGTGGTGTGCCTATACGTGTGACTGGCAATGATCACCTATGACCTTTGTTTCTCATATAGAGAAGGAGGCATTAGAAACCCTCATGTGGCTCTGCCCTGGTACTCAGAGTGACACCTGCCATCACATATATACATGTCACTTGAGCAACTAGGACCTTACGCCACTTTGGGCCAGTGTGGTATGGGAAGTGGGAGTGGGCACCATGGTGCACAAAGAGTAGAGCAGAGGAAAGGTGACCTGGAATAGTACTGCCTTGGGGGCTATGACCAAAGCCCCTCACTAGCTGCTGGAGAGAGCTGGGATTTGTCCTCTGCTAGCTCAGGAACCTGGATCAAGGTGCTTTGGGGCTATATCCCTCTGAGGCTCTAGAGAGGGTCTTTCCTTCTCTCAGGTCCTTGTGACCAGCTGTCCCTCAGTGTGTGGCTATACTTCTTCTCCTCTGATGGCCTTCACATGGCCTCCTGTTCCTTATTGGGATCCTGGTCACCAGCTCAGCCAGGAAGCCCCTGTACTAAACCTGTTGAGATAGCTGGGGTATCACCATAGCTGTTCAAGAGAAGCCACATCTGTCTGAGAGAATGAACAGGATGAACCTAGAAATGTACAACCAGGAGCTCAGAGGCACCTGAAGTAAGGAGTGGATCATTCCACACAGATGTGCACTGAACATCTTCGTAGCACACAGTCCTCCAATCCTCAGGTTGACACCATGACCAACTTCTGAGCTGGTGGACTAGAGAGGAGGCTCAGAGGCTAGAGGCGCTCACCGCCAAGCCTGACCTTGATCCTGGGACCCACATGGTAGAAGGAGAGACTCAATCCCCTCTAAGTTGTTCTCTGACCTCCACATATACACTATGGCGTGTGCGTGCGTGTGCGTGTGTGTGTGTGTGTGTGTGTGTGTGTATGTGTGTGTGTGCACGCGCGCGTGTATGCGTGTATGCGTGTGTGTATGTGTGTGTGCATGTGTGTATGTGTGTGTGCATGTGTGTATGTGTGTGTGCGTGTGTGTGTATGTGTGTATGTGTGTGTGCATGTGTGTATGTGTGTGTGCATGTGTGTATGTGTGTGTGCATGTGTATATGTGTGTGTGCGCGTGTGTATGTGCGTGCGTGTGTATGTGTGTGTGTGCACAATAAATAAACTGTAACTTAAGAGAGTGGAAAAGTGATATAACCCCCCGAGTTTTAGTCTCTCTTGAAAATGGGAAAAATGGGCAACTGGATATTCCCTGGTGACTTGGCCCTGGGTGGGTCATCACTGTGGCCCCTGAGAGGCTCTGTGAATATCCTTCTGCAGGCCTGGGTTGCTGGTTGTGCTCAACAGGTGTTTGATAGACCTAGCCTCCTTCTGCTTCTTAGACTCCTGTGCCTCCCTCCTCGGCCACTCTGTGACATGACTTTTTTTTCCCATTATTCTGTCACCTCTTTGAATCCTATATCATCAATTATGTACCTTCCTACAAGAATCACCTCATACTGTGGTATGAGTTGTGCACTGCACAAAAGATGATGCTCTATCTACCATCAGCTCCCCGAGGGATAGTAGGCACTTGGGAGAGCTGAATTTATCAGTCAGAATGCAATTTTTAACCTGTAAAATCATTTTTTATTTAATTGAAAACCCTCTTATCTGTGAACAGCACAGTCCTAGCATGGACTTTATTGCAGATCCTACATGTTAGCAGACATGGCATTTGCAGTCTCTCTGGTATGCTTTGTTCATTGATGAGGAGGAAAGTCAATGGAGGCTTCTAGGGACTGGCCCATCCCCATATTGCCCTGACTCTTGATTCTTCCATCTCTGAAGCACACAGACCCTCACCTCAATCTCAGATATTACGTAAACCCCAGTTTGGATGTAGTCCTCCAAATAGAACCTTGTCCTGTGGCAGATAGACAATGTGACCCCAAAGGCCAGATCTGTCCCTGCTACATCCAAGATACTACACAGGCATCAGCCCAGCTGATGTCATGGAGAGAAAACTTGCTGTTCTGGCCCTTCATCTCTGCCTCTAAAGCCTTTCTTGTCTGTCTCTCCCACCGCCTCCTGACCACCTCCCCCCATGCATACTGGGCATGTGCCAGTGACTGGTAAAGCTGCTCTGTCAGCATAGATGTCAATCCTCATATCCTAGCATCCTTCCACTCAGTGCCCAGAGCACTCCATACTGGATATTAAACCTAGAAGTACAGAGCTCACCCCACTCACTGCTTCCAATTTCCCATAGTGCCTTTCACCTCCTACACATCCTCTGTTCAAGCCTCATCATCCTCATTCTCCTTAACTGTGGCCTGTTATGTAGGCTGTGCATTGTATATGGAAGCCCCACGAGGCATGGAAACTTTTCTTCTGAATGCAATCAAGTGTGGCCCATAATAGGTCTTCAGTTAACGGATGTACCTACCACAGTTGGGTGGTGCAGGAATAGAGGAAAGAGTAGAATTAGGCTAAGAAATCTCTCTAAACAACACCAGGGCAGGCTGACCTATGCAGAACATTCAGATGTCCCTGTGTCTAGCACTGACCAGTCAAGAAGGCCTATCTTTGGTCAGGGCAGTGTTGTGGGTTACTCATTCCTAGTAGTCCAAGTCTAGCATAACTGAGTCCTGTGCATGGCAGATAGGGTCCATCCAAGCTTAGATACCAGGCCCAGCTGAAGGGTCTGCACTCACAGCCAGTGGATCTCCTTCTTTGGGTTGCTTAGGGTTCTGGGATGACTCTTGTTCATGGCTAGTGCCTTCCACAGGGCTGAGCCTGCTCTTGCACGGATCCGGGAGGACCGCCGGCGCATCATCCTGCCAGCCATTGACAACATCAAGTACAGCACATTTGAGGTACAGCAGTATGCCAGTGCTGCCCACGGCTACAACTGGGGCCTGTGGTGCATGTATATCATCCCTCCACAGGACTGGCTGGACCGTGGTGATGAGTCAGCACCCATCAGGTGAGTCAGGATCAGTGTGAGGATGGGGAGAAGCCACCAAAGATAGCCCAGGACCAGAGAGAGGGTCATTTTCTTGAAGAAGCCCCAGCCTGGCCTCAGATGAAAAAAGTGCACCTTACAGGGGCAGGGACTGCCAAGACTACAGAGTAGCCACGGCTGGGGACAGGGCTGGCTCAGATCCAAGTCCAGAATGATGACCAGGCCAGATTAGGTGGTGCTCTGATTGTGTGAGAATGGAAGAAGGAGAGAGACTAAAAGACACAGCACCGGAGCGGGGATGGGGTGGGGGGACCGACAGAGATAGGCTGAGTGAGGTGACAGAAGGAGACAGAAAGGCTAAGAGATAAAGGCTAAAGGTCAGAGATACATAAAGACAGAAACATAGAGAGGGATAGAGACTAAGGGGGGACAGAGAGGCAGACAGGAAAGAGGGAAAGAAAAATGTAGAGACAGAGAAAGCAGAGAGCCGAGGAGGCAGCAGTGGAGAGGTCCTGAGCATGGTCTGAGAGGGCAGCCCATGGCTGTGGATGGTGTTCAGTAAGGATAGTACTCTGACCTCACATTGCCCTGTGGAACATTTACTTTTATTTTGAATTGTTCCTTAGACTTGAGGAGAGGAGGTTTAAACATTCTAAAAATACATGATACAAACATCTCATGAGATCTGGAAGCCCCATTCATCCAAACAAATTATGGGCTCTGCCCAGCAGGGGCCACGGGAGCTTGTTTGTGGGTGACCCTGCCACTATCTGTCATCCTGCTGGATTTTGATGTCATTCCACTTAATTGATTTCTTTCACCTGCCTGTGTTGTTACTCTCATGTTTCTGCCGTTTTCAGGCCCTTCTCCAGAACACCCCTCCCACCTCACCATCTGATGAACCCTTGGGTAGCTTGTTCCATGGGTAGCACATCTGGTTCACATCTGGTAGCTTGTTCCACTTCCTCCTGGGGACCTACCTGGGTTTCAGAACTGTCTTTGAAATGAATGAACATCTCCAGGTGCTGCTATGCCCAGGGTGCTGTTGCCTACCTTACCCTATCTCCCCACAGGGCAGTGGGTCTTGGTGGGATCGCCTCCTCACCTCCTGGTGAAAATGTTGCACTCTGCCTAAAATGCTGTGAGTTGCTCCAGTCCCTTGGGCCAGTCTCTCCTAGAAGAGGGTCTCCTGGGGCTCTTTCTGGCTGGTGAACAGCATGACCCTTCAAACTGTAGTTGATTGAAGTGCCTTGCTCATCTCCTTTCCACTGACAAAGAGCTATTGGTAGTAAATTCAGATGAAATCATTTGTCAGAAAGTGAAGGAAAAGTCATCCAGAGGAAATGTTTTCACAATGTTAAGACTAAGGAGCTTCCAAAGTTGGCAAAGTGCCATCTTCCCCTCCTTCTAGCTCTACGTGGTTGTTTGCTCAGAAATGGACCAGGAGTCTTAGAGTTGGACTGGCCTGCAGTGATTTGCTGAGCAGGGATCTGGGCTATGGGCTTTGCATCAAGAACAGATCATGGAGCTTCCAGGAGCACAGGGCTAGTAGATGGGTCCCAAGGGGCTCATTGAAGCTAAGAGTGATAGTCTGAAGGTTATTTTTCTTCATTTGAGATTCATTTCATGATCCCAATTAGTAACAAGATAAATGCTTTGAGTGTGACATTTTAGAAATTGGTGGAAGTCAGAAGCCCAATGGGAGGCATCTCCCACAGTTTGTGGCAGGCTGTGGATACCCAAGAGACAGTGGGGAACAAATTTGCTGGCCTGATTGAGTCTTGTGGGATGGTGGTTCCCAAACATGTTTATTAGAATCACCCAGGAGATGTTAATCTTGCTGCCAGAAGCCAGCTAACTACTAATGGGGCTGACTTAACACATGCCACATAAAAAGATGGGCACCTGACTCACCACTGGAAAGATGCTAGATGGAAACCCCAGTCAAAAAGATGAAAGTTGAAACCTTGCAGAGACACCACTGTGTACCCAAGAGGATGGGAGAAATGAAGACTGATAATACTTCTAAGTGGGTGGAGCACAGATGCTCATGCCTGGCTAGTGGAAGCCACTTTGGAGGACTGGCAGTCTCTTGTAAAGACACAAGAACTTCCTGTATAATCTGGAATTCTATTCCTGGCAGTTTTTTCAAAATGGATGAAAACACAGTCCATCAAAAGGCTTATTTACAAGAGCTTATAATGGCAATTTTAAAGTAACAGACTCAGTGTAGAAATAAGCTGAATGTTTTGATTAGGTGAGTCCTGCCTGATATCACCTCCCTCACTCTGGAGGACCAAGAGTCGCTGAAGAGAAGAATCTGACATACTTAACCTCCCCCACAGATTTGCCCACAGAGGTGATTTGATACATCTGGTGTACATCACTGTCTTGGTATTTTTGTCTCTTCTGACTGAGTCCAAGGAAGAATCTCATGTCCCTAAACTCTGGGGTACCAGGAACAACGAGGGTGGGGATTTCATCATTGCCTCCCTCTGATGCATGAGGAGATGGTAGATACTGTTCTAAATCACCTCCCTCACTCTGGAATATGAGGAAATGTGGGGGAGGATCCTGCCAGATGTCACCTTCTCACAGTTTTGGATAAGGAGCAACGGGGGAATCCTGTCAGATATCACCTCCCCCACTGAGTATGAGAGAGGGTGGGGGCAGTATCACATCCTCACAGTGTTAGATCAGGATCAACAGAGGAGTGAGAATCCTGTTGATTGTCACTCCCTTCACTCTATAATATCTAGAATAACAGGGGTGAATCCTAACTCACATTACCCTTCTCACCTGGAGATTCAGGAATCAAAGACAGATCTGGATCAGGCGGCACTTCCTTTGTGTTAGCAGGAAGCATGGGCAAATCCCTGCCAAGTATAGCTACTCTCACAGCTGAGGACCTGGACAGATTATTGCTCCTCACCAAGATTACTTCCTTTTACACAAGATTTATACTGATTCCTCAAACCTGTGACCAGCAAAAGAATGGAATCTGCCTGTAGGCAGAGATAGACCATTATATCCTTCCTTAATTAAATCAGCTGGGACAATCAATGGCCTAGCTAAAGGGGCCACCCTTCAGGAAGGCAGATTCACCTAACACCAAGCTAAACAGATGGAAGGAATAATTAACCCTTTAATGAGATAATGTATTTTTCCATCTGGAAAGCCTGCCTCTGTTGCAGTTCTAACAGCTGCCATGAGATTTGTTACTGCTTCCTGCCCCCAACTTTCTGAGCAGGCACTCAGAAAGGCCTAACTTTTTCTTTTCTGTCTCTTTCTGATACTAGCCTAAGCCTCAGTGTGCTTTTTCTAACACTGGGCTTTTTAGCTTTCTCTGAAACCCCCCATCACCACCACCACCACATGGCTGCTTCTCTGCCATGCTGGCTTAAATGATGAAATGGCATGGCCCTCCCCCCTGCTTTGAGACAGGGTCTCACTATGCAGCTTTGGATGGTCTGGAACTTGACATAGACCAAGATGGCCTTGTGGTCACAGAGAGTCATATGCTTCTGCTTCCCCAGTGCTTGGATTAAGGGTCTTGGTTGCCCTGGGGTTTATCTTTTAAAGTTCTAATTATCTTCCAGGGGCTGGAGAGATGGCTCAGCAGTCAAAAGCAATGACTGCTCTTCCAGAGGTCCTGAGTTCAATTCCAGAAACCATATAGTGGTTTACAACCACCCGTAATGAGATCTGGTGCCCTCTTCTGGCCTGTAGGTAAACATACAGGCACAATACTGTATTCATAATAAATAGGTAAATTTTAAAAAATTGTCTTCAAATTAAAAAAAAATGACAATGTCTTAATTAGAACCTTCCTCACACAGTCAAACATCATGCTCATCCTCTATAGCCTTCCATGAAGAGCTAAAGTCACTTAACAGATTGGAAGTGAGAAATAACAGAACTTTCCCAGTTTTGAACTCTGGTTCTGAACTGACTGCTCATGACCTCTATTCGAGCCACAGCTCTCCAAGTCAAGTGCCATGGAATAGTGCTTCTGGCCCGTCATCTCCCCCACAGCTCTAGTAGGTCTGTAGAATTGCCTCTTTTCAAATATGTGACTGGGATAGAATGTTGGAGTCAAGTTTTAAGTAAATAATAGAACTCTCAGAAGTAAAAGAGAGGCATGAAGGAGAAAAGTGTGGGAAGGTGAGGGAGCCCATGAACCAGGGCCCCGATTGTGACCACCAAAAGCCAGTTTCTTCCTAGCCATTCCTTGGCATGTACACCTGTAATGACCAAGCAATATTCCGTACTTTGCACAAACCATTGTTTGTCTGTCCAGTCAGCCACAGAGACCATATGGATTAACCCACATTTTTTTTCCTTTAAAATGTTTTTTTATTCATTTTATGTAACAACCACAGATCTCCCTATCATCCCTCTTCCCGCCCCCCCCTTACGCCCATCCCCTATTCCCTCATTCAAAAAGGTAAGGCCTCCCATGGAGAATCAGCAAAGTGCAGGGTTGACCTACTTTTTATGGTTCAACAGAAATGTTTAGGGCCTTGTGGATCCTACAGGCCCAGAAGACAGTGTTAGAAGCAAAAGATCTGGTTGAGACAAACAGATCACCAGGCCAGGACCACTGGGGACCTGTTGCTGTGTCTTACTGTCCTCTGAATGCTGCAGAAGTGAGGGTCATCCCTATTATGACCAGGACGCATCCCCTAAGCCTGAGGAGACCTCATTTGAGGCATTGCTTGATTTGTCTCTTCTGTTATCACAGCAAGAATTTCTCATGCAAATAAAGTCAGTACATCTGACTCATGCACTGCCTTCTCATGAGTTTACATTTATTTTGGAGCCAAGCCAAGCCATAATAAAAAGTCATTACTGGCTATAAGAGCCTTTGTGGTAGGGAACTTGGCACCTCTCTTTATCAGAAATCACCCTGGGATTGTTCTTGTTGTTAAGAAGATGAGAGACATACCTGTGGTACATTGGGAACATATCTTAACCAATAAAGTTATTGCTACTAAAAATCAGAAGTGCTACTAAAATTTTGTTACTATTAGCTTTGTGAATAAAAAAATGTATCTTTGCACAAATAAAAGGACAACTGCTTTTTAATACCACTGTGTTTTCAGATGATGTTTACTACTGTCTTTCTAGTCAGTGAGCAGAATGAGTCTATTAAATTTGATGCAGACCAATGTCTCTTTATTCTTTTTATTGGAAAGATTTGAGACTGCAGAAGGCTGGGAACCAGGAGCACTGAGCAGCCTCCACTAAAGTCAACATCAGGAACAGTGGAAGACCATGACAAGTCCTTCAGAGTGCCAAGGCTTGGGAGAGACTTAACTCTGGGTGCTGAGGGATGCCTTTGTTCTAAGACAGAATCTTTTATGCAAAGCCTAGAAAGCATGTGGCTCATGCTCATGAGTGGTCTGCACATAGGCACTGCCTTTTCTTCATCTTTTCAGTGTTCTTCATCCTACCTAGCAGGCTTAGTACACTCCACCTTGTGCCAATCAATCCACACCTGTAAAGTCTCATCAAGATGGTGGCCACTCACTGTCCACCCAACCTGGTCCTTTATTGATCCTGGCCTTCCCATGCTTCCACTTCCCAGGGGTTTACACATTGATGGATTGTTTTGCTTTGGCTTTGGTTTTAGTTTTAGAGATAGGGTTTTTCTGTGTTGCTCTGGCTGTCCTGGAACTTGCTCTGTAGACCAGGCTAGCCTCAATCTCAGAGATGGACCTACTTCTGCCTCCCAAGTGCTGCTAGGATTAAAGGCGTGCGCTGTCTCTGCCTAGTTGACATTGGTGGATTGGTACCTAGATAATTAGCATATTCATTCATGATTTCAACAAAATACCAAAAGCCTTTTTTTTTTTTTTTTTTTTTTTGCTGCCATTTTTAAGTTGAACTATTACATGGCAGTTGGCAGTCTGTTGACTACAGCTGTATAGCTATGTACTCTGCAACTTCAGAGCGTGTCATTCAGACTGATGTCAGTAAAGGTTCATGGAGCTGAGTCATGTATAACATACACAACTGCTCCATGTAGCCCTGGATCTTTATACACTAAAAAGACAAAACACTGAAAGGGAGAAGACTAGGGAGCCACATGTGGAAACCATGTCTAGGACACTGTCATCTGTTGTGGTCACACAACCACAGCAAAGTTCTTAGACTCTGGTCTGTACTGTACTGCCAGGGCCTAAGGCATACAAGGACAGGTTCATGGCAGTTAGAGAAATGGCTTCTCACTATACCCAGGGCACACTGATGTCTGTGGGAACAAGAAGCATGGGGATAGAAAGAGGCAGACTCAGCTGTGGTCTCACAGGCAGATGGAAGCTCTGGGCCACACCATGATGATACCCTCACTCAGTTTCCCTCCTTCCCCAGGACACCTGCCATGATTGGCTGCTCATTTGTGGTGGATCGGGAGTACTTCGGGGACATTGGCTTGCTGGATCCAGGCATGGAGGTGTATGGCGCAGAGAACATTGAATTGGGAATGAGGGTGAGTAGGCATAGGGCTGCTATGCTCTGGGGGAGCCAAGACTGCCTAAAGAGCAAGCTCAAGGCCCCATGCTGCTTGGAAGGTTTTGTTAGCCCAGCTAAGACAAAGGCCTAGGGGGAGTCCTTGCCAGCGCTTTTAAAAGTGAAACTCTGTCTGTGAGCAAATCAAAGCAGATGGAGCATTATGTCTGTTAGTGCTTCAAGCTGTCATTTCCTATGTTATGCACATTGGCTGATGGGGTTGCTGGGAAAGTCTCTTCTTTAGAGCAGGGGGCCCAGGTGGACACAATAGGGAAAACATTGATTCTCCTGCTAACTGGATGCACACCTTGGGTAGAGGAGGAAGGCAAAGCAGGGGAGCATGGGAACAGCCTGCAGGGGAGGTGACAGGCAGAACTGGGTACAGGGGCTTTGCTGCAGAGCATGGACCTTGACCTCAAGCAGAAAAAATGTGGAATGGAGATTAAGCAGCCATGAGCCCTTATGCAACCTCTGTGAGTCAGATGTGGGCACAAACCTTTAACCTAAGCCTTTGCCTCTGTATCCCTGGGGCAATGGACCTCTACAAACCTTTAGCAACAGATGTGCCAGGTTTTAATGACTACAGAGGGAGTAGGAAAGGGTGGCTGGTCTTCCCACATCCTGGCTTCTAGAGAAAAAGAAAGAGTGCCCCTTGGAGGAGTAAGTAGGAAATGAAGCAAGGAGGAGACAGGTGGGGACACTATTCACAATGAAGACAGTTAGAGAAACACTCCAGTGAGCCACAGGATCCTGGACAGCAAGGCAGGATATAGCAGGCAAGAACTAGCCAGTGCAGGTTCTGAGGCAGCATGGGTGACCCCAAGGTATGTGTTGCTTCATCTCAGAGATGGGAAGGTACTTACCTAGTCTGAGTTGTAGGACATGGAGCACCAGACTCCAAGGCTCCTGACGTCTTCCAGGTGGGTTGGAAGAGGATAAACAGAGAGGACAAGACATAGCTGAGAGAATTGAGAAGGAGATGGAGGTGATGGGAAGTGGTAGGAGGGGCGGAAAGGCAGCTTCCCTGCCATGTTGCTCTTGAAGAACAGAGGTATCTCAGAGGGACTGACTGTGGGTGTATCCCATAGATCCTGAAGTCTCAAGTTCAGCATCCATGCAGTCTTCTCACTCTTGAGAAAGACCTCACTGCAGCCAGAAAAGCCTGGGACTCAGCTTTATCCCAAACTGCCATTCAGAGTGTTTCGTAGAGAAAAGTTACTCAATGCTTTGTTTTATCCTGAAAAGTGTGTGTGTAGGAGGGATCAGGTTGGATTTGGAGACTGGTAGTCAGGGTTCTGCTTATGCTAGTAAGGCTCGGGGTCGGAGGCTGTGTATGGCAGGCCTCTGCTAGGCTCTTGGCCTCTTGGAGGATACTTGAGGTCAATTTAGATTTTAGCAGGAAAACCCAAGGACAGGTAAGCTGTGAATTTCACAGCTAGTGGAAGGAGCAGACACAAAGGTCAAGGTCAGTCATATGGTGGCAGACAGCCAGGCTGTGGGGATGGAAGAGAAAGGAAGCCCAAAACCTTCATTAGGGAGTTAAAATGTATGGTTAGGCTCTGACCAGCATCTCAGATTAAAAATGAGAAGAAAGGGAATCTTTCTGAGTTGGGATGCGCAAGGGTGGGCAGACCCAGGAGAAACTCATAGCTCATAGGGACTGCGCTAAGGGGCTGAAATTCTGGGAAGGAATGTTACAGAAATAATCCTTTTCATTGAGAAATCTCTCTGCATACTTAGAAACAGAGGAAAGTCTCTTTACTAAAGCAACTGACCAGCTGGGGCTAACAGCCACTATTAGAAGATTTTACTAAGTCAAACTTAGGGCCATGCATTTTACAGACACTGTCATCCTTAAATCTCTTTTTTTAGGTCCTGGCCCCAGGTTACACTTGGAACAATTGAAACAGAAACAGGAAAGAGACTACAAGTCTGGTCAGAGATTCTCATAGCAAAGATATTGCCAGAATAATTTTCTTAAGTACACCACGGTTGTTCTTTTCAAATAGTTGTTACCTGGGTTCATCTTGCCCATCTGGCACAACTATTCTTTTTTCAAGAAGAGAACTGAGGGTTTCTAACAGGCCAGGAATTAACATTGATTGTGGCCCTGTACTGCCCCCTAGAGCATGTCAGAGGCACACGTTCTCTGGGGATGAGACTTTGTTAGCATACTACTTATCTGTGGGGTATTTGTGGGAGGCACCCCCCCCAACTAAATGATACAATGTCTCCTAAGCCAATCTATTAACAAATCCTTTATGACAGCAGTTCTATAGCTTTGAGGTTTTTTTTATATATATATCCTGCACACAGCATTCAAGAAGGTGCATACACTGCATGCCTCTCATGTGTACAGCACACAAGTGAGCCTAACACATACATTCTATTTTTATTTATGACTGCTCTTGGGAGCTTGCATTGAAACAGATCGTTTCAGCAAGATAAAATAAATCATAGAAGAAGGAAGAAAGGGAAAGAGCAGAGATGGAAAGGGAGATGGGATGGCCTAGCACAGCATACTCACAAAAACCCTGTGGAGCTGGGCAGGAGGGAGACCAGCACTCTTCTGAGCCAGGCCACTGCCAAGAAGCTCTGCTTCCCCACCCCCATCCTAAGGCTCAGGAGGCTGAGCCTGGGATCCTCTGTTCTCCTTGTTAGAGACTGGAGTCTGAATTCCAAAGACCCCTGCAGGAATGAACTCTACTTATCCAAGAACCAAGAGTCCAGGGGGAACCCCCAAGCCTCCTCTGCCCACCCAATTTGATTCCTTTGACACCTGTGTGGCCCCAGGTACCTTTTACTATGGGGGCAGCCCCTTGCTGAGACATTTTTTTCTTAGAGAATCCACAGGAATCTCTAATCTTCCCAAATGTGAATGTTCTCTAGTATTGTCTTTAGTATTAAGAAATAATTGATGTAGGATGGCTCCTCAAGAACCTTCCATGTGGTGTGGTTCTAGAAATTGCCAGAGAATGGGCATCGGTAGCAATCATAGAAGCTGTTTTTCCTAGATCAGTGTCAATCTGACCCTTCAGGCTATGCTCCAGTTGCCCACAGTGACCCTGGGCTGACTTCCGACCGGCTCTAGTACATATGTGTGGACAATGGGAACTTGCAAGTATGGAGAGTCAGGGCACTCTGGAATTTGGACAGCTACCATCCATAATCATAGTGCCTGGGTGATCTGGAAACAAACAAGGGGTCAGGACCGATCTAAGCTAGAGACAACAGAAGACAGGGATGACAGTGTTTGTTAGCAAGCCATCACTGCTGGCTGGATGGCACTTTATAGGGTGCCAGTGGCTTAGACTGGTACAGGGGTGGCTAGGAGGGGACAGAGAAGCTGTTGGAAAATGCCTATGGGGTGAGGATCATGGTCTTCCACATTTCTTCATTCTTTAAGCAGGTGGGTATAGAACAGCTTTCTCAATAGAGAAAGAGAGCTAGCCTTTTGCCAGCTTCAGTGAGAACAGCTGCCATGCCCAGGCTTTGGGCTTTTGGTGGACTCACATGCTATGTCCCGGGACCCTGCACTGTCTTCTTCTCATTGCTGTGACAAAATAACCAATAAAAAAACAACTATGGAAAGGAAAGGAGGAAAGATAGGTTTATTTTGGCCTATAGCTTGAAAGTACAGCCTATCACGGTGAGGAAGCCACGGCATGAGAGGTGTGAGGCAGCTGATTTCATGTGTCCATCCATGGTCACTTCCATGGTCATTGAACACTTGATGTCTATGGTCAGGAAGCAGAGAGAAAGATGGACACTTAATACTCTGTTGCTTTCTCTCCTGTTCAGTCTGGGCCCTCAACTTATGGAATGGTGCTGCCCGCATTCAAGGTGGGTTGTCTCTCTTTAGTTAACCTAGTCTAGAAACTTCCTCACAGATAGGCCCAGAGATGTTTTCACGGTGATCCTAAGTCTTACTGAGTTGACAGTCCAGATTAACCCTCCCCCGCCAAGGACCTATTGTCCTGTCACAGCTAATGTAGTCATGGGCTTTGGTGTGATTGACCACTAAGGCTGAGATCCATGCTGGGGGATATATAACACCTTGTAATTGAAATGCTTGTCTAACCTTAAACTGCAGCTCCAGCCTGAGAGGCAACAGAGAACAGGTGCATGAATGCACACACGGGGGAAATATTCCATGTTACCAGCAGCTAGCTGGGTCCTTTTGCTCTACCCAGACAGGAATCTTGAGTAGCAAGGAGATGCTTTTCCAGGTCTAGCAATTCTTGCCGAGGCCTGAGGACTGGACTGGCAGACTCAGAGGCTTATGGCTCCAGAGCTTCAGAAAGCAGAACCAAATTGCTCTGTACATTCCAGATGGAAGCTTATTGCCCTGGGCCCTAACTACTTGGCAGTTTCTGTGACCCTCAGCTTCTGGCCAAAGTATATAGTGACAGCAAATAGAGAACTGCAGAGCAGCCAAAAGTGTCAACTTCTAGTGATACAGTTCTCAAGAAAGCCTTTAGGTGCTGGGACCCTTTGGCTTAGGGTGACAAGAGTCAAGTGACGGCTCTTAGGTTTTGGACATCAGGATTTCTATCCCTCTTAAGACTTTGAAGCTCTCTGAAATTCTTCCAGGACCAATGAATTCTATTGATTTTATAATAAAAACCTGGAGCCAGATACAGGGGCAAATGCTAAAAGATCAGAGAGACAGAGGAACAAGCTACAGCCGCTTCTCACTTTGCCAATTCCTCAGCTAAAAAGAGAAGATCCTGTCTCCTCTGACTTACATTCTTTTCTCTGCCCAGTCATATCACTTCCTGTTTCAAACTTCCTAGTGCTGAATTAAAGGTGTGTGCCACCACCACCTGGTTCTGTTTCTCTATGAAGATCCACGTGCACCTCTGCCTCCCAGTGCTAGGGTTAAAGGTGTGTGTCACCATTGCCTGACCTCTCTGGCTAACTCTGTCCTTTGATCTTCACGAATCTTTATTAGATCACAAACAGTGTGTCACCACAAACCAGAGCCCACTTCCTCATCTGTGGCTCTCTTCTTTCTATCCTTTTCCACTGTCCCTGCTCTCACTTGGTCTCTTCCTCTGCTCCTTGTCACTCTGGCCCTGTCCCTGCATAGAGCAACTACAGCCTGAGCTTCCTCCCCTATCCCACTACCATAGTCTTTTCTTCATGTTGCTATCACACCTGGGGGACAGCAGAGGAGGGTTTCTCCCAGTGATTCACAAAGTGAGTTGAACAGCTTGCTATTATAGCCAGAAAGTGTGTGTGGCCAGGGTGTTTGTACCAATTAACTGCAGTCCTTTGTACAAATTGAGGGACTGTGTTTATTCCAGTCATGGCAAAATTCCTCTTGCACCAGCCATCTACTGTGCAAATGGATAATGATGTTTGCTCCTGAGACAATCTTTCTGCTTGTATAGTGCCCTTAACCACTGAGCTATCTCTCCAGTCCCTAGAACATACTTTCTAAAAATGGATCTATAGAATAAGAACAAGGACTCACAGTCTCTTCTTTGTTTTTCCTTGTTAAAAAACAAACAAACAAACAAAAAACCAAAAAAGTCAGTTCTAAGGCTAAGTCAAGCCCCCATGGGGTGTAAAGGATGTAAAGCATGTTCTGCTCTACAAGCTGTAGGCAGTTTGCCATGCAGCGGCAAGTGCTGGAGTTTCTCCTCTGCAGCAGGCTTTCCAGACCAGACTTTGTTAGATTTTGTCCTGATCTTTATTAAACCTAATGGACAAGACAGAATCATTTTCTCCTAATTGGCTCCAGGACTTTTCTCATTAGGAGACGTGCAGATGGTATCCCCACAATCACAAGAATGGAAATTGACCTCGAGACCACAGAGTTTCGCTAATTGAGTTGAGTTGATTAGAAAGGCTGTGTGGGCCATCATATTAATCACAGACAAGCGACAGTAGGAACTGGGAATGGCTAGCACAGCATGGGCCATTGAAAACTAACATCCTGAACAAGTACACACCCCAAAGCCTCTACACTGCTGTCCCTCTACCAAGGCTACACTTTATCCTACAGGCCTTACAGACTGCCTGGCTCCCACTGTTCCTTCATGTCTCTCTGTTCAGGTGTCATCCTCAGAGTCCCCCACCTTCTTAGCCTTCCTCATGGAAATCCATCAGCACCTCCATGCTCCATGGTGGCGCAAAGGATCTTCAGAAGGTGCATCATGTTCTGCACTGAACTGTGATGAGCACTAATAAGGTGTATGTCTGAGGCAGGGAGCAGGCCATTCCCTAGGATGATATTTGCGTCCCAAGGGGATATCTGCTCTGAGCACAAGGTGAGGGCTGAGAGAGCATCTTTGGTTTGTATGTCAGATCTGAGATCATTACCACACTGATGCCTCTTACTTCTGGGTGTCTCAGCTGCTCCCTGCAAATCCAAAAGCTTTGGTGTTAACTGCTGCAGGCTTCCAAGAGCTTTTTCAAGGTACTGACTACACAGCCCAATAAACCCAACATGCAAAAAACAGGCTAGCCTGAACACATCTAACAACCACACTATAGCTATCATGCACTGTGAGGCAGAGTAGAGAGGGGTCCCTTGCTTTCTGGGTGTTGGACAAGAGTCTCCACAAGGTGAGCATGTGCTTGGGAACCAGAGTATGAAATCCGTTTCTACTGCAGAGCTGCAGATGGTGACAAGCTTCAATGTCTGCTGAGAAAGCAAGCTATTCTCCTCTGTATTGGGATCATGTGTTTGCTCAGGGTGCCAGAGGTGTGTGTATTCTCTTCACTTCACTGTCACTAAAACATCCCACAGCAACAGCCTAAGTAAGGAAACATTTATGTTTGGTTTTAGAGTCTCAGTCCATCATGGCTGGGAAGGCCTGGCAGCAGAAGCAGGTTTATCTGTGGCAGGAATATGAGGTGGGTGTTTACATCATGGTTGACCAGGAAGCAGAGTGTAACCAGAAGTAGGCTTCACCCCTAGTTACTTCCTGCAGCCCAGGCCCTACGCTGAGTACTTTCACAGGCTATCAAATAATACCACACACTGGGAAGAAAGCATCTAAAACTGAGCCAGGTTCTGGCATAGTGGCTTCCAATTCAGTTACCATTGGGCAACTGTTACCTTTTTTAGTCAACCCAAATCATCTATAGGTTGACTGGCAAACTGAGCTAGGGAGGTGACTGAGTCCCTACCCAGAGCTCTGAGTGGGGTGGATGGGATCCAAATCTACAGTCATAAAACAAAGAGAAATGAGGTATCAGGAAATTCCAAAGAGGAGACAGCTTCTTGACTAAGCCCTGGTTGATATGGCCCATAGACCATGGCTGCTTCTTAGATACCTTCCTCTAACAAACCCTAAGTGTTCAGGCCCCTAGGAAGTCCAGACTTAAGTGGACCAGGTGTCCTCTCATGGTATGTTGAGTTACCTGGCATGTCAAGTGGCCCCCTTGACCTCTAACCAGGTCCAATCCTCTTGCTCCAGGTGTGGCAGTGTGGTGGCAGCATGGAGGTACTCCCCTGCTCCCGTGTGGCCCACATTGAGCGTACCAAGAAGCCATACAACAACGACATTGACTACTATGCCAAACGTAATGCGCTGAGGGCTGCCGAGGTGTGGATGGATGATTTCAAGTCCCACGTGTACATGGCATGGAATATCCCCATGACAGTAAGATGGGTCATGAGTAGGGTGGGCAGATAGAGGAAAGCTCACAGACCCTAGGGAGATAATTGGAGGCAGGGGCTCTGGAACACTGGGCCACATCCAGGCAGCCTGCCCTGCATCGTGGGTCATGTAGGAAAGAGCTGCTTCTCACTGGTCCAGCCACAGTGGCCATACCCTTTCCTCACCATAGGTACTGTTCCAGGCCACAAGTAGCCATCAAAGACTGTAAGTAAAGGTCAGATATGCCCTAAGACTCACCCCAGTGTTCCTTTTTCCAACTGGTCCAGCATCTTGGAAACAGCCTCTCTTTTTTTCTTTGTCCCATAGTCAGAACCAGGCTTTATATTCTGATTCAGGGCACATGTGTGCTTTTTTGTCTTTTAATGTTCATTTTAAATGAATCTCATTCTGCAACTGCAGTTGGCCTCGACTCACAGTAGCCTACCTCTTCCTCCCTTGTGCTGGAGTCACAGATATGCCTCACTATGCCTGGCCTACTTAACCTTTCTAAATGTCTGTTTTAATCCTTCTAAATTGGCTCACTGCCACTAAGGCAGCACCTGGCATTTGGATAATCATGAGGACCCCCATCCCTTACAACCCTGCTAACATGTACAAGACTGACCACCTTACCCCAGGATCTGCAAGGTCCCCTTCCAGGCTTGCCTCCAGCCTTATGGAGGAGGACTCCATTAGAATGGACAGTCTTTTATAGAGTAGAGGCAAAACCTAGGGATCTTGTTGTCTGTAACACAAGGTGATTTGGAGAATACTCAACTATATCTCTTTTAACGTTGGAAAGGAACACAGGACACCACAGCCAGTCACGGGGGCCACACATAAGGTTCACCAGCCCCAGATCCACTCTGCGAAACTGGAGGGAAATACATATCCCTCACACAATTTGCCTGTGTATGGCCTGTGATCCCAGGGTCACTCAGGAATACTTCAACTAAATCCTCAAAGCAAGGCAATACTCGTATCTAGTGTGGCTTGAGAGTCAGGAAACTGAGGCATAGTAAGGGTAAGAGACTGTTCCAAGGCCACATATGAAAAGAGACTAGCCCAAGCCTGAGCCTTCTCTGCCTTTAGACCTGTGGGGAGATAGTGCCTCAGAGGGCTCTGGGTAGGGCAGGAGTTCCCCAGGCACCTCATGACCTGATAGCTCAGAACCCACATAGGTTACTGGGCCTCTTAGCAACTCAGGCTCCACAATTCACTAGAAAGACCACAAACTCATCAGAGCTACTGTGTAGGCATAGCCAGGGTGGAGATAGGTGAATGCACAGCACTCATCTTTTCTTGAGCCTTCTTGGTGCTGACATGTAACATCTACCAAGTGTGTCTGCCCCATAGCTCACGGAGCTTCTGTTTCTGGGGCTCAGTCATGGTAACAACCCCAGAAATCAAACTAAGACCAGCTTAGACTTTTTGGTCCCAGACCCCACTATGAGTGTCATGGAATCACAGGCAAACCTAACACAGAACAGGCAGGAAGAACAGAGATTAGGTCTCTTGCTCAAAGCAGGGCAAGTGTGAATGGGCCAAGTCTTTCCCACAGCCAGAGCCCTCTGTGAGTTCCAGGTCATGAGGCCATGGTGGCCAAAGACTGCAACCAGGGCCACTCTTAAGGGTGGTGAACCCAGGCCCCTGGAGTCCCTGACATAGACCTAACCATAGGATAGTATGGATCTGCAACACTTACACACTTCCGCATGCTTGTGCCCCACAGAATCCAGGAGTGGACTTCGGGGATGTGTCTGAGAGGCTGGCCCTGCGCCAGAAGCTAAAATGCCGCAGCTTTAAATGGTACCTGGAGAACGTGTACCCTGAGATGAGGATCTACAACAACACCCTCACGTACGGAGAGGTACCGCCTCTGCACTAGGGCCCTGCTGGAGTTCTGAACTTTCTGTCCAGCACCCCAGCACCTATGCCCCAAGATCTCATACCCCAGCATCCTGTGTCCTAACACCAGAAGTTCACTTGCATAAATGTGTATATTCTCATGCACATTCTTGCACATTGGGTCCCCAAAGGATATAGGTATACTTGTGTTCATGAGCAGTACCACTAGTGAGTCCACGTGCAAATCTACCTGCACATTTGCATGCAGAAATAATACAAATGAATGGGTCAGTGAGACAGCTCAGCGGGTGAAGATAGTTGCTGCCAAGGTGGATGACTTGAGTTTGATCCTTGGGACCTACATGGTAGAAGCAGAAAAACCTACTCCCTCAAGTTGTCTTCTAACTTTCACATGTGCACCATGCCAGGTGTGCAGCCACATACAAAATAAACGCTAGTTAAACAATTGGGGTTTCTGTAGACATTTCACTATAGACCATACCAGTATTAAACTCACAGAGATACTCCGGCTGGGATTAAAGGTATATATCACTATGTCTCACAAAAATATATAATTAAAAAAGAAATATACCCAAATAAATAGAGCTGTATATTCACAACATATGTATAAAAAGATATCCACACATGTGTATGTAGACATGCAACCACACACATGCTAACAGATGCATGAACTTGCATGCCTATCACACATTCACACATCTGCACACATCTTTGGTTTTTTGGTTTTTTTTAAAGATTTGTTTATTTGTTATGTATACAGTGTACAGAAGAAGGCACCAGATGTCATCATAGATGGTTGTGAGCCACCATGTGGTTGCTGGGAATTGAACTCAGGACCTCTGGAAGAACAGTCAGTGCTCTTAACCTCTGAGCCATCTCTCCAGCCCCTGTACACACCTTTGTATATATTCACATCATTTATTGTTAGGATTTTGTGCATATTTGGTATGATTCACATTTACCTGGTTATCTGGCAGTGGGTTTCTATGGATGCACATGGGAACAGAGCAGAAGGCAGTGGCAGATAGCTGGAGAAGCTTGAAGCTGTTTCTATGTAGAAAAGAGATTTATTGTCAGATGAATACGGTTATGATGAACAGAAAGGTTATGATTATAATAGCAGAGTCAAGAAGAAAGAGAAAAAGGAGAGTGGAAGAGGAGCGCTCCCAAGAGAAGACAAAGGGAGAGAGAGGGACTCAGAAGTGGAAATCTTGCTTTAAATGGAGCTTGAAATCAGAGCTCAGGGGGCAGGGCTTTAGAGGCTAACATTTATATCAAATGCATGTGTACATGAATGCATTATTACACATGAATGTGCATTCACACCTGTGAATACATGAGCTCATGTATATACATGTGTGACAGCCTGTGCTCATTCACACACATGCATAAACATAAATTCATCACATGCATGCTTATGCATGAGGCCCTACAAACACATACTGAAGCATGTCTGCTCCCATGGGTACAGGTGCACACACACAAGTTCATGGTTACTGTGTTAAACACTCACTTTCACCCATGTAAAAAAAAACTCCCATCAAGCATGGAGGGACACATGTTTATGCCCTGGTGCTACATAGCAACATTCATACCACAATGCATGCATTTGAAACATATGCAGAGTGTACTTGAGTGCTGGCACACTAGCTGTACCAAGACCCATGTGTCACCCTACAATCTAGAGTGCTCAGCTGTGCACAGAGCCCTCTCCAAAGCCAGGGAGAAAGCATTGTGTTTTTACTTTGGCCCAGTTCTGGGATCTAAGATATCTCACCATAGAACAGGCAGGAAGAGGGGAAGGCATCCCCACAGACACCTCCTGTTCCCAGCTTTTCAACTGCACAAGGACAGTCTAGCTTCCCTACAAGGTGGTGGCATACACACTGGCCCTGGGATAGCACCCAGCATAGGGTCAAGGGGCTGGGGTCAGTTTTTGCAGAGCCATTAATCCCGGGACCTTGGTCACCCTTTAGTGAGCATGAAGCTTTCCCAGAAGTGCAGATAAAGAGGGAAGCAGCAGTTCTGTTTTCCTCTGCTGTCCCTCCTACTTCTTCCCACTGTGGGATCCATATCCAGCTCTAGGTGCTGTGACCCTTGGACTTTTCCTGCCCCACGGTCAGACCCATGGGTCCTTTTAGAGGGGCTGTGCTCTGTGGTTGACTTACCACAAACTTCATAGCCTGAAACCCAGTGGGGTAAAACAGAATGTAACTCTCCTGGGTCAGAGTCTGAGGTCACCACTGTTCCTGGGGGCTGCAGAGTGGGTGTCCCTGTGCTTGGTACATAGATTAGCGATCAGCTGGCTGTTGGTTGGGTCATATCGCCTCTCCACCAGCTGGGAACTGCAGTGTGCTTTGGGGGAACCTGCAGCTATCTCCTAAGCTCAGGGCTATACACAGCCTTTTTACTGAAGTCCTTGGCTAAAGTGTGCTGAGGCAGAAGAGTCTCCTGTATCTGCACAGGAAGAGATACTAGCACAGGAATGTTCCCAAGCTAGTCATACAAGCCATTTCATTAACTAAATTCAGCCTCACCTGCTGGGGGCCAGTTAACTCCCCACATACTGACAAGCACAGTTGTCTCTTCCCAGGCTGCCTAGGGAGCCAAAGTTGCCTTACCTGTTTTTTTCCACCTCCTCCCCATGGACCCACACTCACCATACCTCCTATCTTGCCCCAGGCAGATGCCAAGCCGCTGGGTTTTATCCGAAGGGAGGAGAAATTCTGGATGTAAAGTTCATACCTGTCTCATTATACTCAGCCCACAGCCAGCTACAAAGTGGTCACCTCTGCTCCTAAGTGGGAGACAGGGTGGGAGAGTTTCTGAAAGCTTTTCCTCAGACCCTGGGACCCTCCTCAGTGACCTGCAGTTTCTCTCTTGCTTCTCAATATAGGTGAGAAACAGCAAAGCCAGTGGCTATTGCTTGGACCAGGGGGCAGAAGATGATGACCGTGCCATCCTCTATCCCTGCCATGGCATGTCCTCACAGGTAGGCAGCACCTAGACATCATAGTAAAGGAAGGGTAGGCATGGGATGGGTTATGGAGAGTCCCTGTGCTGTTGACACTAAAGTTCAGAAGACTCTGGAGCAGCTTATGACTCTGAAGGCAGTTGATACCATTAAGTTAAAAACAAGCCCTTTGGGTCAAATGGGCCTTGGCAAGTCAGGAACTGCCCCATGCCTTGGGTTCCTCATCAGTCAAACAGGACAGAGGTGGTGTGTATTTTCTTAGGTGGTCTTGTAGATTAATGGAAGTCATGGTGATGTGTTGTTTGGCCTAGACATGATGGAAGGAAAAAGTTGTTTTCCATTCTGTTTTGCTAGGTGAGCCCTGTGCTTGCAAGCCTGGGTCACTCAGAGAAAGGACAGCCAGACTTAAGTGCCTTGTGCAGCTCAGGGCTGCAGTCGTTCATACCTCCAGGTGGCTGGTCACAGCCACAAGTGAATCCCATTCTATTGCTGTTGATAATGACATTTCCCCAGCAAGTTCTGAGCTCAGTAGATCTATCTTCTCTGAACCAGAGCCTTCTCATGCATGAGCATCCATCTGTATAGGCCTGGATTCTGTGAGCCCATGGTCTTGTTGCCTTCAACATCTGCTAGATGCTTCTTAATTTTAGACTGCTTTGACACAGTGGCCCAGTGAGTGGGAGATTGCTATCTTCCGTGCCACCCACTTAGTGGCCTCTGGGAGAGTTAGGCTTTCTGGGATAACCTCTCCTAGTGGGTTTTCAGTACAAAATGGCCTCTGACTGAGCAAAGGGGGATATCAGTGAAGTTGTAAATGCTGTCCCTCCAGTGTTGACCACACTTGTAGCTTAGCCCCTGGCTGGCACCATTTTCTGAGGTCCAAGATGAGCAAGACTATACTAGTGGGACCTGAGCACCTGATAAGGTGCCTCATGACCATGGTGGACATGGCCACAGCAATACCATGTTCTACTAGAGAAGAAAGTTGTAGGCTTGGGTATTGATGAAAGCCTGGGCATAGATAGGATGGGGTTACCTTGAGCCTCAGTTCCATTCACAGTTTCAACTCTCTCTCCAGCTGGTGCGGTACAGTGCTGATGGCCTCCTGCAACTGGGACCCTTGGGCTCTACTGCCTTCCTGCCAGACTCCAAGTGTCTAGTAGATGACGGACGGGGACGCACGCCCGCCCTGAAGAAGTGTGAGGATGTAGCCAGGCCTACACAGAGGCTATGGGACTTCACCCAGGTCAGTGGATGGGGTTGACAGTTCTGGAAAGTCAGAGTTCATGGCTGTAGGAAATAGCGAGAGAAACAGCTGAAGGTAAAGGCTTACTTTTGTTCAAGATTTTGGAGGGTTCACCATAGTGGCAGAGCAGGGCAGCTCACATCATGCTGGAAGAAAGGGAGAGAGCCTGTACCATCTGGTTTCCTCCTTTTCTTCTGTTATCCCATCTGCACCCCTGGCCAATGGGGGTGCATGCTCAGTAGATCTATCTTCTCTGAACTCTGAGCTTGTCTAGTTACCTCTCTGCAAACACCCTCACAGACATACCCAGTAGTATGTGCTTTACCACCCCAGACACTTCTAAGTCAGGTTGATAGTCAAGATTGATCACCTCATGCCCTGTGGAACAGGAAGTTTATAAAACTGGACTAGATTTTTCTCCTGTCCCAAAGGAAAGGAGAGGTCCAGCCTTGCCTGCTCCAGCATTGGACTCAGGCAAAGAGGATGGAGTAAGACTAGCCCTGGCTCTGAGGCTGACCGTTGCCCTGCTGCCCTTCACTTACCTCAAGCTCCTCTCTTCTGAGTCTCTGGGCCCTGATCCAGGTCCAGCCCCCTCATTATCTCTTCCTGTACATCCCAATTCACTCTGCACTACCCTCTATGAATCACATCTCCTCTGATCTTCTCCTGGCCCCTAGTCTCCAGGGTTCCCACACAGGATCCCTAGAGAGCTAATCTGTTACCCTGGACAATTTGTAGGAAGAGGTGGGCTCTAGCTATTCTGGCTGTAGGGATGAGCTGGCACTGTGGTTTGCTGAGCCCCTGAGGGTTTAAGGTTCCCACGAGGCTGGCCCAGTGGACAGGGAGGACCAACATCAAAGAACATGCTGGAGATGGCTCCAAAGTCCTGAGGCTTGAGGCAGGGCCCATGAAATTTGGGAATCACAGATATGTCAAATAATTAAGGGGACCAAAGACAGTCTTGGAGGCCCTAGATATCTTCTTGGAAACTCTTTGAAACCCAGAGAATTGAACTGCTAGCCTGGCTGAAGTGGGGAAGAGGAAGTACACATAATCCAAGGAGACAGGCACCTAGGTCTGTCTTCATGATGATTGTGCATGAACCAGACGGGGACTAGAATCAGCCCTTACCAGGAATACGTCCTGGGCTCCCAAGCTGACTCCCTTTCTCCTGTCCTACAGAGTGGCCCCATCGTGAGCAGAGACACAGGCCGGTGTCTGGAGGTAGAGATGTCTAAAGATGCCAACTTTGGGCTGCGGTTGGTGGTGCAGCGCTGCTCGGGGCAGAAGTGGATGATCAGAAACTGGATCAAACACACCAGGCACTGACAGTGGCCCCACCCTACCTCCACACACTTGGATACTTGGATTCTCTAGTACTTCAGGACTTAGAAGATCCTGGAGCCAGTATGGAAACTTCTTGCCCACCCTTACAGACCCAGAGAAATGTGGGCCCTACACACCTCAGGGCTGGGCCCTGTCACCTGGGACACCAGAGGAGGCCTGGGAACAGTAACTTCAGCTGATTAGGAACCAGACTTTCCTGGAACAGGCAGCTCTGCCTGAGGGAGGACATCTGAGGACAGCGCACACCCATGCCAAATCACGTGCCTTTTCTACAGTGTTCTCCAACTGACTGTGAGGACAGCCTCCATGCATGTGCTAAGTCCCTGTACATAACCCACATGGAAAGAAACTCAGCTATTCAATGCTGAGGACAGGTACCTCCTCACGCCAAGCACCTTGTCCTCCTAGCAGGCTCAGGCCTCCCAGCCCAGCTGCCCCTCTCTCACCCGATCAACCTCACCACAGTCTATCTCAGAGGATGGCCTCTTGTGCTCTGGTAACAAGGCCAGGGGAAGAGATCACACAGATAGACCCAGTAAACAACACCTGCACCTTTCTTTCTAAGGATCAGCTTGGCAGTCATGAGGCATGGGTCTCAGTCTGTGAAGTAAGTCTCTTGTCGTTCTGCTATTTCTGCAGCAGCCATCATCAAATGATCCCCCTGCCCCTGGCCCCTCACTTGTTTTATAAATAAAGTTTTATTGGCACACAGCCATACCTGTTGTCTGCGATCATCTGTGGCTGCAGTATTTAAGCTGCAGCACAGAGTGGAGGCCACACTGCACAGCTAGCAAAGTCAAACACTCTTACTGTCTGGAATTTTAGGGAGCACTTCCAGACATCTTTGCTAGGATGTGTCCACTCTTGTAGCCCAGGAGAGCTGTCCTTACTGTGTTGTTGCCCAACTGGTGAGGAGAGATAGCCATGGAAGCACTGACCTTTGGAGTTGTTTGCTTCCGTTATCACCCCTGGTGGTCAGAGCTGGAAAGTGTGACCTAGCTCTGGGCAGCTGCACTGCAGCTGAAAGCCAGGTTCTAAGATACAAGGCAGGAGAATTGTATGAACATGGCCAGTGTATTCACAGTGAACACGGGACACAGTGGCTCATCTCATTCTATTTGCAGTGACTGACACCCATGGATGTTGACCAGTCACCACAGGCTGCCAAACTGGTCCTAGCAGTTATGCTTCTTAACTAAGAGCTGTGGGAGCACCTTGTTCCTTGCTGAGGGAAGTAGACTGAAAACTGGCTGTCCTTTAGCACCCATAAAGCATCAGAACTCACTGCTCATTGCTAAAAGCCAGCCATCTCTGCCCACACAGAGGCCTCCTGACCCCTCTGCTAGTCTCACAGAGGTAGAACTATGGGCCACTGTTGGCTCCCTGTGCCTTTCCATAGGGTCAGCAAAAAAGAATGGTTTTTTAAAATATTTATTATGTCTGCAGTGTACTGCCTGCACACCAGAAGACAGCACAAGATCTTACTATAGATGGTTGTGAGCCACCATGTGGGTGCTGGGAATTGAACTCAGGACCTCTGGAAGAGCAGCCAGTGCTCTTAACCTCTGAGCCATCTTTCTAGTGCTGAAAGAATGGTTTCTATACAGCAGAGCCCCCGTTTGTCAAAGCCCTATCCACACCTACTTTAGCTGAGCAGTCCAGACTTCAGAGGGGCCATAGGCCTTGCAGTCCCTGTCCTAATATGCTTTTTTCATTCCAGCAAAGGAGGTGTCAATACCTGCTCAGGATACCAGACTCAGTAAGGAAACTGCTACAAGGGCCAGAACAGGAGGAGACCTCTCACTGTCCTGGTATCAGCCAAGTTCCACAGTCCAGGTTCGTGGCCTCTTGGAGGAAGATTCAGAGATATTTCCAGAGGTACACCATGATGCTCTCTTACTGTGAGGAAAACACAGGACACATAGCCCCATCCTCCTTCCAAATCTGGGACCTCAGCACATCACCCTTGAGTATCTACTTTCCTGTGGCTGTGAGAAGCTGTAGGCTTCGTGTTAGCATTCTCAACAGGGGACCATCACTATCCTCCAACCACAGGAACACCTCTTTCTGGTCTAGATCTTCCCAGAGTTCTCATAGGATAGGAATAAGACCACAGGTCTGACGTTCACATAGTGAGGGGGTGCCACACACTGGCATCCATTAGTGGCTAAACATAGCCTGTGTCTTTGCATGGAAAACATCACAGGCTCATAGACACGGATCTGTCATAGTGTGTGCCCATTGGGCAAATTAGCAGACAGGTGAGGCCACCAAGCTATAGCCATATGGGATCTCACCAAAAACATTCTCAAACCTTGGAAAACTTCATACATGTCTTCCTCAGCATCTTTCTGGCTGGGGAGGGTCTGAAAGGCAAGGACCAAGGCATCTATGTCCCTGGGCTGAGGCCCTTCATCTGTTATGGCACAGGCATAATAGAACACTTTCTTTGTGTGATACACCTATCCCCTACAGTCCTCACCTACTCACAAATGGGCACATACTTCTCTGGCATCTACCTGCCCAGGAATGCTAAAGGACAGTTCAAACCAAAGATGGAGAAAGAGTATGTGGGGGGGTCTGCTGTAGGGCTTAGTGCCTTGTGGTTTTGCTGTTGTCAGTACTACCCATGGCCAGCAAGATGTATTTGCTTGTTTAGACCCTGTCTGTCCCAGAGATGTTCCATGCTGGGACCAGCTTTTGAGTCTTGAATTTATGATGACATGTGGCATGTATGTATGTTGATTCTTCAGCTGTAAATATTGGTCTTAGAATAACATCTAATACCATTGTGGGCAGTGCTAAAGCCAGTAAGCGGGGAGGAAATGAAGAGAGAAAAAGGAGGTAGAGGAGAGAGAAAGAGAAGAAAGAGAAAGGATACTGTTTATATTGATGTGAGATTCAGTTCTTTATATACATTTAAATAGCTTTGAGAACATCTGACCACATTTTATAGCTAGCCAAGCAGAGAGGCCCAGAGGAAGAAAGTGACTATGTATAAGATGCCAGTCACAGGGCACATGGGATACACTTCTCCATGCACTTCTGGGCTCCTTCCACCTTCTCTCTCTCTCTCTCTCTCTCTCTCTCTCATATCTCTATCTTTGTCTCTCCCTCCCTCTCTCTCTCTCCACCAATCAATCATGTTTTAAATGGTATTAACCAAACAAATAGAATTAAATAAGATGAATGAATGTTTCTTTCATTAATTCAATTATAAATTGACTTCACAGCCAGTGTAGAAGAATCCATGTTGTTTGGGCAGAAAACGGCTCCTTTGTAGCCAGAGCTCTGGCTGCTTTGGAAGACAGAACTGGAAGGACTCCCTGGGGAAAGCCCTTACATGCAGGGTGCTGCTGTTTTCCTCCACTCTTGGGAGACACAATTCTTCAGAATTTAATGCTGCCTAATAAAAATATTCAGCTTACCAGCAAAGATTCTCTGATAGTTCAGACTGTGTTTAGGACTGAGCCCCACAGGAAACAATCAGACTTAGGGTGGGCACAAGGGAATAGCAGTGAAAAATCCCATCTGGCACTTAAGTGGCACCCAGGTGGCATGCAGGCTTCCCAGGAAGAATCATTGGTGCCTATCTTCAGCCTTTCAATCTGTATCTGTACCACACCTTTCTTCACCCACTGGACCAGCTCAAAAGTCTCCATGCCTCATTCCTGCACTAATATCCTGGGGCTTCCACAGAATGGTCCACCCATTGTAGAATCAAAGCAACATGAATGTGGCCTCTCCCTGTTCCAAAGACCAGGAGCCTACTAGGATGGGAAGGACCAAGCACCACCAGAGGCTTCAGGTGGGATCCTCCCTCTTCCTCCTTCCAGAGGTTATGAATCCTCTTGGCTTGTGTTACTTCAGGCTCTGCCTTCATCATCATATATCTCTCTGTCTTCCTGGGGCCTGTGTCCTCTCCTGTCATAAAGACATCAGCCTTTAGCTATCTTGCTCCAGTTTGACCTCCATTCATATTACATTTGAAAAGATCCTATTTCTAAGTAAGGATTTATCCTGAGGTGATAGAGAACCGTTTGGGGATGACAGGGTGCTTACTTTATTTTAGAACAAACAGAGGAACCAAGGAGTAGCAGAGCCATGAGTTGATTGGTGTGGCTTCATGCTCTGGTCCTGGTGCCTCATGCCTGTACCCCAACTTCCAAGGAGACTGAGGTAGAATTATGGAAAGTTCAAGGCCAACTTGGGCAACTTAATAAGACTGTCTTAAAAGGAGATCTGTAGCCAGGTGGTGGTGGCACATGCCTTTAGTCCCAACACTGGGGAGGTAGAAGTTGGCAGATCTCTGTGAGTTCAAGGTCAGCCTGGTCTACAGAGTGAATTCCAGGAAAGCCAGAGCTGCACAAAGAAACTCTGTCTCAAACAAGACCAACATCCATGATTGAGTGACCTCTGTGGTGACCATAGACTCCCAGGAATCCTGTGTGTCCCCAAGAACATCTAAATCAACCACTGTGGTATTCACAGTGACTATAAGGTGTGTCATCACTGCTGAAGTTGAAGTTAGGAAGGTAACAGTACAGAGGGCAGCCTGGGGACACTGTCACTGCTCAGCTCTGAGAGTCAGATAGCTCCTTGGCGAATAGAGACTGGACCCTGAGCTGCATGGACAAAGTTCCCAGACAGAGCAGAGCAGAAGACTGGGTCTCACAAGGTAAGAGTTTAAAGAAACAGGGTGGCGTTTCCCATGTACATGGCTCACAAAAAGCCTTAAGCTTGAGGACTGACTCCTGTGTGTTTGGGTTTCACAGCAGCAGGCAGAGCCAGAACTCAGGAACCTGAACATGGAGCTGGGCAGAAAGCAACATTAGGCTACACCTGAGGCAGGATTTCCCAAAGACCCAAGTACCCCTAGAGAAGCTGCTGGAGCAGGCATCTTTTGCTGCTTAGGATGGCTTACACAAGGCCAGAGTTAACTGAGTTCACAATCTTGCTAAGTCCTTCTGTTAACTGCCTGGGGGAATATAAGATGAGAAGACTTGTTTGCTATTTCTTCTTGCTCTTTTAAGCACCCAATATTCATTTTAAAAATTAAATTAAATGGCTTATCTGTGCTAACACAAATCGACAGGCCATCTTTCTTCAATGGCTGAGTGGTGCTGGCTGTGACAGCCAGCATCCCTCATGGAGACATGACTTGGCTAGGCTAGGTTTCCCAGCTTTGAATGACAAATTCCAAAATCCAGTTCATTTCTCCCCTCAGAAGTCACAGTTCTATAGGATGGCATATTCTCTCAGCCTTCCATGGGGTGGTTCCATAACGTGGCAGCAGGTCTACTCTATGTAGACCATGTGCTCACATAAGATAAGGAAAAGAATTGCCACAGAGGGTCATCACCGCCCCCCACAAAAACCCCAGTAATTTATTAGGACAAAGACAACTAAATCCAAACCATTTATTACAGAGGATAAGGACAGAAGATAGGGAGGAAAGTATCACTTAGAATTGCAGTGATTGATTTGAAGAACAGCTACAGTATGAATCTCTAATAGAAACAAAAAGATCAGGTGACACTGAATGCATGATGCTTCTTTCTAAAGACTGACAAAATTTTCCATAACAGAAAACTATTTGGAGTTGATAACTTTGGCAGTAGGGATTTTCTTTTTCTTTTTTTTTTTTTTTAAACTTTATTTATTTATTTAATTATTTGCCTTGGTGTTTGCCTGGAACTACAGACAGTTGTTAGCTGCCATGTGGATGCTGGGAATTGAACCTGGGTCCTCTGGAAGAGCAGACGGTGCTCTTAACTGCTGAGCCATCTCTCCAGCCCTGGCAGTAGGGATTTTCATACATGTCACCACTGAGAATTCCTCCTTTGAAGCTTGGCAGGGTCAGGGCAGCCCCATGCCAGGAGTATGAAAGGCTTCCTGCGACTGGCTGTCATGTCAAGCTGTTATTGCGCTGTCACCCAGGGTCACCCTTACTTTCCTGCGAGGAAGCCCTCTCCTCACAGGCCCCCACATCACCCTCAAACTACACCAACCACGTGCTGCCTGCTTACACAGAATTCAAAAGAGAACGGTGGGTATCCTCAAGCAGCTTCAGTAGCCCACCCAGGTCAAAGCAGCAGGAAGATGCTGGACAACGTGCAGCTCTGGGGCAACGATTGCATCTGGGCGCAGTTCGCATTGACTGCTCCCCAACTCTGTTCCATGAACCTCAGGTAGCAGATGTCCCTTGGACTGCTAGCCCAGGCCACATCTGCAGCATCCCGCTGAGGGGCTAGGGGGCACACATTTCCCTAAAGGTTTTATTGTCTCACCAGAGTGATTTGAATTCTCTTCAGCAAAGGAAAGGAAAAAAAGAAAAGGAGCAATGGCAGAAAAAGCAAGGTCAGGACTGAGGATGAGGATGCTGACAAAGAGAGAGGAAGAACCAGGCGGGAAGAAAACACACCCCACAGAAGTGAAGAAATGCTCCTGGAGAACTTGTGTGGGTAGAATTCTGAAAAATAGCTCAGAGGATGGGTTAAAAATAGGTTGCAGGGTTAAAGAAATGAGTCCTAAACTATATCAATAGAAAACTAAAACACAGAGCTAAGGAGGTGACTTAATGGATACAGAGCCAGCCTAAGGAACTGTTCTGGAGCCTCAGAATCACATAAGAAAGTCAGGCACGGTAGCTATGCAGGCTAATTTTATGTCAGTCCTTCCATTCCAGAAGATGTGGCCCAGACTTGGAGGAGGTCTTCCCTCCCACAGATGTGCTCAACTGTTTGGGTTTTAGTTGATTCCAGATGTAGACAATCAGACAACTGAGATTAGCCATCACAGGGGCCTACATGATGACTGATCAGGTAAGGCATTTGCCTCCAAATTTAACAGTCTGAGTTCAAATCCCTGGGATCCACTTGGCAGAGGTACTTGTATGTGGTACTAATTGTTCAAAATGAGGACAATGAAAAAGCTGAGACAAAATTAAAGCAATTTGTTATATGTAAGTCTTGCCTGCAGTTTTGCTCAAAACAAAGAATTCTTTATGTTTTAATTATACATATACAAAATACATTATAAATAAGGCATGTCATAGATATGTGGGAAAGGTTTGGGACCAACCCATTAGAATGCCTCCCTTGTGACTTCCTCAGAGATTTCTCAGTTTTCTTTTGCTTCTGGGATTTCTGTAATAAGGAAAGATTTTTGTATCAACTTCCCATAATTAGGATGGTCATGATAACTAATAACTACATGATAGTATCATTATCAACTGTATTAGTCATTCTAACGTTAAAATCATACCTTACATGGTCATTCTGGAATAAGAAGACATTTTATAATGAGAAGTTGCTTAGACTAGGTTGGTGTTCTGAAGACTGCTTTCCTAGTATGAAGCTCCAGGACTAATCCTTAGCACTGGATGTGGTGATACATATTTAATAAGGCAGGAGAGTCAGAAGTTCAAGACCCTTCTCTGCTACATAGTGTGTTCAAGGCCAGCCCCGGAACATAAGATGCTGCCCCCAACCACCCTAAAACAACCTAAACCAAATATGTCTACCTAGAAAAACCCTACTTTAAGAAAAAAAAAAAAAGTCTAGGGCTAGAGAGATGGCTCAGAGGCAAAAAGCACTGGCTGGACTTCCAGAGTTCAATTTCCAGCAACCATATGGTGGCTCACAACCATTTGTAATGAGATCTGGTGCTGCCTTCTTGTGTGCAAGCATATGTACAAGCAGAACACTGTATATATAATAAATATACATAAGTAAATAAATCCTTTAAGAAAGAAAAGAAAAAAGTCCAAAAGCTTGAAGGTGGGCAGAGTTTTGAAATAATGACACGAGGAGTAAAGTCCAGGAGTCTCTACTGGACTAAAGGATTTCCTAGAAAGCACTCAGGACCCATCAGCACAGAGCTCTGGGTGCAGGACCCCTCTGCTTGAATCCTACAGATACTCACTCACCTTGTGCCAGGAAAGCTTGGCTTTGAGAATTTGCCACCTGCCCAAAAGACCAGAGGACAGAACTAAGTCCTGGTAAGAACAGCCATTCACGACAGATGGCTCAGTGATTAAGAGCACTTGTTTTTGCTATGGAACTGGGTTCAGTACCCAGCACCGCATGGTGACTCATAGCTGCTCATAACTTCTGTTCTAGGAGCTCCAACATTCTCTTCTGGCTTCTACATACATGGAAGCAAATAATCACATACGAAAATAAGAAATAAGTAAATTTAAAAAACAAATAACAACAAAAATCCTTCTTGCCATCGCCCCTCACCCTGCTCTAGTCAGGGGCCATGAACACCCACTTATTGGCCCTGACCTGCTGAAGGCCATGATCCTCCTCATAGTGAGCTCTCCAGCTGGTATGAAATGTCCACCTCCTTCCTCCTCTGACCCACCCTGTTCCCACCATGCTCTGATTCAATTCCCTGTCCAACATAGATTGTAATTGTGTTAGGAAATTCTGTACTTACTGTAAGGGTGAGTTTTAACATCTGCCAACACCCAGTTCCAGGCAAATACTATTATACAACCCATTCTGCCAAGGGCATGGTGTACAACCCTGAAGACAAGATCGGGGGCCATAGTGCTTGGAGGATAGTAGGATAATGTCCTGCAAGGCTAGGTGGAGACAAAGCTTTGCAGGTAAAAAGTCTGGGTTGTGACTGGGTCCAGAGCTTATTCCTAAGAGCCTGTACTAAATAGTTATATATATATGTATATATATACATATATATATAATGTGAATTGATATTTTGCCTGCATGTATAACTGTGTAAGAGTGTCAGATCTTGGAATTACAGACAGTTGTTAGCTGCCATGCTGGGAATCAAACTCAGGTCCTCTGGAAGAACAGTCAGTGTTCTTAACTGCTGAGCCATCTCTCCAGCCCCTAAATAGTTTTATGTCAATTTGACACACGCTAGAGTCATTTTGGAAGAAGGAACCTCAATTGAGAAAATGCCTTCACCAGAGTGGCCTACGGCCAAGTCTGTGGTACATTTTCCTGATTGATGATCAATGTGGGAGAGTCCAGCTCAGTGAAGGCAGTGTCACATCTGGGCTGGTGGTCCTAAGTACTAGAAGAGAAGAGGCTGAGCAAGCCACAGAAACCAGTCTATAAACAGCGCTGCTCTGTGACTTTCCTCTACTTCAACTTCTGCCTCCAGGTTCCTGACCTGTTTGAGTTCTATTTCCGATTACCTTCAATGATGAACTGTGATGTGGAGGTATAAACCGAACTAAGTTCTTTCTGCCAAAAGTTGCTTTAGGTCATGGTATTTTATCACAGGAATAGAAACCGAAGACAGAGTCTTTATTAAAAGAATGCAGGGGGCCGGGTGTGGGCCTTAACTAGTAGAATAGTACTTGAGGCCCTGGGTTATAGCCTAAGCACCACAAAGAAGCTAAAATTAAAATATGGAGGGATAGACAGAGCAGAGGTGGCCTGGCAAAGAGACACTAAGATAATTTAGATGATGAAATGCTACCAGTTTTGAGGATGAAAGATGGGCTTACCAAGAATGTCAGACCTCTCGAACAAAAAAGAGAGGGGATAGATTGTCCTCTGGGTCTCCACAAGGAACTATTTGCTAGCTCACCATGGACTGCTGACCTACAGAGCAGAGTACTAATTCTGATTTAAAAAAATTATTATTTTCATTGTGTGTGTGTGTGTATGTATGTATATGCATGCCTGCTTGCATTTGGAGACCATAAAAAGTAATCAGATGCCTTGGAGCTGGAGTTATAAGTTGTTATGAGCCACCTCACAGGATTACTGGAAACCTAACTGAGGAGGATTTGCTGCTCTTGCAAAGGACCCAACTGTGATCTTTTAATTAGTGAAGGGACTGGCCTTGAGAGGCATTGAGAGGTCCTGGCCACCAGATCAGGAGAGGAGGAGCACAGTGGGAATGGGCAGGACCTTAGCCTTCAAGGATAAAATGGGTCAGGTCCATGTCTGTGCATCTCCTCTAAGGAGGATGAATCCAGGTGTGCAGGTAGGAGAAATTAGACGAACAAATTGATCTCCTATATGGCTGAGCTATTTACTTGGCTGCTCATTAGGTCAATAAATTGTATTTTGTGTAATTCCACCATTGATTGTGAAGCTCTGTGTGGTTTGGGAGGTTAGAGGATGCAGAACAGAGAAAGCAAGGAAACAGATGGCCAGTTAAAGATTCCTGTAACTGTCAAGAAGGCCAATTACTACCCTTGGAGTAGTACGGGAAGGGATGAGCCCCATGGACAGTGAGAATATGGCAAAGGTGGGCCTTCCTTGGTCATTTTTTGTCTGACTAGAACTTGTTCCCACTTTTAGATCTAAGTGTAAGATGTAAGAAACAATATAATCTGAAATCAAGTTTATAGCAAGGTCTGAGTAAGGATGCCACTACCACTTATATTGAAAGATAATCCCACTGCTGGAGTTCTCTGTCATGCTGAAATTCTCAGAAATTGCAGGCACAAGCAGGCCTGGAAAGCCAGGTCCCTCCCATTCTCATTACCACCAATAACCCAGAATCAGTAAACCAGTGGCCACCACTCCTGGAATAGGATGGTGACATAGCAGATATCTGGGCTGCACCCTGCCTCTCGGCCACATTCCCTACTGCTCTGTCTCATATGGCATCAACTCTGGGACCTGTCATGGGATGACCCCAACCAGTACCCAGAAGTTGTATGGGAGGTATAAGATTTTCAGCAAACATCATTCTCCCATCACACCCATAAGGAACAGGACCTGTGTATGTCCTAAGACTTCAAAGCTCCATTCCTGACCCCACTTCCAGGTCCCACTGAAAGCACTTCAGGATAGAACCAGGACTCATGGAGTTGCTGATAAACGTTTTCTGAGTGGAGGTAACAGCATCTAACTATAGCCTAGCCTGACCTCAGACTTGGAGCATTTCTCCTGCTTCAGTCTGGTAACAGTTCCAACCAGGTCCAGAGGAGGCAGGTCTAAGGCTGAGAGCTACCCTGCATTATGTATTAATGTATGTCTGTATGTATGTATTGTGTGTAGGGGCAGATGTAGGTGCTATAGCTTGACTAGAGAGGTCAGAGGACATACAACTTGTGGTAGTTCATCCTCTCCTTCCATCATGTGAGTTCCTGGGATCAAACTCAGATCATTAGGCTGTCTTACAGATGCAGCAGCATACAACATATGTGCATGTATACACAAATTAACAAACCACATAGGTACATATACACTCCCACATATACTCACATACCACATATCACACAAGTATACCCACATACAAATTCACATACTACATGTGCACCCACATACATACTCACACACCATACATGCATATCTATACACATACACAGCACAAGTGATGTGAATGTACATACACACTGCAGACATACCACAAACAACACAGATTTCATCATCAAATGCAGGTGTGGCCTCCTTCAATACCCTTTTGTTCTCAAAGAAGATTTTCACATCTTTGTGCATGATAGCTTGCCATTCAGTTCAAAGAATATTCCTCTCCATCCCACATCCTTCTGCTGTTTCATAGCCCTGTGTCAGCATGTTCCTGAACTGGGGCAGATGTGGCACTGGGACCCTATGAACCAGCCTAGCAGATGGGTGCCCATGAGTGCCAAGACACAGGGGTGTACCAGGAGAACATGGCTTGCTGCAGCTCAGTACAGAACACAACTATCCAAGAGAGGTGATGTCTATGGCAGATTAGCCAAACACATTCTCCTAGTCCCAGAACCTCATGAAGAGAAGCAGACAGGGACTGGGCTTGATCCTGGCTGTCCAGTAGTCAAGGACCTATAGCAAGCAGAGTCCTTGCTTGTTAGCCAACCTTCCTAGGCAGATGTAAAATAAATTCCCTGGGCCAATTGCCCAGTCAGAGAATGACACAAGACCAGCTTGGTAAATTAAGTAACAGCTACCAACTGCTTCACTTTCCCCAAGTCATGGATCTCTCACATGTATCAAGTTCCCATTTTGTTTTACTTTTAATTTTTCAAATTATAAAGGTCCTATGGCAGCTCAAAAATTGAAGCAGACCTGGATTTAGAGAGCCACCTAGTGTTCAGAAAGCAGAAGTAACTCAACATGACATGAACAGACAAAAATCTTGGTCTGAGCTGTCACATAGCAAGGTGGATGGCCTGTTTTGTCTGTCTGACCCTTGGAACAGCTAACTGACAGCTTGTTGTAAGAAGGAGTTTCTATAGCTAATGAAGTCTATTCTGAGAGTCCCCTTCTCCTGTCACTGCTGGCTCAGGATCTAGGAACCTGTGCTTGTTACATTGCACCTATCCCAGGTCTTTTATGAACACTTGAGAACAGGCTTCCATTATGGTGTTATCTGGATAGGAAGGTGGAGTCTTGACTTTCCTCAGTCTCCTTGCCACCATGAGAGCACTGGAAGGCAAAGCTTTGGGTGGCCTTTGAAAGTCCCCATCCCTGTTTGGTCATGCTTGGCTAACCCCAGAAGTTAACAGCTACAAAAGACCTGACTGGACTCAGACCACACCATCCAAAATAGAACTCCAAATAAGGATTATTTTGAGAAGCCCAGACTCAACTATTACTGTATAATAATCCTCTTGTAAACCGTAAAACTTTGTCATTCATATTGGTTTAATAAAACACTAATTGGCCTGTAGCTAGACAAGAGGTATAGGTGGGGTGGCCAAACTGAGAAGAATATTGCGAAGAAGAAGGGAATGGTCAGGAGTCACCAGCCAGATGCAGAGAAAACAATGTAAGAATGCCATACTGAGAAAAGGTACCAAGCCACATGGCTAAACATAAATAAGAATTATGGGTTAATTTAAGTGTAAAAGCTAGTTAGGAATAAGCCTGAGCTACTGGATGATCATTTATAATTAATATAAGCCTCTGTCTGGTAATTTCTGGGTATTTAGGAGTTGCTGCTGGGGCAAAAACTGCTGCCTACAAATGATGGCCCCTTTCTGAAGCCAAGTGCCTTCTGCTGAACACCAGGAAGGCAGGCTTTTCACTGTAGCCATCCAGCCAAGGACAGGCATAATGGCTGCTGACACAGGTACAGCCTAGCTTCCTTCCTCTGACTTGGCCTCAGAGAACATGGTGTACAGTTCTGGAACCAACAGTTCTGAATCCACAAGATGACTTGTACAGGCCTAGGGGCTGTCAGCCCTGCTTGTCATTGTCACAACTCAGATGATAAAGAGGTGTGGAAAGATACTGGAACTTCAGAGGGACAGTGGCCCAAGAGAGATGAGCACAGGTAGCAATTCCCACCATAGAGGGAATAGGTTCAGGTAATAGCCATTGGTTAAAAACATGACCTCCTTGGTGTGGGGCCAGCTTCTTGTGATCTGGGGTGGCCTCCATGTGACAGGGTAGAGTTGAGCCCATGCAGCAGGAACAATATGGTCATCAGACGCTGAATATCCATACCTAGAACTTGGTGACAGGTTCAAGGGTGCTATTTCCAAAGAAAATACCCTGGGTTTACTTCTGGGCCTTTGTTGTAGAAAATTATTCTAAGGTGTGTTACTTTTGTTTATGCTGTGGAACATTTGTTTAATGATGTAAAGGTGGGTTACTTTTGTTTATGCTGGATTTGTTTAACTCAGTGAGCTGTGTTACTTGTCTATCTAAAACACCTGATGGTCTAATAAAGAACTAAACAGCCAATAGTGATATGGGAGAAAGGACAGGCGGGGCTGGCAGGCAGAGAATATAAATATATGAAGAAATTTGGGAGGAGAAGATCTAGGAGCCAGAGAAGGAGGACTGTAGGGCTCAGCCACCCAGCTATACAGCAAGCCATGAAGTAAAAAACAAAGGTATACAGGAATAGAAAAGGAAAAGTTGGGGCTGAAGAGATAGCTCAGTGGTTAGGAGCACCGGCTGGTCTTCCAGAGGACCCAGGTTCAATTTCCAGCACCCACATGGCAGCTCACAACTGTTTGTAACTCCTGTTCCAGAGATCTGACACCTTCATACCAAAGCACATAAATAAAGCTAAATAAATTTTTTTTAAAAAAATAGTTTAAGTCCAGAGGCAAAAGGTAGATGGGCTAATTTAAAGCTAAGAAAAGCTGGCTAGAAATAAGCCAAGCTAAGGCCAGGCACTTATAATTAAGACTGAGCCTCCATGAGTGATTTGATTGGGAGCTAGTTGGTGGGCCCCTAAAAGAGAAAAGAGCAAAACAACAGGCCTTCATCGCCCTCCTTGTGTGGTGGTGTGATGAGCTCCTGTAAGCATGAAGGAACATAGTGTCACTTCGCACTACCCCATTTGAGTCCTCTTTTGATGGGTCTTAACTGATATGGAGCATCACAGCATGGAAGTGACCAGCTCCTTTTGAGGCTTGTAAGGTTTATTTGTGTCTGTCACTCCAGCTCTGTCCCCACAGGTGCTTCTGTCATTATGGCTGGATGCCAGCCACAGCCTTCTAGGTCTTGGTAGATAGCCAGTAGCTGCTGCAGATCTGGGAGCTTCAGAGGAGCCCAGCCATGACCTGTGTAGCTATTCTGAATGTCACCTGTCCCCACCAAAACCAGCCTAGCTGTAGAACAAATGCTGTTGTAGTTTGAACATTAAGTTCCAAAGCAACTTGCTTTGTAGACACAGCAACTGAACAGCTGAGCATGAACAGCCACAAACCACCTTCCTGAGCTAGCAGCTTGGCTGTGGGATGGTGAGTATGTGACACTTTCTAACAGCTACTAGTCAGAGTTTGAGGCCCCAAAGGCACCAGGGACAGACGTACAGCACCCTCTAGGGTGTTGTAGAATATTTGTTTAACTGTGTAAAGATGTGTTGTTGATTTACCTTGCCTACCTAAGGCACCTGACTGGTCTAATAAAAAGCTGAATGTCCAACAACAAGGGAGGAGATCTGGACAGACTTTCCAGGCAGGGAGAGTAAGGAACAAATCTAGGCTCAAGGAAGAAAGAAAAGGAAACAACAGGGAGACGCCAGGGGCAGACAAACAGACATAGAGGAAGTGGGAAAGTAAGACATTCAGAATGAAAGAAAGGTAAAAAGGCAAAACATAAATGAATATTAACAGGTTAAATTAAGTTAAAAGAGCTAGTGGGACAAGCCTAAGCTAAGACTGAGCATTCATAATTAAAAATAAATATGCATATCTTTATTTAGGAGCTGGTTGGTGGCCCAAAGAAAAATTTAACTACAGAGAAGGCATCCGTGCTACCCCATCATCTGGTGCTCAGCTGAGGAGGTTTGCCAAAGTTCCAAGCATGGGCTGTCTTTTGGGAGGTGTGTCACTGACACCATTCCCTGTTGCTAATTGCCAATTAGATGTTCGAGTGTCCCCACTTCTCCCCGAGCATGGTCTTTATTACTTATGAGTATCGCCTAACTGCCTGAAGAATTTGCATCTTTTGGTAGGAGACAGGCAAGGCAAAGAAGAAAGGAGGAAAGGACATTTGTGAGGCGAGGCCATTGCCCATTGAAGGAGACTTGCTAGGATACAATAGGTGCTCACTAGATTGGGCTGCAGTGAGCCCTATCCTCCTCCAGCACTGGAGCAGAAACCCCTCCTCTGCCTGTGCTGTTGTGTGGTGATAAGTTAAATATTTAATAAAATCTGAAGTATCAAAGGATCAACACCCAGTCAAAAACTAGGCAGACAAGAGTTTCTTGATCTTTGAGTACAAGGCCAAACAGTTGGGCTTCAATGGCACACACCTTTAATCCCAGCACGGGGAAAGCCTAGGAGTGGTGACCTATGCCCTTAATCCCATGACCCCAGAGACAGAACTTTCTGTGTTTCTGTGAGTTCAAGGCTGACTACCAAGTGGAGTAGCTCCCACCTTTAATCCAAACCTGGATAGGATACAGCTGGCCAGAAGGGCATCTAAGGTCATGTAGGAAACCAGCAGAGGCAGAAATGAACAGGAGCAAGGCTGAGGAAGCTGGAAGATGGCTGGGTGAGATTTGACTCTGGTGTTTCCTCTCTCTGATATTTCAGCCTTTCCCCAATATTTGGCTCGGAGTCTCTTTCAATACAATCTGAATTTGTGCTACACTGTCATAACAAAATACCTCAGGAAGAATAAATGGGAAAAACAAATAAATTAATGTTTGAGAAATTTATGGTCAAGATGCTGGACATCTACCAGCCCTCAGTGAGGGCCTCCTGACTTTCACATGACAGAGCTCTAGACGCCTCTCAACAAGGGGAGAAGCCCCTGTGCTTTATCCCTTTTAAAAATTACTTAGCAACACCTAGATCTTTATTTGTAATTGCTTTTAGTGAAACAAGGTCTCACTCTACAGCCCATGTTGGTTTTGAACTCCTGCCAGTCCTCAAGCTTCAACCTCTTAAGTGCTAGCTGGGATTATGGGTGTGACCCAACACATTTGGCTTATTTCTTTTTAAGATTGACCCTCATTCTATTGCTCAGGATGCTCTTTAGCTTCTGGATTCAAGTGACTTTTCAGCCCCTAGAGTGGCAGGGACCACAGGCATGCTTTGTACATGAGTTTGAGACCAGCCTGAGCTACATGAACCTCACCTCAACTGACATCATTCAGTTGATAAAATGCATGCTGCTACCCAAATGCAGCCGTAAGAACCTGACTTTGGATCCTAAGCATCCATGTAAACAAACAAAGCAAGCCATGTGTAATGGAAAATGCCTATAACTGGACAATAGGGTCCTGAAGTTCACTGGTCAGCCAGACTAACTGAATTGTGAGCTCTAGGTTTGGTGAAAGAGTTTGTCTCAAAAAAAAATGGTGGAGAGCAATTGAGGAAGACACCCAACATTTCCGGCCTCCACACACCAGAAATCCAAAAAACAATGATGTAATGGCTATGTGATGTTTTGCTTTTTATTTTTCAACCTTAGCATATCTCAAATATTGCATGGATATGCTTTTATTAAATTTTTTATTAAAAATTTTTTTAAATGCTCCCAGCTCCCCACTCTCTTCCCTCCCCTCGACCCCTAGTTTACCTAGGAGATCTCATCTGTTTGCCCTTCCCAGAGAAATCCATGCATCCCTCTGTGGGTCTTCCTTGTTACCTAGTTTCTTTGGGGCTGTGGATTGTACCCTGGTTTTCCTTTAGAACTAATATCCACTTGTGAATGAGTACATACCATGTTTGCCTTTTTGGGTCTGGATTACCTCATTCAATATCTTGTTGGGTGGGGCACATTTTGAAGTTAGAGAGAAAATCTGGTGCCAAGAAAACTTCCAGGAATCCACAAGGATAATCCCAGGTAAGACTAGCAATAGTGGAGAGGATGCCTGAACTGGCTTTCTCCTGTAATCAGTTTGCTGACTACCCTAACTGTCATCATAGAGCCTTCATCCAGTAACTGATGGAAGCAGATGCAGAGACCCACAGCCAAGCACTGGGCCTATCTCCAGGAGTCTTGTTGAAGAGGAGGAGGGATTGTACAAGCCAGAGGGGTCATGATCACGATGGGGAAACCCACAGAGACCCCTGACCTGAGCTTGTGGGAGGGATCTCACAGGCTCTGAACTGACAGCTAGGGAGCCTGCATGGAACTAACCTAGGCCCTCTGCATGGGAATGACAGTTGTTTAGCTTGATCTAATTATGGGGCCCCTAACAGTGGGATCAGGATCTGTCCCTGATGCATAAGCAAGATATGAGGAACAAGTCAGCAACCAGCACGCTTCCATGGTCTCTGCATCAGCAGCTCTTTCCAGGTTCCTGCCCTGTTTAAGTTCCTGTCCTGATTTCCTTTGCTGATGAATAGTGATATGGAAGTGTAAGCTAAATAAACCATTTTCTCCCCAAGATGTTTTGGTCATGGTGTTTCATCAAAGCATTAGAAACCCTTAAGACAAGTTGGTACCAGGATATTACCCGGTATTGCTGGGACAGACTCGATCATGCTGCTTTGGGGAGGATTGTAGAAGGTCTTGGCAACTTTGGACTAGAAATGCCACTGTGTGTTGAGAGCTCAGTGAGCTGTTCTGAGAAGCTTGGAAGGTAAGAATGTTCAGAGCAGTGCAGAGGATGGAGGATGTGAGGTTTCAGAGGGAAGCAACAATTCTGCTGGGCCATTTGTTTGAAGAATCTGTGGTATCTGGTCAGCTAGAGCTGAAGAATCGGCTGTGATTAACATGAACCACTAGAGTGAAACCTTTGTTTTGCTGGGACAATGGATATTGGTCAGCTGGGTCTGAAGAATCAGCTGTGATTAAGCAAAGGCCAACATCATAGAGGTGAAGTCTAGGAAGTGTGTCCTCAGGGTCAGCACATAGAAGCTATGTGCTAGAAGCTGCCAAAGTAGTACCTTATGCTAGCAGCTGAACTTGGTAGTGTTAAGAGTCACCCATGTTTTGAAATGACCCAAGTCCTTTGAAGGAGTCCAAAAAATAATAAGTGCATCCTAAATATTAGACACTAATCTATTTATACTGCTGGGGTTAAATTTTGTTTTGTCAAGATTGTGACTGTACCCTGGGTCTTCCTCTTTGAAGTGAGAAAGTGCTTGTCTTTAATTAGATTATTTGGTATTTTGATGTCTAGGTTCTTGAGTTCTTTATACATTTTGGAGATCAGGCCTGCCTCTGTTTCCCTCTGATGGGGATTAAAGGTGAGAACCACCACCACCACTTGTGGAGACTGGGTATTTTTAAAGTGACAACTTTTAACGTGTTTAAATTTGTAAGGCTGTGGGAATTTCTAAATTTGTAAAATGTTTTGTATTGTGATATCCTTATTAATGTGTAATCTTGGGGATGAGCAAAAAAGGAAAGTTGTGGCTGAACAGTGCTGCTTGTGGGTAAAGGTGACAAGTCAGCTGTTTTGGCTAGGGTGTTTTTGTTTTCTCCAGACAGGGTTTTCTCTGTGTGCTTTGGAGCCTGTCCTGGAACTGGCTTTGTAGACCAGAAAAGGTGTGCTGCCACCACCACCCCTGCGGTGAGCCTGCTTTTTTACAGAACCTGAGCCCTCTTCTACCAATAATGAAGAAAATGCCCTACAGACTTGCCTACAGCTGGATATTATATACAGTTCATTTTCTCATTTGAGATTCCCTCTGTGTTAACTTTAGCTTGTGTCAAGCTGACGTAAGCAGGAGGATCTTTGTGACGTTCAGGGCCAGCCTGGTCTACAGATTGAGTTCTAGGACATCCAGAGCTACCTCCATGGCCTCTGAGTTCCTTTGATGAAGGAAGTATTACCTAAACAAACCCTTTACTCCCCAAGTAGTTTTGGTCATGGGTGTCATCACAGCAATAATCACTAAGACAAACCCTTATCACAAGGCTATGTAGGTGGTACTGGGGTCAGTGTCATTTAAAGCCAGAGCCTCTCCTCTTGCCTCTGGAAATGGACTCTGCAGTCAAATCTGACTGAAGGGATGTCCCCAATTCATGCTGATGTTCCATGTACCGGTAGCATTTGCCTGGGCACCAAACCCGAATGGGTAGGTAGCAATACAAATAAACACAAGCGCCATGCAACTAGAAAGAACAGAATAGCCACTAGGCTGTATTAAGAACCATATAGATGGCAACATAGAAACCCTGGTCAGTGACAACCTATGCTGACAGTTGGGCAGTACTCAAAAGCCTGACTTTATGATGGCCCAGTGGTAAAGGAAAACCTTTCAAGTGATTGGGCAGCCATTGCAAAAACAGATGTAAAGGAAATATAGAGCAGGAGTCCCTGGTGGTTTATGTCCCACCCTTACCTTCTGAGACCCCCAGGGGATTAAGAAACGAGTATCTCTACCAATGCCCCCAGGTGTGCCAAGCAACAGCTTGTTGGATTCATATAAAGTTGGCCACAGGAACCAGCATGAGATGGGATGGGACAAAACAAATGTGCTGGAATTCTAAGAAAATCCTCCTACATTCGGCATGCTATTCAGTCCTGAGAGGCCTGCTTCCAGTTATGGCCCCTGTGCATGGACTCTATGATAGAATGCATGTATCTATCTGCCTTGTAAGGGACTGACCCCTGTGTCGATACCCCCCATAGGCCTTTCTCTGAAAGCAAGCAACATATGAGGTTGCTATGAAGAGCCTGAACCAACAGAGAACTAATAGAGATGCTGACATGCAACCCTAGTCACTAATATGGGCTATCTGTCTTCCAGGAGTCTCCTCTTACTCACTCCCATACCTTTCATTCTATGTGATTCAAAGAAGCTTGGCGCTCAAAGTTCTGGGCACTCCATGGAGCTTCCAGGGTCATCTTGCTGATACCAACCATCTCACTCTCCTAGCCTAGTCCCACCCGTAGGGTACTCAAGGCCACATTCAAACGGAGCTTGAATGGGGTAATTTAGGAAAATGATGTGGCCTGGCCAGCAGAAATATCTTAGGCATGAACCAGACTGACTGGAGGAGAGCAGTGTGGCTAAGGGAATGACATACAGAAGCCAGCCCTGTGTTCCCAAATCATTCAGGTGGCAGACCAATCCACCCACCATTTTCTTCAAAGCCTCTTGCAAGCCATGCACAATAGGACCTGTTGGCCAACCCCTTGCAAATGGGTTCACACAGAATCCAAAAGCCAAACTGGGAGTAGAAACTCATCTGCTTGCATCACCACAGATCCAAGATCTCTCTCTTTGAACCTTGTGATGAAACTGAGGGTCTTTGACCTCAATAGAAACCAGGCACTATGGGTAAAGAGCAGGTAGACTAGCTACCAACTAACAGTAGTCCAGAGGATGAAGGCAGATCTGTGTCCCAGGACACCACTTGGGTACCCTGCTTCACCTGAGTCTAAGCGTAACTGGATATAGCAGAGCTGCCCCATTACAAAGTGGGCCCAATGCTCCTGGGTCACTGCTGCCTGTAGCACGAATTCAGATTGTACTGAAAGAGACTCAGAGCCAAATATCGGGGAAAGGCTGAAATATCAGAGAGGAAACACCATAGTCAATTTTCACCTAGCTATCTTCCAACTTCCTCAGCCTCGCTCCTGGTTGCTTCTACCTCTGATGGTTTCCTATGAGGCCTTAAATACCCTTCTCTTCGACAGATGTAGCCCATCCAGGTTAGGATTAAAGGCTGGAACTACTTTATTTGGCAGCCAGCCTTGAACTCATAGAAACACAGAAAGTTCTGTCTCTGGAATTATGGGATTAAGGGTGTAGGTTACCATCCGGGCTTTCTCTGTGCTGGGATTAAAGGTGTGTGCCTTTGAAGCCCAGCTGTTTGTCCTTGTACTCAAAGATCAAGAAATTCCTGAGCTGTCTGCCTAGGTTTTTACTGTGTGTTAAATAAACATGCAACATATCACCACAGCTGCCAAGATCCCTGTGGAAGTATCCAAGCCCCCCTGTTCTGTCCACCAGGCTACAGGAAAGGCAGAGGACTCTGGCAGCCTTTCTGGATGTGAGCTTGGTCTAAAGATCCTGGCCTTGCCCAAGACCCAACTGGCCAGAAATAGTCCCTTAAAAAAACATTTATTTGGACCCAGAAATGGTGGTAGACCCTTGTAACCTCAGCACTGGGGTAGCTGAGGCAGGAGGAGCACAAGTTACAGGCCAACCTAGGCTACATAGTGAGATCCTGTCTCAGCCAGCTCAGCTGAGAGTGAAGAACTGTGTGCAGAGGTCGTCTTTTTTGCCCAGCAGGCCTTTAGTTGGGATGAACTCCAGGGGCACTGACCCAGGTGCTTTCTTCTTCAGATCCTGCTCAAAGATCTGCAAAGGACACAGTGGTTTTGGGCTAGATGCAGTCATCCCCCACTGCCTGCACTCCAACAGCCCTGTGCATGGCCCTCACCTCATATGCAGTAAGTTCTAGGAGTGGTGCAATGCTGGTCTCGGGGACAGACAGCACCTGGTTGATGACACTGGCAGCTCTGGACACTTCAGGGTGATAGTGCTGCTGAAGGGTCTAGGAGTAGCACACAGTGATGTCAACAGAAATTTCGCGACACACCAGCAGGACCATGGAATGGAGCTTCAAGTCCTGAGCCAGTATGAGGATGCCAGTAACTAAGTACCTTGGCATACCCTGGCATGGTGCCCTGTGTGGCCAAGATCCCTGAGGGCTGGAAATAATGTCAGTGGAGGCTCAAATACCCTCTAGAATCTGGACAGGCAGGTGACTTACCTGCAGCTCCCACAAGCAGCTCTCCAAGGCATGGCTCCTGGCTGGGTCCTTCTCCACTGGGTCATATGGATCAGCATCTAGCTCTACAAATAGGATCAAGACTCCATTTGCCACCTGGCTTTTTGTGCCACAGAAGCCAGATAGAATTCTTGCCAGGCTGTGCCACAATGCCCACTACTTGTGCTCACCAGGGCCCTGTGGGCGGTGCACCATAACGCGGCAGGCAGGGTGTCTTCGCAACAGGTTACAAATAAAGGGCAGGACCATGAGCAGGGCCTCAGGAGGTGCTGTTAGAGCCAGCCGGGCCAGGCGTTTAGCAAAGGCAGCCACCAGGTAGGCGGGGAGGTGGCTGGGAGGGCAACAGGCATGAGAAAATAGGTCCCCAACCATCCTTCCACCTTCTCCCTAACGAAAACCATAGTCCACAGACCATGGAGCTGGATACCCCCCTACTCACGAGGAGGAAAGGAAAAGGTCGGCCAAGTGAAAGAAACGGGCTCTGTACTTGACGTGAAAGATGGATGGATCAAGGAGGCCATAGAGCTTTCGGTAAAAATCAGGGTATTCTCTGTGGAAGGGATCAGAAAGGACACAGGAGGTGAGTTAGTTAAAGGGACAGAACTCCAGGCAACCAAAGCTCTTTCTTTTGCATCTCTGCTCCATTAACCTCCTCCAGGTGAGTGCAACACAGGCCCTTGAAAGAAACTAGAGAATAGACCAGTGTAGTCCCGTGTCTGACACTCACAGGTTATGCTTCTGGATTAAAATGAAAAGCCCGTTCAAGGCTAGGAGGCTGATGGCACCACCTGCAGAAACACAGAAAACAGAAGGCTACATTTTGCTCACCCTGGGCCTGAGCAGACAAGGGAGAGATGGGCTTAACTGCACGTGGCCAGCCTATAGGCCACATGTAGTCAAGCCACAGAGTTTAGCTCAGGTCTTACAGACAGGAGATGGCAGCTGCACCCATGCACAGTGAGTGCCCCTTGCCAAACAGCCTAGGTGGAAGTTCCACTTACCCACATCACAGGCACTTGTCAGGAAGTCAATCATCAGGGTGGGCTGAGCCAGGTGGGGCAGGATGGAGTCATGCATAGCCACCAGCACCTTCTTGTAGAGGCTCAGGGGCAGCTGCAGAAATTGTGGCAGCCATGGAGCTATTCCCCTTACCCCTACTCCTCATACCAAAACTGGGTGCTTCCACCCACCAGACCCTACCTTGTGTTTGAGGAAGCCAAGCCACATCTCCTGAAAAGCTTTTCTGTGCTCCTGCAATGGGACCAGGCAGCACATGTATCCTGACACATCCTAGACCCTCCTTTCCAATACCCGCTCACCCTGCCCTTCTGCAGTCAACTGTGAGCCTTTGACTCTGAAAGTACCATGCCCTGTCTCAGAACAAGGAACAGAGGGCACAGGGGCTCGGGTCTGAAGCTGGTTACAGTGACACTTAAAAGTGGCATCCCTTGAGACAGTGGGGCACATGCTATTGACCATAATCTACCCAGAGAGGAGAAGGTTATGCCAAGAAAGGTCTTCACCTCTCTGAAAGCATCTCACCTTTAAGTGGATGACCTTCCACTTGTCTGATGTCTCTGTAATTACAGTAAAAAGGGGTTACCAACTTGTAAGAGGGGAAGACAGTGGCTAGCCAGGCTGACTTGACCTGGACTCTGTTCAGGAACCCTACTAGGGGGCAGGCTCCCGTGGGCCTTAACTGCCCAGAACTCACGTGCATGCTTCACGTAGAAGTTGGTGAGCGCATGCTCTTTGAGGGGCAGGTTCACAGCAGACAGCAGCATGAAAGCATTGTTCCAGAAGGTGAATAACACCTGTAAACAGCCTAGCTTGAGCAGTTGTCCAGGCTACTGCTGTGTACTTACTTCTCTAAGGTACAAGGACACAGGATGGTTATGGGACCCAGCTGTTTACCTCAGGTTGCTGGCTGATGTTTCGGGCCACAATGCTTGTGGCCACCTGCATTGTGTGGAAACGAATGTCGTCATATTCTAAATAATTGCAGAACTGGGAGATAAGCAGGCTCTGGTCATCCTCAGGTGTGAGCAGGCTTCCTACCACTGCCTGGGGACAGAGATAGGGTAAATGACTCTCTCCCACAGAATGGTCCTGGCCATGTCTAAGGGTGTCACAACCCAACAAGCTCCACACCACCAGGCTGTCTGCCATTTCCTCAACTCACAAGACAGAGACCATCAAGCAGTAAGCCTTGCTCAGCTCCCCCAGCTATCTGTTCAGTTAACTTGTGGAACCACCTTAGGCTGTGGCTGCCACAGTCTTCTAGGCCCCACCAAGGCCTCACCTTGAAAAGTATGCGGGGGAAGAGGTAATGCCTTTCCCATTGGGGCTTCTCCAGGGGTTTTGCTCCTTCTAGCTGCACAAACTTCATAAGTGTCTTGAGGGCCAGCTCCTGGGAAGGAGAGAAGAGTGACCATGATGTCCCCATCCTCTAGATGACCTCCCAAATTTCATCTAGGCTGAGGGTTTTTCATAATCAGACTTAGGCCCAGGCTAAGAAGCAGGAGAGAAAGGAGACCCCATCTTGTCTTGCTCCATGTTATATGTATGTGATGCTGGTGACAGTGACATGCTCTTGTTAACTTGGGACAGAACTTGCAACAGAATTTGGCCTGAGGTGTGTATACAAGATGGGCTTGCAGGGGAGGCCACCTAATAGCTCTCTTGTCATGCAGTTTTAGAGACAACACACCAAACGTGACAATACACAAAGCAGATATGGTGCCCAGAACTAGGGTTACAAGGCTGCATGTTTTCAGGACCAGATGAATCATCCTACACAGTGAACGTGGGAAAGACAAAAATAAAGGTAGAAAAGCTTTCCTTAGATAAACAGAAGAGGTTCACATCAACAGTCCCCTACCTCTGCTTTGTGCAGTACTTTACAGATGACAGGAGAAGCTAGGTCAAGAACTTCAAGACTTACCTTGACCTGGAAGGAGGGATGGGTCAGGAGCTCCTCCAGGCGGTTACAGCAGCTGTGATAGCGGTGTCTCATCCACACTTTGTATTTGTGCGTGGCTTCCTGGGATCCTGAGGATAAATGAGAGCTAACTCCCACTGATGTTAATGTGTACCAAGACAGACCAAGGTCCTAAATCCAGTTTTCCTTCCCATGGTCTTCTATCTTCACAGTTGTAAACCTGTACACAGACCAGGGCTTGGAAATAGACAATTTCTGAGCTCTGCAAAGTCGGAATAGGTATTGAAACACAGCTCCTCTCACTTTGTCTCAGAATCTGGATCTCCCAAGCACTAGGACAGTAACAGTACCAACTTTGGAAGTGGTACAATTAAATTTTTAAAAAGCTGCTTAGTATGCGAGTTCATGTAGATCTGACAAGTATAGGGATCTCACTTTCTGAGCCACAGTGGGCTGCTGATTGAATCCTCCTACATCGTACAGTCTACGACAGGGCCCTGGCTTGGGGTGTTTTTCGTGGTGTTAAGATATCCCATTGGGGCAGTGTGGCGGAGAGCAACCCAAAGTCCTCCAGGTCACTCACCTGCCAGGACCGTGTCCTCGCGTGGCAAAGAGCCCACGAACAGCTCTTTCCGCTCCAGCAAGGTACCAAAGAGTCGGCTGCATGTGCGCACTCCTTCCTGGATATCCTCAGGATCCTCGGACTGAAGCGGGAGGCCAAGACAGGGTGATGCTGGGCCCTGTTGTGACTCCCACTTGCTGCCCCAGGTCTGCCCCTGGCGCCCGCGCGGCTCACCTGAAGCACCGCCAGGATGTCAAACACTGCGTTGGCCTGGCCACGACTCGTTAGCACGGCTTGCAGTAGACGGACAAGCTCGCCACGAGAGCCCGCCGAAGTCGTCTGACTATCCATGCCGCCGCCACTAGCTTCTCCGGGGAAAGGAAGTCTGCGCCTACTTCAGTCGCGCGTGTGACATCACCAGGAGGTCTCGCCGCCTGGCTACGTCATCGAAGAACGACGGCGCGCGGTGACTATGGCGCTGTTTCATGTAGCACGGTATGCGGGTCCGGAGGCTTCTGGGCTGGGGGATACAGAGGCAGAAGCTGGCAGCCGGGCGCGAGTGCTGCTCGAGCGGCTGCAGAACCGAGCCCGTGAGCGGCAGCAGCGGGAGCCGAAGCCTGAGTCCGCCAGGGCGGCAGTGGAAGAGGCAGGCCGGCGGCGTCGACGGCCCCGGCGGCGGCGTGGATTAAGCTGCTCGGTGGCTCAGAGCCTGGAGGCTCCTAGGACGAAGCGGCTGAAAGTGGAGGACAATGCGGATGCAGGTGGGTGTGTCTGAGATGTGGACCGGCTGCAGAGTTGATGTTCCCTATGCTCTATTGATGTTCCCTGTGCTCTGTTGTGTCTCTCAGAGAGAGGCGAGGAGGCGCCTGAGGAGCTCAATGCAGGTTCAGAGAACTCAGATGAGAGGGCCCCTGAAGAGGTCCCGAGATCAACAACTCCAGGGCTGGTGCTGGGGGACTTTGCAAAGAGGAAGACACCGAAGGTGAGTCTGGCCGCACACTCGCTACTTTTCAGTCTTATCGAGGTTTTTTATTTGTAGGTTTTGTTGGGTTTTTTTTGTTTTGCCATTAACATGGCCCTAACTACAGATTAGCAAGAGGCTTATAAAGTTCCTTTGGGTTTGTGTGGATGCACTGAAATTCAGAGCCGTGTAAGAGTTACTGAGATTAAGCCTCATGATGTGCATCTCCTTGCCAGACACCACAAAGAACAGCATTTCTGGGTGTCTTTCCGAAGGTTGGATGGTGATGAAGGATTGAGGAGAGACTAAATCAGCCCTTGCATCAGGGCTGACTGCTCCATGTGCTAGCTTCTCCCCTTGGTGGCTCTAAACTAGAAGTCGGGGTGGCTTGAGGAAACCTGTCCTAATATGCTCTTCACTCTGATAATGTGCCCCTTATTTCCCAGCACTTTCTCTCCCCAAATGCCTCTTCAGAAGCTGCTGTTAGGGTCTTTCCGGCAGTTCCTGATTCCTAATGACTGGTATTGCTCCATGAGCCTGGAGGGCTCTGCAGAACTCCTGTGCTTTTTCTCTCTTTTAGGTCCAGCCTTTCCTGCCAGCATGGCTGGCAAAGCCAAGTTGTGTCAAAAAGAGTGTCACTGAGGATCTTACTCCTATTGAGGACATCCCTGAAGTTCACCCTGACTTGCAGAAGCAGCTGAGGGCTAATGGCATCTCTTCCTACTTTCCAGGTACTTCAGCCCTGGGCAGATGATGGAGTGAACAGTCTTCCCAGGGTTGTCAGTGCTCCAGTATAAGGGCTGTCATTTAGGGGCTCGTTCTGCACATCAGATCAGTGAGTTTGTGTGTCCTTGGGCTCAAGTTCCTGATGATTATCTTAGGTCTTATCCAGTACTGGTACCATCTTTGACCAGGAGATCTCCTGGGTGAAGTGATATATCCTGGAATATAGTTGACCCATTCCTTTTTTTTCCTTCATTACAGTTCAGGCAGCTGTGATTCCTGCCCTCCTGGAGAGTGCAGACAATGGGTTTCTGGTAGGCAGAGGTGGCTATCAACCTAGTGACCTCTGTGTCTCGGCCCCAACGGGCAGTGGGAAAACACTGGCCTTTGTCATTCCTGTGGTACAAGTAAGTATAACAGTCCAAATTTCTACCTGGGGCTGTTACAACCGGGAGGGTCCTGTTGGCACAGATGATCTTTGTTCCTGCAGGCCCTTTTGAATCGAGTGGTCTGCCACATCCGTGCACTGGTTGTGCTTCCCACTAAGGAGCTGGCCCAACAGGTATGACAACCTACATCCAAAAGTCTGAATCCCTAGCTTTAGTTGCCCTGCTGGATCAATATGGTACTTATCCCTTGACCAACTGTATTAAATTCAAGAGTCTTTGCTGTAGTAGAGACATCATGTATGTTAGACCAGTGACAGACTCCTTTTTCAGGTGAGCAAAGTATTCAACATCTACACAGACACCACACCTCTACGGGTTGCTTTAGTGACTGGACAGAAGTCACTGGCCAAAGAACAGGAGAGCCTTGTCCAAAAGACGTAGGTGTGCCAGGTGGTGGGCTCTTCAAGAGGTTCTGCCCCAGCGCAGCTGGTATCCTTTGTTTGGGGTGGTGTCAGTGCTTTACATATGAAGCTTTGTTTGTTAAATGGCCCTGAGAGGCATTTTCTTTGAGTCTTTCTGGTTTGTAGAGTAGATGGTTACCGTTGCCTGGCTGACATTGTGGTGGCCACACCTGGCCGCCTGGTGGACCACATTGACCAGACTCCAGGATTCAGCCTCCAGCAGCTCCGCTTCCTGGTAGGACACTTTCTGGACACCTGGGCTCCTGGGCTGGGGTGATTTCAGCAGGGAGTCTTTAGTTGGCCCTTGTTGTAGATCATTGATGAGGCTGACCGGATGATAGACAGCATGCACCAATCCTGGCTGCCCCGAGTGGTAGCAGCAGCCTTCTACAATGAAGGCCCCTCAGGCTCCTGTGCACTGCTCCAGAGGACACAGTCCCAGGCTGTGACTACTGCCAGGTATCCTGCTCGTCTTAAAATAGGAGTCAGGGTGGCTTTAGGAAATCTGTCCTGCTAATGTGTCCTTCACCCTGCTAACATGCCTGTCATTTTCCAGCACTTGCTCTCCCCAGATGCCTCTACAGAAGCTGCTGTTCTCAGCCACACTGACCCAGAACCCTGAGAAGCTGCAGCGGCTTGGCCTCTACCAGCCAAAGCTTTTCTCCACAGGGCTGGGACAAAGAGGCCCTAAAGACACAGTTGAGGTGGATGAAAAACTGCAGGGGAAGTATACCTTCCCTGTGGGTCTCACGGTGAGCAAGTTGAGCATGTGGGGCAGGTTGGTGGCAAGGCCCAGGGCTTCTGGCTAGCCTCTGGTATTCATTTCCCACAGCACCACTACATTCCCTGTAGACTCATCTCGAAGCCACTCATTGTCTTACACCTGGTCCTTGGGATGAATTTCTCAAGGGCTCTTTGCTTCACTAACTCTCGAGAAAATTCCCACAGGTAAGCTGAACCAAGGTGGGTATAACAAATATAGACTAACCCCTGGCACCACCTGGCTTCTATTTGTTCCCTACCCAGGCTCTTCCTGTTAGCACAAGCTTTTGGAGGTGTGAGTGTGGCTGAATTCTCTTCTCGCTATGGGCCTGGCCAAAGGAAGAAAATCTTGAAGCAGTTTGAACAGGGAAAGATCCAGCTGTGAGTACCTGGAAAACAGACAGGACCTAACTATGTAGAGTTGGGGTATTATTGGGCCCCTCTAGTTCCTGGGTAGCTGGTTCCCAACAGAGACCAGGAACTAACCCTGGCAGGGTGGGCACAGGTGTGGATGTTACTGTTTCTGGCTCTCTGAGCCACTGTACCCATGTCTCATCAGCCTTATCAGCACAGATGCTACTGCTCGAGGCATTGATGTGCAGGGTGTGGAGCTGGTTATCAACTATGATGCCCCCCAGTACCTGAGGACCTATGTGCATAGGTAAGGGGTAGTCAGCAGTGGCCTTTGGGGGGGGGGCTTATGCTTTCCTGGTCATTATATATGGGATTACCTTGCATTGTGATTTGTGTGCAGTGTGGTCAAGAGAACAGCTGTCCCGTTAGATCTCCAGGGCCAGGGCCACTATCAGAAAAATACTCCTGTTTGGTTTCAGGGTTGGGAGAACAGCCCGAGCTGGAAAAACAGGACAGGCCTTTACGCTTCTCTTGAAAGTGCAGGTAAGTTCCTAGCAGATGTCATGAGTAGATCAATGCTGCTGCAGATGTACTTGGTCCTGACCCTTTTCCACAAAACTATAGGAAAGAAAGTTCCTCCAGATGGTGTCAGAAGCTGGGGTGCCTGAGCTGTCATGCCATGAGATCCCCAGGGAGCTCCTGCAGCCATTGGTCTCTCGTTATGAAAAAGCCTTGTCTCAGCTGGAGAAGACTGTCAAGGTGAGTGCTTTGGGGCCCAGGTGGGCTTTTGCAAGTCTAGCCTCTACTCTGATAATGTCATCACACACTCTAGGAAAAGGAGGCAAGCAAGAAAGCCTCATGCCATCGAGGATGCCTCCTGAGCACAGCATCTATTGCTTCCCAGTTGTAGGGCAAGGGACCTGCAAATGGCAGGCAAAGATGCAGCAATGCAAAGCTCCCTTTTCTCCATAGGAAGAACAAAAGCTGAAGATGGCCTAGATGGGAACAAGCACCTGAAGGGACCATCCTGCTGAAATGAATGTTGTGTGTAAACAGAATATTCAGCTCTTTGAGGTTCCAGTGGAAACAATCCTTCCCTCCAAGCACCATGGTCATCTTGGGGTAGGCAGCCTAGATGGTGGCTTAGTCCTGCAAAGTAATAGCCCTGGGTTTGTACTGCTGGGGTCCAATTGGTCTTTGGAAATATGCTCAGGTAAAACTGAAGAGTGCCTTCAGAAGTGCGATGAAAAACTATGGTCAGCTTTGTGGTGACTGCAGATTAAAGTGTTCCTAGGATTAGCAGTTCATGTTTACAAAGAGACTATGGTAAACCTATCCCAGAAAAGTCATTCTAGAGTCCAGGAATAGGTTGGTGGCAGGCTTAAAGATGTTTCCATGGCTACCAGTTTTCAAGATGGTACTTTATAATTAGCCACCATCCAAGTATAAAGTAAACCTTAAGTGATAGGAGGTTCCTTGCCTGGATATAGTCAAGGAGACTTAGTACTTACCTGTGCTTATAAAAGGCCTGTTTATGGAAAAAAATGTATTAAAAATGATGAACTGTTTTTATTTATGTTGAGAAAAAAATAAACAGATAACTTAAACTCGTGCAAATTCTCTGATAAGGTCAATACAGAAACTACTTAGCTACACCTCTAACTCAGGACACCTAGGCTGGTCCAAAAAAGCAGCACAGGCCTCAGGTGCCATCTTCAGGCCCTTACTGACTCTAGGAACTTGGATATGGAGAGGCCTCCCACCATTCTTCTGCAGGCCTTCCCCCCCCCCATATATGAATGTTTACCTGCACGTATGCTTGTGTACAACATGTGTGACTAATGCCCAAAGTGTGTGAAGTGTGTGTCAGATTCATTAGAACTGGAGCTACAGACAGTTGTGAGCTCTGCAAGAGTATTAAATGTTTCTGTCTCTTTCCCTCCTTCCATTCCCCCCCCCTTCTGTTTTATCAAGAGAGGGTATAATCAGAAGCTTTGAGGGTTTCCCCCGGGTGACCTGGAACTCATTTTGTAGACCAGGCTGGCCTCACAGAGACCTGCCTGCCTCTGCCTCCTGAGTGCTGGGATTAAAGGCATGCACCACCTCACCAGCCTGCACTAGGTGTGTTCTTAGCCCCTCCCTGCCCAAGTCCTTTTTAAATCTCAGTCTACCACAGCCCTGGCTAATAGGTGCCATACACCAGGCTGTGTCCCTTGTTCCTGTTGCCTTGATCTTGCCTTCTCCTGGTAACCATCCAAATTGTTCATTGCATTAAACTCAAGCTAACATCTCTTTCTCACAGGATCAGACTCTTTCTCTATACCTAGAGATCCTCCCAGATACTGTCCACTCGGAGTTACCTTACTGAGGTCATGTACTGGCTTTCCATCTGAATACGTGCCTAGATGGGTATTCTCCTGACTAGCTTGGTGGGTATTCTCCTGACTTTTCCATAACTTTAATAAGATCAAACTGACATTTAAAGTACCTGAAGATCATAGTTTTAATGTTTGGTTCATGTGTATTGGTCCCAGATGCCAATGAGCCCTGAATGCAGTGGCTCAACAGTTCCCTGTTCCACAATAGGACACAAGCCACTGAAACAATTGAAGTAATTCAGTAATCACATTACAGGGCCTCTTCATTTTCCTGATCTGTAGCGGCTACTCTATGGCTTTCTCTGGCCTGGAACCTAACTGGCTTGTGTTTTGCCCTAGTTCTGTGGAACTTGGATCTGATCCTAGCCTCTTGATGTGTGTGTGGGTGCTCACCGAGGAGTAGTATCCTGTGCTGAGAGATTAAGACTAGCCTGTATTATTCTGTCTCTTTTTAAAAAATTGTCTGGGTACATATCTGTGATGTGTGCGAAGTGCACTGTGGAAGCCAGAAGAGGGTATCAGATCCCTGAGAGTGAGTTACAGACAGTTGTGAGCTACTATGTACGTGCTGGGAATTGAACCTGTGTCCTCTGGAACAGCAACCAGTGCCCTTAAACGTTGAGCTGTCTCTGGCCTATCACTGTCATCTATTTATTTTGTATCCTGGCCAATGCCTCCCCCAACCCTTGTTTTTTTGTTTGTTTTTTTGAGACAGGATTTCTCTGTGTAACATGACTGTCCTTAAACTTGCTCTGTAGATAGACTACCTCTGCTTCTTGGGTGCTGGGATTAAAGGCTGCACCACCATGACTGAGGGAGCTAGTCCTAAATGAGGACTAAGTGAATTATCACAGCTACGATTTTCACAGACCAAAACTGATTTTGCTGATGAGATAAATCTGTGTGTCAAATGTGAGTTTAACCTACTTTAATAGTGTAGCAATTAACCTTAGCTGTAATTTTAAATTAGGTACTCTTCCATGCCCTGGCCCAGATAATGCACATGTATCATTTTTTAAAACAGCAAATAAAGAGTTGAAAGCAACTTCCTAAAAATATACCTTAAAGACTAAAAACATCCATTTATGGTTGGTTGATAAATAATTATGTCTGTTATCTGGGTCAGTTGGGATCTGTTGGACCCAGTGAATCCCTTGTAAAACTCTGCTAAAGATTTCTGTAAAGTATCTCGTTCCTTTCCCATGTGATGCTTGCTTTGCTGTTCAATAAAGACAGTGAAGCCCTTTGTGAGGGATACACATATACTGGTGTTAGCACAGATTCAGACTCATACAACAGAAGACATGGGCATCATGAAATAGAGAATTCAAATCTGGCTGCTCTTGGTTAAATTTCTTTCTTTCCTTAATACAACACTGACTCAGAGTTAATCACTAATACATATAATCCACAGTTATCTCTCCAAATATTCTTCTCTACCCTGCCCTCTCATCTCCCACCTCATTTAATTTTTCCTGTTCCATTATTCCCTTTCTTTCCTTTATATCATTGTTTTCTGTGTCTCCTACCTTGAAAGAGCCTTCCCACCTCCATGGTCCTTTACTGTTTGTCAACTTATATGGGTATTCTAAATGAAACCTGTTTATAAAAATTCAAGACTAACATTCACATAGGAGAGAAAGTAATGTTTGTCTTTCTCGGTCTGGGTTATCTCAAGATGGTTGATTCCATTTACATTCATTTATCATTTGATGGGCATCTAGGCTGTCTCCATCTCCTGGTTATTGTGGGCAGAGCAATTAATATGGAAGAGCAAGTATCCATCCCTGTAGTAGTAGATAGTAGAGGTGGTTGTTACCAGTTTGTACTCACAACAGTGAAAAATTGTTCCCCTTTCCTCACAGCCAGGTTCTGCCTTTTTTTTTTTTTTTCTTCTCTCCATTCTGATTGAAGTAAGATGTTTGAAGTCTCAAAGTAGTTTTCCATTTCCCTGATGCATAAGGATGATCAACTTAAAGTTTCCCAACCATTTGCATTTTTTGTGTATTATTTGTTTTGAGACAAAGTCTCATTCTACATAGTCATGGCTGTCCTGGGAGCACTCTATGTAGACCAAGCTGACTTCAACCTCACAGAAACCCATCTGCCTCTGCCTCCCAAGTTCTGTGATTAAAAGGCATGCCCTTTTTATTACTTTTAATTATATTTGGGTATTTTGTCCAAGTGTGTATGAGGGCCAGCCATTTTTAGGGGCATTTTATGATCAGAAATGATCACATCTATTGTCCTGTCACTACAAAAGATCAGCACCCAGCTGTCACTTCTTGGGCCTTAATCATTAAGGCTTGTCTAGGTCTGTACAGGATCAGGCACCTAGTGAAGTTGGTGGACACACCAGAAGAGGTAGAGACTGTGGGACCAGCTAGGCGGAGGGTACCTGGGGAGTTGCCTGCATGAGGCTGGGTGTGAGGTGAACCCAAGGCCTTTCAGAAAGGAAGAGGTGTGTGAGGGTTGACTTTTGCATGACAGCTATAAGTAGAAATTGTTTTTCTGGTGTCATGATGGAAAGTGCCTTGAAGAGGATTTTATATGGCTGTACAATGGTAAAATCAGGGTCACCTGGCCAACTACAACGTTGACAGGAGGAAGCAGCAGTTACTGGCACTACAGGAGTTTATAAGGCTACTCCTTGGTGCCTGAAGAGGGGCCTCAACTTGAAGTCCTGAAGTAGACACCGCACCAATGGTGGGAAGCCACACAGGCACCCAACTATGGCTTTATAGAGTGACTTCAAGGCCAAGGAGCTAAAGAGGACCTTGGGCATGCAAGCCCTTGTACAGCTTTGGAATAATGCACACATAGTAAGTTTTTGGTACAAATTAAAAAAAAAAAATAACCAAAAACAAAAACCAAACATAGATATATGAAAAACCGAACAAGAAGGGTGTAAAAAGGTCACTTTTATTAGCCTTTGCTTGGTAGGACATCAGTATCCTTTTAAAATCCTATTCAAGTACAAATGCTTGTGTTTACAAAGTATTTACATTTCAGTCCTGTTTTTTTTAAACAAACAAAACAACAGCTATCTGCTTGAAAAATGAATGAAAGTAACTACCAAAAATGAAGACCCCGCCTCTCACTTCCACCAACCACTTGGCTTGGGCACACTGAAGTACGCTGCCACAACAGTGGGAAGGATGGAGAAAGGTGAGTAGACACTGAAAAGGACACCATTGAGCTCAGTTCTGCCTGAGGACTACAGGGAACAGGAACTGCTGCTGGGAGCCAGGTACCCAGGAGCCTCCAAAGGCTCTTCCCCCAACACGGCACATACCAAGCCAAAAAATGGGACCACATACACGACTGGTTTATGGTTCAGGAAATATTAAACCTCTTCTGGTTTTTCAACACCTAATTGCTACTTTAACCCCAAATTTCACATTAAGATCTCAAAAGTGAATTCTGGCTGGGCTTCAGGATATATTGTCACATCCCTGCCCACATAGCGAACAAAAAGTGGGGTGGACATGACAGAAGAATAGTCAAACAATACAACTCCTGTCTTCAAGGCTGCAGAGCTGACAGCATAGACCTCACATTTAACTTCCAGGCCATAAAACAAGCTTCAGCACTGATGTGGAACGTAGACCTTCCACTCTGGCAGGTAAGAAGGCACAGTCAGCCTGTTATGCCCATGAATGTCACACAAGTTACCTTACAGTGGTAACACAGTGAACAAAGGACTGAACTCCATTCTAACCCCTTTTCCTTCAACTGCAGATCTGTCACTCCAACAGGTCTGCAAAGCTATGACAGGTACAACCCAGGCATATCAGTTGTTGCTCAGTCAAGACATCTAAAATCCATGAAGAGTTGCTGGGGGGGCGGGGGGGGGGTGGCACAACAGATGCCTTCCTAAGGCATGAATACTAAGCTCTCTGGGCTAGACCAAAACAACAAGGGAACAGTATCCTTGGTACCAGCTACACCAGGCTGCCTCATCTGCCATATACATGTGTACAGCACCAGAGACCCACACTAGCTTGTCACAAGACTACTGCAAAGCATCCCAGTATAGTGTGTCTAAACACAAACTTGGCTATACAGAGATGATGTCAGTCCCAGAGCTTCGTTCAAAAGAAATGAGCCACTGCCCACTAAGGCAAAACAATGCTCATAATGTAAGCCAGTACCTCACTGACATATTGAGAAGGGTAAGAAAGGATCAGAGTGGAGGCCATCATCTTTCCCTGAACAATGGTACCAAAGACCATGTCTGAGCTAGAGCCTGCTGTAGGACATGATGCCCCTACCATGTACTAAGTAGTGTATACTATGAAAGAAACTCTGAAGGGCTTTTTAAAAGACTGATGTGGGCACTGCCCAAACAGTAAAACCAAAGACTGCAACTATTGCTTTTTCAGCAGTCACATATACCATATACACAGGAGAAAGTCAAATAACTTTGGCCAACCTATTAGGTAGCAGATCCCAGAGTCCAGAAACAGCATAGCATCATACCAACCAGTTTCCTTCTTATTGGCATGGAGGCTTGGTGGGTGTCTTCAGCCTCACAGCAGGGACTCGCATCTGCAACTTGGGCTGCTGGCTTGGGCTGTCAGAGCTGGCTGGAAGCTGTGCTGGGCTTGGACCACCAGGGGTCTGCAGTGAGGCAGAGGCTGTAGTTACCACCTGCTGCTGGATGAGCTTCTGCTGTACCACCTGGGCTGTTGCAGTCACTGCTGGGATCATCTGTACCTGCTGCCCTGCTGCTGTTGCCTGCGTGAGTGTCACTGTTTGTGGAGAAGCCTGAGCCAAGATGAGAGAGCACAGGTTACCAGAGAACAGCCCTGGCAAGCCTGTCCCTCTAACAGAACTATCATATATACCCAGTGGCCTCAGCAAAATGGCAAAAGGATGTGGATCAACTTAGCTGTGGGCAGCTTAGAGTGAAAACCATGTCACCATTCTAACCAAATACTACTGCATCATAAATAAAAACAGAAGCCAGATGGCCTCTGGTTCAGAAAGAGGTGTTTTCACTTGCCAGCTTGTCTGTACTCCACCTGAATCCCATGCTGCCCCCCACCTGCAGAGTCTCTGTCCACTCTACCTGCTGAGAAGCTGATGCCACTTGCTGGATGCTGGCTACAGGTGTTTGTTGCTGCACAACTTGAGGAAGTTTTGCAACCTTTGACAAAACAAGGCAAGCATAGGATTCAAAATACATGCACAAATATCTTTCTTTATTTTTAAGCAAACAAATAATGGCAAGATAAACAATCTCAAGCATGCCAACCAGAATCCTAGGAGGGTGAATGAAACACAACTGACTTTCAGGACTTTCAGGAGTAATCCATTAATGACTCAAGAGGATTCTAAGTTCACATTTTAACTTTTTGTTGGGAGTGATTATATATGAGATTTGGGAGAGAACTGCACCTTTATCACTCTGAGTTCTTAGTGGCATTGGATAGAGGTTCTGGACAGGCAAACTCAGTGGACCAGGAGGTCTGATCTGGATAGCCCACGAGACTTCCCAGTGATTTCATTCATCATAAATGAGAGCTCATGATCTATAAAGCAAAACTTCCTACCCTGTGTTCACTTCCTGCACAAGTCTTTTGCCATTGTTAAAATTAAATGACATTGAAGCTGTAGCTCAGTAATGAAAGTTTTGTGTAGCATGCAAGAAGCCCAAGGTTGAATTCCCAGAATCACAAAAGCTACAAACCTACACATAGGCTGTGGTATATATGGTAGTCCACACCCACAAGCCCCAGCTCTCTAGAAGCCAAGCAGAAGGAAGGTGAGTCTGAGGTCAGCCTGAGCAACACTGGAACCCTCTTCAAACTAACTGTTACATAGATTTCTGTAACCTCCAACATGCACAAAGGAGACTCTAAAGCCTGTGGAAGCAAGGATCATGAGTCCAGAATTCAAGAGTGTGTGGAAACACTCATACAAACTAATATTTATAAAAAATTTAACAGCTAAAGCCAGAAAATAGAAATGTAAACACAGGAAGTTGACAAAATCCTACCCCTAATCAAGAAGTTATTTGCTAGGAAACAGAAAATCTGGGTTCCTCAATGTAGTATCACTGGATATACTAAATACACTTCAGGGCATAAATGGATTCTATGGGTTTGTTTTTTTTTTTGTGCATGTTTATCTTTTTGTCCTTTTTCTTTTGAGAGAGAAGATGCACAAGTTGGCTTTCTGTCTAGGGATCTGGGAGGAGTTGTGATGGGGCAAGAATTTGATCAAAACAAACTGCATGAAGAAATTTTCTTTAAAGTATTATGCATTAAAAATACAAAAATGATATAAACATAGGTTTTATGATTTAAGTGCCACTGGGGCTAGGTTTTAGATAAGAGAACAAGATTGCATACAAAATTACCATTATCTACAGAAGCATATTAGTATTTTCTTTTCTTTGATTTTTGGAGATAGGATCTCTGTGTGGTCCTAGCTGTCCTAAAGCAAATTGTGTAAACTAGAGCCAGCCTTGAATTCAGAGATCCACGTGCCTCTTGAGTGCTGGGATTAGAGTATGTACCACCATGCCCAGCCCATATTTAAATTATTGTGAAACAGCATCTAAAATTAATGTCATCACAAAAGAAAATAGACTGTTTGCAAAATACCAGAGCTGGAGAGATGGCCCAGCAGCTGAGAGCTTATCTAGAGGACCTACATGGAAACTCACAGTTGCCTATAATCCTAGCTACTTGGGAGGCTGAGGCAGAAAGCTCACAAATTCATTGTCTATCTGGGTTACAAAGGGAATTCAAAACTGTTAGGCAACTTAGCAAAACTGTTTCTAAATTATATTGTTCAAAAGGGCTGGAGATATGGCTCAGCAGTAGAGCATTCTTACATAAGGTTCTGGGTTTAATCCTCAATACCACAATAAATACATCTAGCACAATTTATAAGGCCCTTTAGACATATGTAACAAGATGCATTATCATGGTGAATTAGAGGCTAAGATCATACTGAATCCATGCAGTTCTAACAGTGGTTGAATTAAGGTTATAAACAAACTTGACTCCAAAACCAACTTTTAAGTGCAGACAGCCAAAAAACAAGACAACACATCCTAAAGGACAGGACAGAAGAACATGCCGGTCAGACACCCCAGTGGCACAGGTATAAACACTAAACAGAGCATGAGGAACACACAGGATGGCGTGGAAGTAGGACAGACATTTTCAATAAGCAAGCTTGAAAATAAATACAAACATTCACACTTGTAGACTTCACCAAGGCCCCTCTTTGGATTAAATACCTAAATGAGAAAGCAAAATCATGAAGCCACAACCTCTAGGGTGAATTTCTTTTTGTTTTATGTGTATGTTTGCATATTGAATACAGGTACTACAGAGGCAGGAAAGAAGGCCCTGGGTTTCCTGAAGCTGAAGTTACTGGCAATCATGAGTCACCCCAATGTGGTTACTGAGAGCTGAATATGAGTCCTTTGCAAGAGCTCAACTACTAAGCCATCTCTCTAGCTTAAGCCAGAAAGAAACTGGATATTCCAGTAGCTCGTCTGAAGATACCATTGTGGAAAGAGAAGCTACACAAACGTTAGCACAGCAACTTATGTCTAAGCTGAAAATGAACTTGGCAGACAACTTGACAGGTATGTCAGAGGAAACTTCAGTCAATAAACCAGGAAAAGATGGGATCTCATCAATTACCCAAAACACAAGCTAATCATGTAACCAAGTTTCTCCTGTTCCCACTCAACAGATAGGGAGTTCAGATGCCAGACTTGCAGTGGAGCATTAAAGGGTCAGTCTCTCTGGAATCCAAGAGGACCGGCACAAACCCATAGCTAGGCAATGCCACCTGTACATCTGTGAACATAGTTGGCCAAGACTGCTCAGGGGCCATCTATACATGTACGCACACCACACTCCCCACACCCTACACACACAGAAGAGTTAGGTTGGTATACAACAGCATGAGTTTGAGATCTCACTTGAGAGACTAACCTATGTTCTAGAAGGCTCCATATCTACTACCCAGAAATGGACCTATGGAAAAGGTCAGGCAGCAGTAGCCACACTGGCTCAGTACTGGCACCCTTCCTCAGGCTGCAGGACTCAAGGAATTCTCATTATGTTTCTACAGGCCCTGCCACCTGCACTGAGTTTTACACAGTAGCACCCTTACCTGGATTTGTGTCTGCACCTGTTGTGTCCCAGCCAGTTTCTGGGCCTGGGAGATGGGTGTGGTCAGAAACTGGGTTTTAAGAGCTGGCTGGGCAGCATAGGCAACCTTCTGCTGTGGGCCCTGAGCAGTGATCTGTTGAGTGGTTAGCTGAAGAAAAGACAGCAGAGGTTTAGAGCCAGGTAAGGACCAGGTTCCCTAATCAAACCCTCAGCAGCTGCTAAGAGCCTTCACCATTTGACCCCCTCACAAGAGCATTGCCCTACCTTTCTGCCATAAGAGTGACACCAACAATAAGTACACTAAGTACAGAAGGCAGTGTCTACTGCCCTGAGCCACAGTCCCATGGATTCCATAAGATGGGCCATCTCTGCTTTTTTTAATCTTACTGGTCTCTTGCAGTCTGATAAATCCATAGCTAACATCCAGCTTAGGCCATCCATGCTACCATCATCACTTACATAAGCATTCATCTCAAAAGAAAGGAAATGAAGGACACTGACCACAGTAGCACTTCCACCTTTGTGAAGCTTGTAGCCTAACACAGCCCATTTACTCTGGACCCTTCTCCCCAGCAAAAAGCTGTGAGTGAGGCCTCACATAAGGAACCCATACCTTCTGCTGGACAGTAGCCTGGCCTTGGGCAACTTGTGGCTGGATGGCCTTCTGCTGCTGAACTGCTTGCTGCTTGAGCTTCAGCAGCTGTTGAACATGTACAGGTTGTGCCACGACAGTCTGCCCTATAAGAACACCAAGTCAGTTAGGTTTTGGCAAGAGCTCCTTACTTATCCAGGTTCTATTCAAAAAATAATAAATTCTAGAATTATCCTAAGGCAAATAAGGCCCTAAATATACACCATGCCCCATCCCCTCTTTTTTTCTTTTTCGAGGCAGAGTTTCTCTTTGTAGCCCTGGCTATCCTTGAACTCAGAGAGTGCCTAACTCTGCCTCCCAAGTGCTAGAATTAAAGGTGCATGGTACCACCACTGGCAATACATTATGTTTCTATTTAAACAAAACAAAACAAAAAAAAAACTTTATTTATTCATTTTTATTTGTCTTGGTGTTTGCCTAGAACTGGGAACTGGAACTACAGACAGGTGTGAGCTGCCATGTGGGTAGACTGCATCTGGAAGAGCAGTCAGTACTCTTAATTGCTGAGTCATCTCTCCAGCCCCATGTTTCTATTTCTTAAATGACAAACATGAGAAATTTCAGAATGTTAATGGTTAAACTGAGGCCCCAAATTTGGGACTTGGAAACCTAAAAGAATTTACACTAAGCGTTAGGACAACAAATGTGAAGCAAGTGTAAGGACAGAGCAAGGCAGTGACTATCTCCACATGGTTGCTTGGGAAAGGCACGCAGCAACAAGAAGCTGCAGGAAGGTACCTGCTGTTTTCTGTGGCTGTCCAATTGCCACGCTGATCCCAGCAACGTTCATAGGCAGGGTCGTGACCCCTGGCGAGGAGACCACAGCTGCTGGGACAGATACCACTGGAGGCTTTGCCAAGGCCACCTGAGCAGGCTGGGGTGTCTGAGTTTGCATCTGCCCTTGAGCTTGCAGCTGAGAAGTAGGGACCCGAGTCTAAACAGTGAAAATAACAAAAGAATCCCGAGAAATTTAGACATTGTGTGTCTTTTTCTTTCCTATTTTAAAACAAAACATCTTTTTGACCAGAGGCCAAGAGAATTACATGGATATACTAAGTGGAAAGGGGGCAGTGACACTAATGAAAAATCTAGAAACATGAGGCCAATCCAGGGACTTTTGTTTGTCACTAACATACACACGGGGACAGAATCTTTACAAGATTTTTAGGCTCATCTGCCCTGCTGCCATGTTCTGATCATAAGATTCCAAACACTCATCTCTGCTCCTTGTCTGTGCCACTTACTCCCATCCTCTGGCTTCCACCACCCTTCTCTCCAAGATGACTGCCATAGCCACCTATCTGAAGACACACTCAAAGCTACCTGATCCTACAGTTTTTCCACACTGTTACCAACCATTTTTCTCCCTAAATTACATTTTACAAAAGGCAAATGAAAATGAGTCAAGTTTTGTATATATAGAGATTATTCTAACACACACATGAACAGAAATCTAAAAAAGGAAAAGCTACCCACAGTCCTAAAGTACCCACAGACAGGGGACTGAAACTGACATTCAGCATGCTAGGCAACTCTTCTACCTGTGCAAAAATGCAGTAGTAGAACAAGTCACCCAAACTTTGTAGATTCTTCCCTTTACAAGAGTCACTTTCAAAGTTGCTTGATTGTTCATTGTCAATCTGACTGGATTTAGAACCACCCAGGAGAGAACCCTCTGGGAAAGTCTATAAGGAGGTTGCAGAGCATAGAGGGAAAGATCCACTCTGAATGTGGACTGGGAGCAAAGTCTGATGAGCAACAGCATTTGTCTCTCTGCTTCCTGAGTATAGAGGCAATGTCACCTGTCTCTCTTTCTCACAACCACAACTTCTCCGCCATGATAAACAAAAGTAACTAATTCAGTTGCTTTTAGATACATTTAGTGAACATTAGTCATTTGATCTCCTCATTATCACCAACAAAACTTCCTAACAGCCTCGTTATTTCTGTATTAACTAGCATGTAAGGTTTGTGGCCTGATTCCTAACATCTACTGTGCAACAGTGTATTAAGCTCCATCTACTTCTAGCTGTTAACACTCTCCCGACTCATAGTTTTATAAATACAGGCACGGTCTGGTCCCACCACCAACATGGCAGAGTTGGGCCTCAATGAGCACCATCAAAATGAGGTTATTAATTACATGCGTTTTGCTCATTCAAAAAGAGGCTTGAGACTTAAAACCGTAGATTCCTGCTTTCAAGACCTAAAGGAGAGCAGGCTGGTAGAGGAGACTTTCACTATGGATGAAGTCACAGAAGTCCTGAATGGGCTACAGGCTGTGGTACACAGTGAAGTGGAGTCTGAACTCATCAATACAGCCTACACCAATGTGCTACTCCTGTGGCAGCTGTTCTCACAGGCTGAGAAGTGGTACCTAAAGCTACAGACTGACATTTCTGAACTTGAAAACAGAGAATTATTAGAACAGATTGCTGAATTTGAAAAGGCAGAATTTACATCTTCAAATAAAAAGCCTGTCATAGATAGCACAAAACCTAAACTTGTTCCAATTAATGAAGGCGGAACAACAGAACTGCTAAACAAGGAAATTTTAAGACTTCAACAAGAGAACGAGAAATTAAAGTCAAGACTGAAGATTTTAATATTTCTGTTGGTGTGCTTTTCCTTGGCTGGTCATATATATATAGTATATAGTATTAGATACAGGACACATTCCTGCAGTATGTGGTGCAGTGATGTGGTATGAAAATAAATAAAGCTCACAAGGCAGTTAAACCTCAGAAAGCATTTAGCCTTCACATGTTAACATGGAAGAAGTTTTTCCATTTCTCAAAGCAAACATGCCACATCCTGTATGAACAATCTGAAAGAGGCTCTTCCACCTCTACAAATAGGGAACTGAATCCCAAGAAAAGAATACACTGATCGGAGCTTAGATCTCTGTTATTTTCACTCAGACTTTTTAGTATTAGCTTTGAATGTACTATGGAGCTTTTGTAGGCTTTGTTAATATACTAAAGGAACAAATAATAGTGAGGTAATTTCTCCCTAAAAAAGCAAGGAAGGCAATCTTAGAAGGTAAATGAGTCTGAAAAGGAAGAGAAAAAAGAATATAGTAACAAGCCAACATTTCCTACACTTTTTTTTCCATCCATTTATTTGTAATTAGATCACTCATCAATTTCTTATAGAGCTTTCATTGAGGACTTTAGTTTGACCTTGTATTTCTATAGCCCAACATAGTTCCCTCTCTAAAAGTCCATTCCATCATTTGTGGACCAGCATGTTCTATAGAAGTCAGAAACCAGAGCTTCTAATTAGATAGAAATGTTTCTTTCAGAAACCGTTTAGTTGTATGCTCTCTACACTCTTTCTAATGCAAGAAAGAAAAGATGTGTTAAGAAACCTGTAATACATTGCTGGATAGAAGTTTATTTATTTATTTTTGTTGGTAGTGGCTTTGAAATATTCTATGTAGTACATTCTACTTGTTGAATAATAAATGCAAAAATATTTCTGAAATCTTAATCTCTTAAGCAGTAATAAATAAATAGACTCTTAAATAAATAGACTGCATAAATTTAAAAAAAATATATAGGCACAACAGGCTTGTTTTTGAAATAAGTTATCCTCAGACACTACTATCTTGCTTTTTCCTTCCTTCAGACCTTCAAAGGTTCTCCCTGCTGACAAGCAGTCACTAGTGAGCTGGCCATGGAACATACTGCACTGTGTTCTGTGCTCTAGCCATATTGGCATTGCTCCTACACTTCCACTGCAAAGAACTGGACAGCCAGTGTGTTGTGCCTACCTCTCACTATTCATCTTCTGCTATCCCCAACAATTCAGTCCCAGGCCTGGTGACACTTCGCTGGTTCTATAAGTAGTGCTAATACAACTTGCCACAAGTGAAATATCTCATCCTCTGTAAGGACCAAATCTTTTGCTTCACATCTAAGCCAACCACAAGACCTAACATGTTCCTGAGCAAGCAATAGGCGCCTGAGTAAAATACAGTGAAAGTGTCTGTTAAGACAGCTCAGCAGGCAAAGGTGCTTGTTGTACAAGCCTAGCAATCTGAATTTAATTTCTGTAACTCATGTAAAGATGAAAAAAGAAAACCAACTATACAAAATTGTTCAGCTTCACTACACATGCTGTGCATATACCCTTGCTCCCAATAAAAAACAACAACAACAACAAAAAAAACTTTGGGCAAATGCAAAGATGGTACTTTTGGGCAATAAATACATGAACTGGAACTTACAAGCCGGGCCACTTGGAGGTTAGCCACGGTGGTGCCTGTGAGTAAAGCCCCAGGCCGTGGGGCTGTGACTGTGGTAAGCTGAGGACTCTGTTGCTGCTGTGGAGGCTGTGGGGGCTGCACTTGCACTTGTGCTGGCTGCTGTGGGGGACCTTGCTGGGCCTGCGGTGGTGGGGGCTGTGGTGGCAGCTGCATCTTCTGTTTCTGCATCTTGATGATATGCTCCTGAAACACAAATAAGGTATGTTTTTCTGCATGAACTAACCATAATCCCCGCTCCATCTCTACTAAGAATTCACGGACATTAGCTGATGTTAAGAGTATAAATCATACCCACAACCAACTGGGCACTGAATGAAAATCAGTCCTTCACCAAGGAAATGGGAGACAGCATCTATGACAGATCACTAAATTTATAGCAAGATTTCCAGGTTTTTATCTCTCAAAAGTCAGTTTAAATAAAGAGTAATGACTTTGCAACTAAATTCCATCAATAGTAATAACCTGGCTATAAACCCTATGAAGATAACAAGATAATGAGCTGAGCATAGTCTGCAATTCCAGCTCAACGGAAGTAAAGGGAAAAGGACCAGATGTTCAGGGCAACATTAGTTACATGATACCACCTGACTCAAAAACCAAAAGAGGCAAAGTTATCAAAGACAGTGGTTTTAAAAAAAAAAAAAGACTGCCTTCTTCCCACAAATGTATGAGTTGTTCATAACTACCAAATCTCTCTAGATATATCAAAAATGACAATAGCTTTGAAACTGAATTAGGAGACTAGGGGGGAATAATAAAGGAACAAGAGGGTGAGCAGGACTCCTAGCAATTGAACTGGGTGTGAAATGCTGACTGAAGCAGTCTCAATGCTGGAGTCAGAGACATCAGACAATTTTCCCCTGCTGGCCTTCAAATATTGAGAACAATTACTCTGATGTACGGGAAGAAAAAAGGCTGTTTAGCAGTAACAGTCTTGGGGGTCTTTGGAGCCCTGAAATATAACTGCTAAATGAGATGAATGTCATAAGTTGTGGCATTTTAAATGATTTAAGATGTGTGTAGTAGCTACAGATGGCTGGGTAGTTTTGATCTGAGGTAGTATCTCAAAAGGAACAAGTTTGAGATAGCCAAAAACACAATCTGGAGGTCCCAATAGAATACTGACAGACACTGTCACAGTTGTCACAGATCCATTTCTGGGTCCTTCCCAAGCCTCACAGAGGTGGCCTCGGCTAAGCTCAGCTCTAGTGAGTAAAGCCTCTGACCAGTAGCTCACAAGGTGAGACCCAGCAGTCAATCTGTTCAGTGTCCACCTGTTTTTCTGGTTCTTTCTGATGCTGCGTACCTGTGATTCTGCAGTTGTTGTGAGGACATAACATTTCCTTCTAAAGTAAATACATTAGTATAAAAGACAGCAAGATGACAGACTGGCAAAACTAGGAACATCAATTTTCAAACAGGCAACAAAAAGAGGCATACTTTGACCTAGCTGCTCCAGAAGAGGAGCACTGAGGAGAATCTTCACACTATCATCCAAGAATGGTGCACAAAGGCTCTTTAGTCCTCTGGAAAATGAACTGTGGTAATACAATGCATAGGAGTAGAGCTTGGAGAGGCACTTGCTGGCAGGAAGCTAAGGTTTCCTAAAACTTCTTAGATGCATGATTCACACTTATTAGATGGAAAGTTGTTAAATATAAGAAAGCAGACTCTCTACCTAAAGACGATAGATTTTTGTAAAACAGGTTCTGAACTGCAGACAGGTCAGGTATGCCTGTGATGTTATGGTGAAGAATATGCTCACCGGTGCCAGCTTGCCCACAGCTTTGATCTGTGCAGGGGACTGGGCCTGACCCTGGAGCTGTGGAACTTGAACCTGGGAGGTCTGCTGTTGCTGCTGTTGTTGCTGTTGTTGCTGCTGCTGCTGCTGCTGTTGCTGCTGTTGTTGCTGCTGCTGCTGCTGTTGCTGCTGCTGCTGCCTAAGAAGCTGGAAGTGGGCAGCAGGAGTGATGGTTTTTCCAGGTAGCTGAACTCCTGTAGCTGTAAAGAGGTTGGCTTGTTAGACCTTGGCATGCTCAGCTCTCCTGGACATTACCTGCAAGCTAAAGCTCTAACAGCAGATACTGGCTCAGAGAAATAACAAGCCTCTCACCTTGGGACACCTGGGTCACTAAAGACCGGGTTGGAGTCTGCACTGGAGTCAGGTTGGTAGTGACCACAGCTGATGCTGTCACAGAAGTGACTGCTCGAACACCCTGAGTTGTTGTCATGGACACCAGGTCAGTGGTGGCAGTGGCTGGAGAACCAACTGCTCGTTGCTGGGTGTGAACCACCTGAGCTGGAGCAGAACCTCCAGATGTCTAGAAAGGTAACATAGGAATGTTATCACAGTACTTGACACAGGTGCCCAAACCAAGGAAGTGTGAATTTAGCTGGGCATGGTAGTGCATGCCTTTAATCCTAGTACTAGGAAGCAGTCACCAAGAAGAGAAAAAAAAAAAGGAAAAAAAAAAGTATAAATTGTATGACAAATTTAACTGATTAGTGTATGGCCCCTCAACTGTTCTGGCACCACCTGGTGAGGCCAGTCCATTCCCTCCTAGCTTCCCTTGGCATGTTCAACAAACCCACTGATTACACACAAGCATGTGTATCTATGTAGTTCTATACCCTTTCCAACTCCAGCCATTTGTGTGTCTACCTCTGTATCAGAGAAACCACGTTTTCCTAGCAAAGATATTCTCTAAACCCCAGCATTAGAGCTTTGAAGTGTCACTTCTTATACAAAGGACAGGCTGCCTTTAGGTATCAGAATATGAATTCTAATGCAATGTGACTTATTCTGACTGTGAGCTATGAAAGAAAAGCATGTGGCCGACACTAGAAAAACCTTCTGAGCACATGTTCTATATTATGCCACAGGGGGCACTTCCTTTTCTCCCAGGGAATCATCTTTCCCTAGCTGACCTCTACCTTCACTCTTGTAATGGCTCTCTCTCCTGACACTTCCCACTGACACAGTGAGGCACAGGTAAGGGGCACTTGGGTCAAGGGAACTGGCTGCTGTTTCTTCATATACCACCTCTCCCCTTTATGAAAACTACTCCTATGAGGAAATTTACCTATCTCTAATAATACAAAAAAAAAAAAGACAGTTTTATAAAACCCGAGGACTTCCCAACCTAATCGGCTACTTAATTCTATGACATTCAAACTACTTTTCTCATTTATGGAACATTAAAAAAGCAAACAATCTTCTCAAAATACAAGTTATGGTAAGCTCTCTGAACATGGGAAAAACTCACAGTCAAAGCTCCTGGAGCCACAGGTGATGCCAGACGCTTGTTAATGGACTGGAAGGCAGCAGGGACACCAGCTATTGTGTTCACAATCACATTTCCACTCACAGTGCCTAAAGAGGAGAATGTGGGTGAGGCCAGAGGAGAAAAACAGAGCTCCATTTCTAAGCTCTCTGCACCCTTCTCACCTGTTGGGATGCTTGTTCCAGTGACTGATGTCTTAATGGTTCCTGCCTATTGAAAACAGAAATTCAGATTAACTTCAGATCAGGCCTTCTATTGCACTAACTCTGCAAAAGCAATTATGAACCAATGCAAATTCCTGAACATATTCCATAGGCTGCCTTCAGACTTCAGCCTGCTCTTCAGCACCCGGGCTATTTCCAGGTTGGCTTCTCCTTCCCATGATCCCCCCACCACATACATTATGTCCAGACTATGGACCCCTAAACACACAGAGGCAACATGCAAGCTTTAGCTTTCTTTCCTATCATACATTACCGCTAGACTATCCACTTCTACACACGCACACACGCACGCACGCACGCACGCAAGACTGCACAACTCTACGCCAGTGACTTCCATCCTTTTCATGAATGCCTTCCTGTCATTCAGGCCTCAACTTTCAAATGCCACCTCTTCATAAAGAATCTTGCTGCCAAACAACCACTGTCAAGGTTCTTTCTGTGGTCATTATTCTACATAGGAAGGTAAACTTCAGTGTGCAGGAGATACTGCTCATCAGCCTTCCTGCAAAAGTTCCCACACCATACAGTGTTTAGTGTATCATCTCAGTGAAGAAAGAATGTGGTTCAACCACATACAAAACCCACCAGAGCTCAATGTAATGATTCAGGGTCTGAGAAGATGTCTCAGCTGTAAAGTGCTTGCTTGCTTTGCAAGTATGAAGATCTAAGTTTGACTCCTAGCACCTATGTAAAAACCTAGAAGTGGTGGTGTATGTTTGTAATCCCTGGGGTCCACTGGCCAGCATACTTAGCCAAATCTGCAAGCCTCAGGTGAAGGATCATCTCAAAAACCAAAGTGGATGGTTCCTAAGAAAACCACCCAAACCAGCTTTCATGTGCACTTGTATACACCAAACACTTTCATGCCTGGTTCATAGCTTGAAGTGTCATTCTTTTAGCACAGAGCCTGTTCTCTTCAAATGTGACTCTACATATAGCTTCAATGTCTGTATGTCAAACATCACAGAAAATGAACTAAATTATATATGTCAACAATTATGTCCTTCAGGGCTGTAACTCTGATTTCTGTTGGCTACTTGTGTGCTTATGGCTTGAAAATGTGGGTGGGCACAAGTGAGGTATTTTTAGGTAGGGACTGTGCATGTACAATCCATCTCAATCTTGCATTAAAAGTATGTACAACTACACCCAACTTTAGAACCCAGGTTCTCTTTAGCTCTGATCCTTATACCAAAAAGTGGCTTTACCCTCCCAACTCAGTAAGTTCATGAACCTTGGAGAATGGCACAGTCAGGTGAAAATACAGGCTCCCCTCTCTCCCCCAAGAGCAAGCACCCTGCATTCTCACAAGTCCACAGACTGTGGGTTTAGAAATTCTCACCAGCACAGCAGCACTGCCCACAGTTGTCATGGTGGGTTGCCCCTTGGACTGTGCCTGCACAGGCTGTGGCTGGGCCTGGACCTGGGGCTGGGGCTGGACAGCAGGCTGTCCTGCTGGTGGCTGGTTGCCTGTTGCTTGTGGCTGTGGCAATGGTGGTGGTGGCTGCTGTGGAGGTGGTGGGGGTTGCTGCTGCTGTTGCTGTTGCTGTTGCTGCTGCTGCTGTTGCTGTTGTTGTTGCTGCTGCTGCTGCTGTTGCTGCTGCTGCTGCTGCTGTTGCTGCTGAGGGGGTGGCTGTGTCACAGCTGGCTGCTGTGCCTTCTGTTGATCAGCCAAAGCCTAGAAAGTTCAGATGGGAAGAGAAGCTGCTAAAGAAGCTGGACCCAGCTCAGGGAGACATCATGTCACAGTAGCATGTTTCTGAGAGAAACCAGGATCTAGGTCACTATACCTTTTTCTCTTTTGCAATTCGCTCTGCACGGAGAGATGCAACTTGAATGGGAGGCAGCGGTTTGTCATAGTTGATACCACTGAAAGACAGAAAGCCCTTTTATCTACAGATTCAGTTTTATATATATAGATATATATATATATCAGACATGGTCAAAAATATTACTTGAAAAATTCTAGAAACAATTCATTAGGTTTTTTTTTTTTTTTTAAAAAAAAAAAACTATGTATATGTGTTTGAGCTTATGCACGTGGATATAGGAATATGGAAGCCAGAAGATTCTAGGGAGCTGAAGTAATAGGTGGTTGTAAACAGTTTGATGCTAGAAAACAAACTGCTAAGCCTATTTCCAATTTTCCTATTTTAAAACTACATACTGTCCTGAAAAGTTTGATGAAAACAAGCACTGTCCCATTCATTCCAACCCAGGATGTAAGCTGTGTTTTGGTTCAGGGCATCCATTACTCATATATTAGTCATTCTGTCATAGTCTCAGTTACCAGACTGACTATATTTCAGGCTTATGTTAAACAAACAGCCAGGAATGATGGCTCACACCCCCAGAGCTCAATATAATGATTCAGGGTCTGAGAAGATGTCTCAGCTGTAAAGTGCTTACTTTGCAAGTATGAAGATCTAAGTTTGACTCCTAGCACCCATGTAAAAACCCAGAAGTGGTGGTGTATGTTTGTAGTTCTTGTACTGGTGAAGTGTAAAAAAGGATCCCTGGAGTCCACTGGCCAGCATACTTAACCAAATCTGCAAGCTGAAGTACTGGGAGGCAAAGACAGGAAGATTTCTATGAGTTTAAGGTCAACCTGGTCTACAAATTGAGCTCCAGGACAGTTAGAGAAACCCTGTCTTGAAAAACTCAAAACCAAAAAAAAAAAAAAAAAAAAAAAAAAAAAAAAAAAAAAAAAAAAAAAAAAAAAAAAAAAAAAAAAAAAAAAAAAAAAAAAAAAAAGAAAAACTCAAAACCAACCAACCAAACCTGACTTGACTTAATAATGTACAAAAAAAAGAGTAATGTTGGGAATATGTTACATACCAAAGAAGAAGTCATATAATGCTTAAGTGAAAAGTTTTTACTTAAGAAAAAAAACAGTATATAGAACATAGTGACTTGCACACCTGTAAAGGATTCTCATCACTCTGCAGGATGAAGCTGGAGGATTACAAACAAGTTCAAGGCCAGACTGTACTAAAGCCTAGTCTCAAAAACAAATACAAACAAAACCCCTATCATACAAGATATTCAGTACTTTCTGCAATTTCTGCCACTATCAGGCAGCATTCCATGAACTCTCTTGAGTCTGGCCAGACATACCTCCACAAGTCTTCTATAGTCTACCAAAGAACCTAGAGCCTGCCCAAAGCTATCCCACAACCCCTGACAAACACCACCCCACCTCCTACACCTGGTAAACAGACATAACCATCATACTGGCATTCCAGAGCAGATGCTATAAGGTTTTCATCCACCTAAATTACACGACAGGCCTGAGTGACCTCATTAATACTCATATCAAGCTATGCAGGGGCCCTAACTCAGCAGCACACACAAGTCTTACAACTCCTTCAACATAGTCTGCTTTTGCCTATACAGGTCTGGTGGCTCTGAGTCTCTTATTCTCAGTTTCCTCTCACATCCCACCTTCTGAGGGAGGTGACTAAACACCTCCTACCCTAGCACCTGAAACTACTCTTCCCAAACCCCGAGGATCCTTCATGTCCTGTAATGTACTTAAAACATAGCCATCTGTGAAGATCCTTTTCTCCTTCTTTCATAGGACATATACCTATGGAAGTTAGTCCAAGAACCTTGTGCCATGGTAGTCCTTGATCTACTAACAAACACTAGCTTAATTAACTCATCATTCTACCCAACCAATAAGCACTACTACAGACAACAAATGAGTAATACAGGGCACATAGGTAATCCCTAAGGCAAAACAAACAACATAGCAGGGCTGGGCTTCAAGTTTACACATGGTAGTCTATCCTCAGGAGATGGGACACCATAAGGTGAAAAGTCTATGTCACAGGGGATACTGCTAAAGGAAGCACAGCAGTGCTATAGGGCTCTCAGCAAATGTGTCATGAGTTAACTATCTGGCCAAGGACCATTTCCCTAGACATGTGACAAGGTGACACACAGCATTTAATAGGAAAGCACAGCTGGAGAGGAAACAATCAGTGTGCACAAGTGCAGAGATGAAAACAGAGAGGTGGCTATTTCTCCTGAGCAAATTTCAGAGAACATACAAAAAACACTGTTGCCAATATCCAGTCCAAAGCTCAGCTCCAAAGAGAATGCTCATATTCTCCCATCTTCCCATTTCACAATCCAACCACTAACTAATTTGTTTTTCCTTTATTAAATAACCAAGTACATTCTCACCTCTAAACTTAATAACCTTTTATGGGACAACCAACAAAAGTTGTGCCTGCAGGGTAGAATAAAGTTATTTGCAATCATTCTCTTAGCCTTGGAACATATTTTCTATACCAGAGAACAAAGCCACTAACTGCTACAAAGTAAGAGGAGATGATGGCTTCTTACAAATGCAGGACTTGACTCTCAATGTGTCTGTCTGTCTGGCAAGGGCTACCCCCATACACTCTCTACTCAAAGGCAAAAGACCTCAAGGTTTCTCAAGTTCAGGGCCTGCACCATCATGGCCAAAGCTTGGATCATGCTATTTTATAATATAATTCATTATTCTACTGAACTTAAAGTGACTACACAAACTCATTTCAAAGGTGAAAAATGTGTCAGATCCATAGAAGTACCTTTCTGCCAGAACAGAGGCATGTTTAGGGTTCTTCTGAAAGGGATTCATGCCAAGCCTGCAACACAGAAACAAGAGAATGTTACCAAACAAGAGCTTCTCAGCTGATGCAATCACAGTAACAGAATGAGAGCCCAGGGAACTTACAAAGGCTTGATTGGGGGGCTCCTCTTGCCAGCTGTCATTTTCATCAGGTCAAAGTGGCTTGTATACAGCTGAGTGTGAGTGGCATTCTCATCTTGGGCATAAATCTGGCTTGTTCGAAGTGGACGGTTGTTCTTACTCTGAAACAAAATTGATAGGAGCTCATCAAGTTTAGACCATTAGCCTGACATACAACTACTCTGGAAACATTTTCCAAATCAGAAAGAAACCTGTGGCTAATCTCCAATGGCTGCACCCACGTCCCATTCCCTTCTTTTCTTTCTAGGATAACATAATGCCACAGTTGCAACACTGAGTGGCCATCATTTGCTGGTATCTGGCAATACTTCCCAATCCTTAGGATCTTTGCTCAGTTGAGCCTCCCCTTCACTGAGGAGAGAAAAGTTGCACAAAACATTCAGGATCACACTCTGGAGTTAATACATCGACGGTGACAGGGTGGGGCTGGCTGCAAGCCCTCCACTGTTGAGTCTAATACCCATGGACAGATGAGGCAGTGGTGATCCCACACAGATAGCATCTCCTCACAGTGGACAGTGAGGGTAACAGGGATGTCTAAAATTCCATTTCTTGGGGCTATGACATCATTTGTACCTAGTGATCCTTCCTGCTTATAAATGCCACAGGTAAACAAAGTTAAATAGTTGTCTACTTGATATCAAGATATCTAAACACTCCCCCTCAGTTATAGAAAGCCCAGAGATAGTCTGTGTGAGGTCAGAGGTCAGGGACAAGAGCTCATGACACCACCTAGCCCAGGTCTCTCTCTATGCCTCTCAGTATCTTTAAACTCTGACTAACCCTATTACTGTAGTCAGTGATGTTTATACTCAGTACAGTTGTGATATACTTAGGCAAAGACACACAGGTACACATCTGTTGCTAGAGGAATGCCTTAAGTTCAGAGAGAATGCCAAGGAAAGTCAGAACTAAAAATCAAATGTGCATAGCTCGTGGATCTGCCTCTTGAACACTACCTCCTATAAGCATTCTCCTATTTAACAACAACAACACTAAACAAAAGGAAGCAGGGCGAAGGGAGAGTAAGAGCCAGTGCCTCACACCCACCACTAGAGTGAAGGTCAGATAAGGCCAAAGGCAGAAAGGACATGTATTCAGCAGCAAAGCTCTGGTTAGTTCTAGCTATGAATGACAGCTCCAGGGCTAAGTATGGTGTGCTTACTGGCATCTAGCCACCATGCCACAGGCCTCAACAGGGTGTGAATAACAGGAAGGCTCTGGATATCCCTGAGGGGATCAGTGAGTCACTGTGTGGTTCATTCAGGTGAAGGAGCAAAGCCTCTATGCATAGGAATAAAAGGCACTTGGGAAAACCCTAAGTGCTGTATTTGTGCTACTACAGTCCAGGCTCAGTCTGAATCTCATTGTGCTCCTTTTCACGGCACTCACAGAAAGCTTTCCATCTCATTCAGAACACCTCCTCGTACCTTATAAATATTTTGTGCCTTTTTCTTTGGATTAGCTTCACAAATCAGCTATAAGAGAAGAAAATATTTTAGCTTTATTTTTTTTTCAATATTAAGGTAATGGCTGCTATAAATTATAAATGCTTCCAGAACATAAAAGAGTGATGTGAGATTTCGGGAAGTTTTACAGAATGGTATCATGAGGAAGGCTTGCTTTTTTATTAAAAAAAGCAAACAAATGCTTTGTTCTGAGACAAGTGTTTTAGAAATGACAAGAGATGGTTCAAAGAGTGGTCACGGAAGTGAGGTGAGTGTGACAACCTCATTCTGAGGGCACATCTGGCTCTTAACACCAAGGTCACTTTCACAAACTGTACCAAAATAAGGACTAGATGGCTGTTTTGTCAACATTGCTGTTGTTCCTATGCTAATGGAAATACTGATGTGGTCAGAAAGGCAGTGTTCTCTGCAAGCTTGCCTTGGCAGCAGGGATGAACACTTGTAAATGCTGGTGTGACATGGTTTGTGCAGAAAAGCTAGCTGTCTAGTAGCAAAAAAAGAGGGAGCTGTGTAAAGAAAGCCAAATGGAGAAATGGAAACAGACAAACTCAGAGCAGGTAGGGGAAAAGCCAAGGAGAAGTCTGCATGTCCCTGAGGGGCAGCACCAACTCATTTTGGTTCAGGATGCAAACCATAGCTGGTTTCTTAACTGAAAGACACAATGGTTTGGCCATACTATAAACACTTTCAATGCTCAAAGTTAACCCAGAAACAGAGAGTGTTTGTCAAACCACTGACTGTACTTGAAAGCAGCACAGAAAGCAAGAGCAGACTCTTCTTTAAGTGAGATGGTAACAAGTCAAAGAAGAGCTCTTCCCTTACTCATCTAAAACCTGAATGGCACAGTTTTCCCACACTGCAGCAACAGCAAAGGCTGGCATCAGGTTCATATACTAACACCAACCATGGTCAAGGACAAGATGATTGACTCTCCACGAATGTCCATTACGAGCCAGGTACTGTATAGACATAGGCCTCACCAATCAAGAAGGCTGACTTCACCATAGTCTACAAGGACAGCTATACTGTCCAGCAATACACATCAAGACCTGGCCACTGAAGAGGCCAATTCTTTCCAGGGAGACCAAGTGGTACAAGCTCACCTTCCCCTCCTCTCTGGGAATGATGACATTCTCATAACGATTCCGGCACTGCTTGGAAGATCGGTAGATTCGACTGCAGGAGTTGACAACATCACTGACAAGGTCCCAGTTAGGAGTGTGGGCAGGTGACACAATTGTGAGGTTTAAAGGCAGCTCAAGTAACTGCTTTACAGCCTAGAGGACAAGGTTTCAGGGCACACAAGATCAGTACACTTCAAATGAATTGGTGTTGCCATTCCATGTGCCAAAGACACAAATGAAGCACTGTTAATCACCCTCATGGGGGAGCAAACAAACCATGAAAATGCTCAACCCAAAGACAGCACCACCATTCACCTGTAGCAGGGCCCAGTCCTCGCCAATGAGCCAGTCAGGACTGTCCTGAGTGGGTTCCCCTGAGGACTTGACATAAGTGGGCAGAGGCTTGGCAAAGGGTGTCTGCTGCTTCAGAAGCAGGTTCTTCTTCTGCTCCTTGCCTTCACGTCGAATTTTCAACATGCCAGGTGTCGCCCGGTCAAACAAGGATCGTGGCGGGACAACTGCCTCACCATGCCTCTGCTTCTTCTTCCTGCCTGCAGCTGAATAGGGGCAGAATTCAGCAATATATAGGACACAGAGATTTCCTCACCAGCAAGGTGAAAAAAAAGGGAAGAAGGCAGACAAGAGGCATGTAGACCAAGGGGCTAGGGAAACAACTCCTAAAAGTAAAACCACTTTCTTAACTTTACTACTTATCTGTTTTGGGGTTTCAAAACTGTTTCATTTTTTATTTAACACAGGCTGGCCATTTATGATCCTTCTGCCTTGGCATCCCAAGCGCTGGGAATGCAGGTATATGCCATGGCACCCAGCCTCCTAGAGGATTTTTTAGTATTAACAAGACTTCTCTCTTGAAATGGGAGAGAGGAGCACACACCTGAGGGATCTGTTTTGTGTCGTTTGCGCTCCTTCCTCACATAAACAGGAGGCAGCTTAGCTTCTGGGATAGGGGTGGTCTCATACATGAGACACATAACCGAGTCAATGTAGATGTCATTATCATCTTGAGGAGGAGTGGGTGGTGTCCAGAGCTGCATAGAAAAAGCAAGTTCCATAAGCTGCTTAGCTATGGGAAGGATGACCTTCGTTTAGGCATTTAGGGAGTGGGGTCACGTACCGGCATGACTTCTGTCTGTCCATCAGCATCTTCATAGACATACTCCTATGGAACATAAACAAGTTTAAAATACAACATGCCACGAATCACATACTTTCATCAATATTCAAGCATAAGCATGAATTTAAAACTGTGTCTTACTTAAATCCTGGAAATACCATCCACTGAGGGTTAAGTCAGTATCAGTTAAGACCTCAAATCGTCAGAATAGCAGTCAGGTGAGAAAAGGGGCTGAGAGCGAGCTCGTTTACCATGCTGTAGGCATCCTCTCGAGTGTAGGTAAGAAGCTCTGCCTCCTCCTGCTCAAGCTGCAGCTGGGCTTCCCTTTCCTGCAGAGCCCTAGCATTGCGGGATTCCCAGTCCCTCATTGATGCCATCACCAAATCCTGCTAAGAGAAAGCACAGGGGAAAGAACTTTCAAGATGACAGTAGGCAGGTTGCTTCTGATCTCTTCCTAGTGGTAACTCCCCCAAGGTACTATGCACACACAGGGTAGAGCCCTATCTCCCCAAAAGGGTGTTTCAGTTCTTACTGCTGCATATACTTTGACCCTTAACATGTAACCTTTTATCAACTACAAGCTACTTCAAAACAAGGGCAATGATATCAAGGTGAAAAGAAAACAATCCAGCTGCCTGCACAGGGATTCCAAGTAAGGCCTGTACTGCTAGGATTTGGCTTCATCACTTTAATTTCATAAAGTGGAGTCCAAGTCATCTCAAATCAAATTCATCACTGAAAATTTTTACTTTTAATATGTTAAACTGACCAAAACTTGATTCTCTTACCTCACTGCTTCTCTCTTTTTCTTGTTCAATGGTTGTATGGAACAATTCCAAGTAATTCAATGCATATTTTTCAATTGGTGTAAGCTATTTCAAAAATACATTTTTTGAAGTGGGTTAGTGGCAACTTAATAAAAAAAAAAATCAATAAAATTATCTCATAAACATTTAATTTAAAAACTGTTCTTAGTCAAAGCAACCAAAACATATTTTACAAAAGGGTTAAAATGATAAAATTTTTAGCTTTTAAGAAAAAAAAAAAAAATTCTCCAAACCTGTTCCATAAAGTCAGCCAGCTCCTCCAGCTGGGATGGCTCCTCATCATATCTAGAGCCGTCTGAATCTGAGGCCACACCTACAGTACTGGATCCAGACATGACTTCCTCTGCAGACCTTTGGGCATCTTCCTCCAGATACTCAATGCTCTTGAGAGCCTAGAGGTAGTGTGCACTGAGAATTGGTGGTGGACTTGGCAAATGAAGGGGGTTTGTAATGTTAAAGTAGATGCCTATACTTTAAGCAACCAGCCACCCTCCAAAGGTATTTCCCTTCTTTTAAGACTCTCAGATACATGCTGGACAACAGGCATTACAGTGATAAAGAGATATGGCTAGATCTAAAACTTCTAAATTTACTCTCAAGCTACACAGGAAAGCATCATGGAGGAACAAAACACTGACAAGGGTTACAGATGGTAATATCCAAAAGAATCGGGAAAATGAAGTCATCAAAAATTAAAGACTCGGGGCTGGAGAGATGGCTCAGCGGTTAAGGGCACCGTCTGCTCTTCCAGAGGACCCGGGTTCGATTCCCAGCACTCACGTGGCAGCTAACAACTGTCTGTAGTTCCAGTTCCAGGCAAACACCAAGGCAAATAAATACATAAATAAATAAAGTTTAAAAAAAAAAAATTAAAGACTCTAAGAATGAAAAAGGACCATGTGGTTTTATCTCACATCTAGTATATGGTACAGCTGCTGACACAGGGAGAACAAAACAGAGACCTGTTCACAGTCCAAATACAAAAGCAAGTGCACAGAAAACTGTAGCAGAGCTACCCAGAACATACAGGACAGCTAACTTTACATGAGGCATGTACGTTAAAAGGCTGCCACTGATGACTCTAATTCCAGCACCTGGGAGGCAGAGGCAAGTGGATTCAAAGCCAGTTTGGTCTATATAATGAGTTCCAGGGCAGCCAGAACTGTTACGCAGAGAAACTGTCTGGGGAGAGCGGGTAAGGGGGCAGAACCACTAACAACAACAAAAGCTGCCACTGTTATCTGCTAAGCACCCAGGAGCACTGGTTAAAACATCCACCTAGGCCAGCCCCCAAGTCTGGGCAATAGGGCACAGAACATGTCCCCCTAACCCTATCACAGCTCCAGCTGCAGAACTTTTATCGAGAAACTGACGGAGGCAGACGCAAAGATTCATAGCTAAGCTCTTGGTCTAGATGAAAAGAGGGAGAAGAGATGTAAAGGAATCAGAAACACGAGGAGACCCAAGCTACTGGGACTCTGAAATATCAACTGAGGAACCTTCATAGAACAGAACTAAACCCTCAGAATACAGATGACAGTCAAACAGCATGGGCAGTTTGTGGAGCCTCTTGCAGTTGGAGCAGAGTTTATTCCTCATGCATGAACTGGCTTCTTGGAGCCCATTCCCTACAGAAGAATACCTTGGAGAGGGCCTCAGTCCTACCCTAACTGAATATGCCAGAAGGAACCGACTCACACTGGGAGTCCTTGCTCTCTCTGGGGAATGGATGGGGGATGGTATGAGGGGAGGCTGGGGGAGAACTGGGAGGAGGGCAGGGAGGGGGAGCAGTGGTGAGTATGGGGGAAAAATCTTAAAATAAAAATAATTTTTAAATAACATACACCTCAATGTTAGAAAATATTGAGCTGAAAAGGTGGTTCAACAGTTAAAGAGCACTTGCCGCTCTTTCAGAGGACCTGAGTTTAGTTCCCAGTACCTATACTGGGTGGTTCACAACAGCCTGTAATTCCAGTTCCAACGGAACTGATTCCCCTTTCTGATCTCTGCAGTCACTCACACTCCTATGCACTCACAGATGTGTACACACAATCACAAAATAAAATTATGCACACACCAACCAACAAACCAACCAACCAACCAACCAACCAAACAAACAAACAAACAAAAACCATAACTCCAAAATCCAAAAAATTTGACCAGGCAATTAAAAAAAAAATTGTTCAGGAGCTGAAGTGAGGCTCAGTAGTAGAGGCTTACATAAAGCCCAGGGTTTCATTCACAGCACTGGGACAAGGGAGAAGACCCTCATGGCCAGCAAACTCATGAAAAGGTATTCAGATTCACTACTCAACAGCAAGATGCAAAATAAAGCTGTCACATGAGAACATCAGCCTAAGAGAGGCACCAGCCGGCTGAGACCTTGGGCAGGGCATAGCAGCTGCAGCACTTAGATACCAGCGAGGGATACCACTTAGCTCTATCCACTAGTCAAATATTGAGACTATGTTGGCCAGAGGTGCCACTTCAAGGCCTACATTCAGTAGGAATGCATATACATGCTCACATGAGACACTGCAAAAGCACACTTCAAAATAGACATCCATCTACAGATCTGATGAGCAATGTGGTGAGTTCATAAATATCATTATCTAGAATGGAGACAGATACATTACTGCCACATAAAAGGAAGAGCAGACCTAAAGAGCAGAATTCCATTCATATCCAGCTCAAGATAGGCAAATGTATTAAGATGCCACCTGAGTAGTCACTTCTGGAAGGGAGTGGCTAAAGGATGGAAGAGAGACTTTCTGAATAGTTCACATTTAGAATCATTACCACTACTGGTAAAGACAAGCTATGACACCATAGAACACAGGCCAATAGCATACCAGGGCACTGTCACACACCATTATTTATGTCTTTTGAAGAAAATACAGCAACAAGTCAGTGATCACCATCCTAGTCAAACAGCAAAATGTGTGGCAGCTTCCATAGGGAGGGCACTCAAAGAGGGCATAGAGAGTAGGGTCTAAAGAGGAAAGAACCCGGTTGGAGAGATGGCTTGGAGGTTAAGAGCACTGGCTGCTCTTCCAGAGGTCCTGAGTTCAATTCCCAGCAACCACATGGTGGCTCACAACCATCTGTGTGTGCCCTCTTCTGGTGTGCAAGCATGATGGAGGCAGAATGTTGTATACATAATAAATCTTAAAAGAGAGAGAGAGAGGAAAGAACACCTTCCCTTCACTTGAGACTGTGGTAGAGAAGAGGTATTCAGCTACTGAGGGCCAATTAAGGCCTAGCCTTAGGGTGAAGAGGGCCTTGGTCAAGCCAGAAGCAGGAGGGAGGACATTTAAGTAACCCTGAGAGATATCTGTGATATTCCTAAACAGATGGCCACTGCACAGGACCCATGTATGCAACTCCAAATCTTCCAGAGCCTGCATTAAAACAGTAGTATCCCTCATAGGAATCCAAAACATTACACCCTAAAATGGCAACAACATGAAAAATGCTAAAGATAGACATTCTAGGGCCTCATCGAAATCTTCAAAGTCAACTGTGCATTTTACAAAGATAGTGCATTCAACACAGGTGAGCAATATCTCTAGTGCTTGGGGCCACATGGGACTGGTGGTTCTTTGAGTTGGAAAGCTCAATACTAACAATCAAATACGCCTCAGAAAGTTCTAATGGATATCAGACAATGGCTGGCATCTTCTCCTCCACTCCCTTGATACTTCTTTACAGTTGAGACATAGGAGAAAGGAAGGCAGGAAGGCTGCAGGATCAAGGGAGGGGAGAATTAAGTCAAAGTAAGGACTGAGAACTCAGAAGCCAGGTGAGTGAAACATATAACTATATAGGGAAAGCACACATAGTCAAGACTCACATACATCATTCATTGTCAAACAAGTCTTATGGTTGACCTATTTCTCCTCACCTCTATAAAAGGTCTTGCAATCTTGGGTGCAATGGTTTCACTGACAGATGGTTCCTGAGAAAGTACCACAAATTCTTCAGCTTTCACAGGAAAGCCGGCATCATCCATGGGAGAGTAAACTTCAAAGAGCTCCTGGATAGTTCGCTGAACACAAGCAATAAGCACATCATTTCCAGGAACAAACAAATCTGACCTGATCCTTGGGCAGCATAAAAACCCAGAGAATCATCCCTCATTAGTGAATAGAGATTAGAATGAGATGATTTTGTTCACTGTGGCATTTTTCACTAAGTGAAGTTGGGAGGTGAAACAGTTTCCCTATGTAGGCCAGGCTGATTTCTAAAGTATCATCCTATCATCCTCCTAAGTACTGAACTACAGTCCTACACTACTGTGCCCAATCACTGAGGATTCTTAACAAATGAAAGCTACCTGAGTTAAGAATGCCATTGAGTAGTCATTTCCCTGAGCAGCTACTTCCCGGATCAAATCTTTAGTTCCATTTTTCAACAATTTCTCTTCAATAGAATTGCCACTGACAAGCCTACAGAAGAAAACAGAAAAAAAAAATATGTATATTTATACAGATGAAACAATAGTTAAGTCACCTAGAAACACTTGCCAATACCAGATACAGGAATCCAGGTGGCAGCTAGAGAAGCAGCAGATGCCTCACATGCTGATCAACATCTACTAAGCTACTGTCTGTCAATCTCTCTCCAGTCTCAGCTTCGGTGAGCCCTGGAGTTTGTGGTGCATCCCTGTGCTTGCCAATGTTTCTCCCATTACATTCAACCTACAAATGTCTCACTCAGTCCTGAACTTGTGCCTACTGTCTGTCCTTTTTGACACTTTCTGACCACGACAGGCAGAGTGATTCTCTGACTTTTAAGAGCTGTCCCATTCTCACTTAAGTGTAAGTAGTTTCCATCTGTCTCCTATAAGCTTCTAGGCCAACAAAGTCCTGTGAGTATTGTTCCCACTTAATACATAATGGAATAGATAGTAGTGAAGCAGACCCCATCCATCATCCAGTCTATTATTTTCTGCAACCATTGTTTTAAAATATATTGTTAAAACATTCTATATACTTATAAATATACATATATGTGTGTGTGCTTTGCCTGCATGTAGTCTGTGTACCATTTGCATGCCTGGTGCCCAAGAAGGCTAGAGGGTGGCACTGAATTCCTGGAGACTGGAGTGAGCTGCTATGTGGATGCTGGAGATTGAACATGGGTCCTCTGGAAGAGCAGCCATTTCTCCAGTTCTGATTACTTGATTTTAGAATGTCAATTGCTAAAAGTCAAAAAAGCTTAAATTAAACCAGTTTTAACAAAAATTTCCACAGGGATGAAAAGAACAAATGAGAATTTTCCAAGAGAAAAAAACTCCAAATAAGGAACATAGGAAAAAGTGACCAGTTGGGAGCTGGAGAGAGGGCTCAGCAGTTAAAAGCACTGACTGCTCTTCCAGAAAATATGGAAACAATTTCCAGCAACCATATGGCAACTCACATCTATCTGAAACTCTAGTTTCAGAAGACTCAACACCCATGGCAAAAGTCCAGTGCACATACAAATAAAAAAATCTTTTTAAAAAGTGATCAGTAAAGAAGCCCTGCTGTTTCACCATTAGTGCGGGTTCAATATACACAGTTTGATTATGTGTGAGTATGAGGACTGGGGAAAAGCAGGCAGGTTTTAATCTATGACATTACCATTAAAATAATTTTACTTATGTCCACCTTTAATTTATAAGTATATCAACACTCTGCGTGCACAGAAAATGGTACCACCTTACATTCATGTAATAATAGCACATCCATGAGATGGGTTTGGTTGGGTTGAGACAAGTTATTACTATGTAGCCTGGGCAGCTTCAAACTCATGATCTAAGCCTCCTGAATGCTGGGAGTTTAGTATGTGCTACTATATCCAATATGGCTAACATTAGAAAAAAAAAAAGCAAAAAACTGGGGGGTGGGGAGAACCACACAAGCACCCATGCGTGGAAGTCAGAGAACAATTTGTTATCAGAATTGTCAGTAATAGTGACAATGTTCCTTCTACTCTGTAGATCCTGGAGATTGAGCTCAGGTCATTAGGCCTGGTGGCAAATGCTTTAATCAGCTATCAATCACATGGGCCCCTTTGGGTGACTTTTTAACAACAGACATATTGTACAATGTGGTCCTCGAAGCATGCTACTCCACAGTGACTGTGACACTTGGAATTGACTATTTATTTAATAGGCCCTCTCTATTCCCACTTTTAAATAAGAGCACTTTATTTTTCAACTTATGAGACTGATCTCACCTTTGCCACTTCTTTCAATCTATCCTTAATCTATTTAATTTCTTTTATATTTTTCTTCAACACTCAACCTGGAGCCCATTTATTTTTTGCCTGTCTAGACTATGCTGTGTTCTTAAGCAGGAAACTGTCCCAGCCCCATTCTCTCACTTAGACCACTAGTGTGCACGGGTTGAGCACACTCACACACAGACTGGTACTACAATAAAATAGTAACAGTCAGAAACTTAAAAGTGGGCCAGTTAGCTGTCTTCCCAATTAGCTGTGAATGGCCAGTTACAATTTATATGCTTAAAGATAATGAGACATATCTCAAGTCTTTCAATAGATACTTTGTATTTTATAATTCTGTTTTTGTTTCTTTCTTTCTTTTGTTTTTTAAAGACAGGGTTTCTCTGTATAACTCTGGCTGTCCTGGAGCTCACTCTGTAGACCAGGCTGGCCTTGAACTCAAGAGATCTGCCTGCCTCTGCCTTCCCAGCCCAGCACTGGGATTAAAGGTGTGAAGCGCCATGCCATCGACTGTTTTTTATAATTCTTAAAACAACACAAATATAAACTGTGCTCTTCAATTATTCTAAAAGAGATGCAACATTTGAGCACTGAACACCAGCATGCCAACAGACGTAAGCCACACAACTGATTACAAATTCAAGGAATGTCAAGTACAAAGACCAGACAAAACAGCAGCATTAGAAACATGTCTAAAAGAAAAGAAAATAACCCTCACAGTTATGAAGGAACTTGTAAAATTCAACTACAGCCTATTACACCTGCCTCTGTCCCTTATGTTCTACCTTCTATACCAAATCCCTGTACCCACATCTTCTACAAAGTTCATTACGTGTACTTCTATGAGTTGGCCAGAATTGACATCACCTGTATATATGGATGTCCTTGCACCTCCCAATTCTATCACACCATTCCTGGGCCTTGGCATCCATAACTGGATTTAGGTCATTGTCATAAAACACCACGGTGTCAGCCTCAACAAGGTTTATGCCAGTGGCACGGCTATGAGTAGAGAGAAGAGCACAGAAAATCCGCCTGTCTCTGTTGAAACTCCTCATCAGCTCCTGGGTGAAAACAAAGTGCTCAGGTTAACATTTCTGGAGAACACTGGGAGACTTTCTATGATTTGTTTTTTTTTTAACAGTCTGATTTGTCCCATGTATAACATCTTACCCTGGCTCTCCTGCATGCCTGCAGTTCCTTCTATGCACAAGCATTTGTGTATCATGTTTAGACAATACAGGTATCATATACATAAAATGTCATGCCCTATCTGGCACTTGCTGTCAGCCCAATCTGTAGGCCCCACAAGAAAGCAGAGTCTTGCTAGGGAGGGAGCTGTGCTTTCTCCTCTATCCTCAGGCAATGCCAGGGCACTCTACAGGCAAGAAGCCCCTGGAGTAAGGCTGAGGAAGTACAAAAACATCTCTCTCACCACTTGGGACAATGAATTGTAGTGAAAACATGAGTACTTCTCTTCTGTAAATCATTTCTATGCCAAAACAGAACTAAAAGTTGACCAATCCTCTACCTTCAAGTAACAACCCAATTTTCTACACTATTACCAACAAAATAGGCTCTTTTCCATTTGCATCTATGCTGTGCAGGAACCTCTATTTGCTATGAAAACTTGTACCTTGTCCAACACCCTATCTCTTTTGCACTCAGGACTCCTTGTACTATCTACTTGGGCTTTATTAAAATACTTCTGATAAGGACCTTCTAAACTGTCATATGGAGCTATGAAGACAGTTTATTGTTCACTGTCAAGACACAGACCTTTGTGAACTTTCTTCTGCTGCTGAATATTCACTATTACTAATCACAACTTATCATGTTCATTTCTACAATGAACAATTTTATGTATCAATCATACAGTGAGGCAATATTGCTGTTGTGTAGAAGTTCTGGATAGGGCCCACTAAATCAAGTGTCTATCCATCTCTGAGGTTGGCAATCATGCTGCTTTCTGTAAAGTTATGCTAAAGAGGCTTCTACCAGCACTGTCTATTAACCAAGTGTTGAAAATTAGCAAATATAGCAAGTAAAACATGAACATACTTTTCAATTTGTATTTCTTTTGTAAGTTATTCTAAAAAGAACTCATATCTTTGCTACACAGCTACTCTAAAAGCATGTAAGTATTACCTAATGTGAGTACAGATTACTCTTATTTATTTGTTCTGAGACAGGCTTGTATGAGGGGAGAGAGAGCAAAACATTAAGAGTCAGTTTGGAGCTTAGATGTGCTCTAAGTGCTAAAAGGGGTATGGGACACTGACCTCACAGCTATAGAAAATACGGCCCGAATCCCATGATTCAGTCACACTATGGAATTACCGTGACAGAAAGATTATATCTTACCTGCCGTTGTTCACTGTTGGCATTTTCATCAATCCGTACATAGGTGAGATAATGGAAGTTCAAGAACATTTCTAAAATGTCTAGCATAAGAACCATCTGAGACAAAATCAATACTCGACGTCCTTCAGATTTCAGTTTCTGTAGCAGGATCGCTAAAGCTTCTAACTTCCCTAAAAAAAAAAAAAAGAAACAAAAAGAAAGAACAAGAGTCTTATATCCCAGAACAAGTGTATCTCACTTTATAACCTGTGCCAACAGGGTCTGTCATACCTGAGTCGAATTGTACCAGCCTCAGCTCCGGGAACTGCAGTGAGCGCAGTGTTGTCAGCTGCTGCAGCTGCCGGTGGTAAGGGCGGGTGTGCTCCCTCAGGCACTGCCTCAGAGCTTGCAACCTGCTGCTATACAGGGAGGGTGGCCTCGCCACCCACAGGGAGGGTGGAGTAGCCACTACTGGAGGAATCACACAGGCCACCCTAAGGAGCAGAAATCATGTGTGGTCATTATGTGGCTTCTTTGGAGCCTCTAGCAGCAGTGAGGCTTCTAGGCAAGGACAGAACCCTCTGACAGTGTGTACTGGCAGACAAGCAGCCTGAGCTCCTGATTCAGTCACTAAAAGGTAGCATAATCTTTCACAGCTAAAGAACACCACCCTAAGACAACTTCCACCAGGACAGGTTTAAATGATCAGTACAGGTCATTCTCATACCATATCCATTGGCTCAGATATTCTTGCTGGGACTCTTGGGACAGAAGTAAATTATCTCTACATACAAACCTTCTAAATGCTGCAGGTGACATGTAACTGAGAGGGGCCAGACCCAGAACACTCTGCAGACAAGACAAAACATAAGGCCATGGCCAACTTAACACTTCCTGCTATCTTCCAGTCATTTACACCAGAATGCCTTCCCGTAGGCATTAGCTGAAGCTCAATTTTAAATTTTATTTACTTAATTGTTTATGTAATTACTTATTTACTTTATTTAGATGGGGTAAAGTAATAGCTCCAGGCCAGCCAGTCACTAAGATAACCATCTGCCTACCTGTCTCCCATGTTTTGGATTTGCACCATCATGCCCAGCTATTTTTAGTTATGTTTATGCATGTGTGTCTAAGTAAGGATTTGTACACATGCAAGTAATGCCTACAGAAGCCAGAAGATGTTAGGTACCCTGGAGCTTGAGGCACTTATGAACTCCTTAACGTGGAGTCTAGGAACCAAACTGGGGTCCTCTGTAGAAGTAATATGGGCTTTTTAACTGCTCGGTTGTCTCTCCAGCTCCTGAAGCTAGCTAGCTCTTGGTGGTTTGCTTCCAAGTACATCTACACTAAAGTGGTCCTCTGTGATGTATAAAGATGACCAACATTTCAAAGACAAACAAGGGTATGAGAACAAATGGCTGCAAATCAACCACACAGTCATGGAAAACCTGGCACAGACAACAGACAACTCACTCTAGGAAGGATTCCCTGCTCTTTTCTTCACTAATTCATTAATCTGAGGCAGGCTCTGAACACTGAGCTCAGGCACTGGGTAATCAGGGTCTTCCCTTCCTTTGGACAGATATTAACATATTCAGCCAGACAAAGAAAATGACCCTGAAGCTGAGCCTGGAGAGCATACAGAGACTTACATAGAGAATCAGTAGTATGAACAGAAGCAGACATAGCAAGGCCTAGCAGGAACAATGTGGCTGGCTGTAGCAACTAGCCCACTGGGGCTACTCTTCTAACTTGTTCTGAATTCTATTCTTCAATGTCCCAAGTAGCATATGGCTAGTTTTGTGGGTCAGTTTTCTAAAAGAGCCAGCTAATAACCCAATAACTAGGCCCTCTGGTCCCAAAGACAAACACTTCAAACCATTTCAAATCCCCAAACAACTCAAACAACCTGGAGAAAAGCAATTGGAAATAAGAACATTTAAAGAAAAAAAAAAAAAAGTTCAAAGAATGAAAAACAACAGGATATGGTAACTCATACCAGAATTTGAGATCAAGAGGCAGGAGCATCAGGAGATTTCAAGAAAAACCTAGGCTAGCTACATGGAATTAGAAGCCAGCCTGTACTATATAAGAACCAAAATTAAAAGAAAAAAGAAAATTTTTGGTGTGCAGAGTGAAGGAACAAAAAATAAAAGATAAAAATATTTACCTGCATACAATAACTCACCTGTCAAGAACATCTTGAAGAGATTCTTGACGTTGACTCAGTGTCACAATCAGACCACCTTTACTTCTTGAGGGTGACATATAACAGTTTGATGCTCTGACACCCTTCCCAAGATTGCTATCTAAAGACCAGCACAAAGGCCTCTTCCTTCTGCCAGGGAGGGAACAAATCCTCAGCAAATCTCTACCATACACTGGAGCTTGGGAACAGCGCCGATCATTGATAAAATGTATCTGATCCAATCGTTCCTTCAAAAGTCTGCTTTTTTCCTCCTTAATCAAAAAAAAAAAAAAAGGTTATTTGAGAAACAATCTGACAAAAATCACCTCACTAAATATTTTTAGAACTGTTATGCACACATTAATATCAACATCCATGGCCTACTTCCACAAAACTACTAGCAGAAAAAAAAAAAAAAAAAAGAGAGAGAGACAGAGAGCTTTCTTTCTCTCTCCTCCCAAGACAGAGAGGACATTTATAACAGAAGAAAAGACAAGATAAAAGGAATAAAGACTTTGATGTCTACAGTCAGAGGCCCAGAACAATTTCTTTAATTGAGAATGAGTGTTAAATCAAAGCTCTAATTCAAGGAGCATGTGCATTTCTAAAATTGATAAACTGGGGGCTGGAGAGATGGCTCAGCAGTTAAGAGCACCGACTGTTCTTCTGGAGGACCTGAGTTCGATTCCCAGCATCCACATGGCAGCTAACAACTGTCTGTAATTCCAAGATCTGACACCCTTACACAGTTATACATGCAGGCAAAACACCAATTCACATAAAAATAAAAATTAAAATTAAAAAAAATTCATAAACTGAAAAGAACCCACAGAAGCCTTGGCTGCCACAGAAAAGCTCCCAAAAGCTGCTTACCTCAGCACTGCATATTTGCCATTGTATGCCCCTGCATCTATGCCTTACCTGGGTGGGCCCTGCAGCAGGAGAAGCTGGTTTGGAAACCAGCCCAGGTTCTCCAACAGCCATAGCACTCACTGATACTCGACCTGGAACACCAACTACAAATATAAAAGCAAACAGCTGAAGGGGATGAGGGTATAGTTTAATAGGAGAGCACTTGCCCAGAATGCTTGAGGAGTTCTATCCCTAACACCTGTGTGCTCCCTAGCCCCAAAAGCAAAAAAAGAAGAAAAGAAAATTAATATGCTTTCCAGTCCCAAAGGTGGACTGGACTGACTGGCCAAGGTATAACAGTTAGTTAGCTCCTGAAATCTGAAGATAAAAGAAGCTGGCTCTAATAGTCTAGTACATCAAAGCTCTGTCCAGAACCAAAGTGAGAACTGTTCTGAAACAGACAAATAACATACCTGTCCCAGCCCAAGCCAGCCTCATACCCTTCTTTGTCCTACACTGACGAAACACCATAGTTCATCAGCATATAGTGAGTAATGGCTTGTTGCTTGCCCATGAATCAAACCCACTCACCAGTTCTAACATACCAAGCACATCCAGGCAAGGGTTGGGCCTTAGAGAAGCTGGCAGAGAAAAGAACAGGAGCTGGGAGCCCAGCAGCATTTGGGCATGGGTCAATTAGAGGACTGCACAAATCCTGCACCAAGTACATGACTCTACTCTCAGGGAGCTCTAGGAATAGTTACTAAATATTTTATAGTTTATTGCTTTAAAATATGTTTTTATTTATATTAAACATATTATATTATTTTAATATTATATATTCATATACACACACACAAAACGTTATGTATCAGTGTTTTGCCTGCTGTATGTATGTGGTTTACATGTGTGGCTGGTTCCTGAAGAGGGTGACAGATCCTCTGAGACTAGAGTCACAGATGTCTGTGAGCCACCATGTGGGTGCAAGGATACAAACCTAAGTCCTCTGCAAAGCAGTTAATGCTCTTAACTGATAAGCTAACTCTGACAACCCCTCAAGTTTTTTTTTGGACTAGGACAGTGGGGTTTGGTCATTTTCAACTAGGACATTTGGGAGCAAAGGAAATAAAACTAAGCTGATATCATGACATGTGTGGAAACCAGACTATCACAAATAAGGCTTTGACATACAAGAAGGCCCATGGCCTAAGGTGCACCCCTACCCCAATCACTCCAAAGAAAAGTCAGAAAGAAGTTTTCACCAAGCCCTCCTCCTGTTCAGAACACCGTACCTTGTGGGGTCAAGGGTGCAGGGCTAGGGCCACTGGTTGGGGGCTTGCTTCCCAGGGCACCATGCACAGCGCCTGCCTGAGACACCGTCTGCATCACCACGGGACCAGGGGCTCGAAGGTAGGGCTGCCCAGGGGCTGACACGATCTGGAGTACACTACCTGCAATCACACATCCACCAGAAGTATCAGTAACAAGTGTGTGCACAGTATAGTTACACCTAGTCACTTCTGAATGGTACAGTAACAAATGAGTCAGACACACAGACACATTTACACAAGCAAATATATCCACAGCTCAGTAACTATAACAAAAGAAGGAATATTTTGAAAATCCCAGACAGAGACAGAGAACCATCTGAGGAGAGTTTGCTTTACATCAAGAAAAGACCACTAACCCTGCACATATCCAGGTACATATCCACTGAGGATCAGAGTGGGCCTAAGACTATGAAGGTTACAGAAACACTCCCAGATCTATGTAGCCATCACCAAAGGAATGAAAAACTACCACAAAGAGCTGGGCTTAGTCCAGGTGCTCATGATGACTCTTTGGTTGCTCTATAAGAGTATGTCACTTTTCTATTATGTGTGTCTAAACCTTCTTACCAAATGTGTGACAAGAAAATAACCACCAACTATATTCATGGATGGTCCCAAGTTTGGGATCTCAAGCCCTGTCATGAGAAGCAGTCATTCAGCCAGAACAGGGCAGAGTCTTTTGGAGCAGCTGCTGGGAAGCTAGTGCTGCCATAGATACCTATGAAACCTTAACCTGAAGGTAAGCAGCCAATGATGACCTGGTGCTGGATGTAGCTAAAGAAGCTGCAATTGCTGCCACATACCACTGAAGAAACTTTTAAGGAACTACTCATATTTTACTACTTCCATTTCTTTGAAAGCAGTAGCTACATTCTTAGCCAGTGGTATAAAAGGTTTGGGCCCAAAGTCAAAATCAAAACAATCTGACACAATTCTTAAGGTTTTAGCAACAAGGCTGAGGCAGGAAGATAGCTTGATTTCAAAAGTCACAGGTCAGCCTAGGCAACATAGTAAGAACCCAACTGGCAGATAGATAGTAGATACAGCATTTCCCCTACATAAATTGCCAGTCTTTTGGCACATTCATATTAGAAAGTTACAAACATTTCTACTCGGACTTACAAAAGAGAAAACTCTTTTCAAAGAGCAGATGATAAAAAACAAACAAATAAACAAAAACAAAACCTAGTATCACTTATTTAGAGCACTGCCAAGGTGATTCATGAATGTCATCTCATTCCTCAACAACCTCTGATGTGAGACTTGTTAATTGTTAACATCACTTCTGGATGAATAACCTGAAACTCAGTGACCAAGTCATCCTGCCACCCAGACAGGTTCTCAAGTGCAGTATTAATAGCAGGATACCTCTATCAACTTTAGTATCAGCTGGTTGTCTCTTACCTTGCAGTTGCAGAGGCTGGCCTGCTGTTAGCTGCCGCAGCTGGCTATGTGACAAGGTGAACTTGTTCCCCTGGAACTGCAGTGTCACAGGTGTCTCTGGCTGGGCAACACGGCTCTGTGGCCCCGCAATGGATGCCAGCTGAGCTATTTTCACTACTTCCCCACCTGTTAAAACACAGAAAGAAAGCTAAACTAACATCACTTGAAGTGACAGTATTGATCATTATACAACAATGACTTATAATGACTGCCTATACTATACTCAAGTATCTCCAAAAAACTAGTTAGGTATTTTTTAAGAAGCTATTTTAAGACAAAAAAAATACTATTAAATATCAGACTTTAGTGGTTAATCTATTTAATCACAACTGACAGGGACTTTCAGTTATCAACTCAAATTATTAAGGAATATTTTTACCTTTCTCTACAAATAATAAAAGGAAAAACACAGTAAATATGAAAAATATCAGAAATCTCTTTGCATTGAACTGGAAACTCTCCAGAGGACTTACAAAATTTAAAAAAGTATGTGTCCAGCAAATAAGATCAATCATTGAAATAAAAGAACAAACTTTCAGTTGCACATGTTTTTAAGTCTAAAAAAGCTTAAATAAGTCAGACATCGAACTCTGAGTTTACACTAATTCAAATGAGCTCATAGGATTTAAAATTTCATAGCAAATGATCAGAAGTGTTAAGGCTTTTTACCCAATGGGTGCTATACAAGTTCAAATGTTCCTCTCCCAAGAAAATCCATCCCAGGGTTAGTAAAGATGCCATAAGGAGAACAGTTAGTAAAAGACTAGCAAACTACCTGAAGATGTCTTGCACACAAAATAACAGTGCAAAAGAAGTGGAAATGAAAATCAGATTTACACAGACACATCTCCCATCAGCCCTCCTGGATGTGTAAAGCCAGTTGAATCACTCATTTCACACACTACTACATGTAAGTCTTCCCATACTAATGTAACTCTCATCACTTACAGAAACATGAGGTACACGCAGCTTTCTCCTCTTGTGGGACTGTCTAGAACAATCAATTCCCACTGCTGATCACAGCAGATTCCCTGTCTCCTCTAATGCTTTGCGCTCCCTTCCCAGTCTTCCAAAAAGGCCTCAATGTGACTCTGCTACATTGTAAATAAGAAACATTTTATGATCTATAACACTTTAACTTGGCATAATTTCCATACTAAACTGGATATTGGTCTGTAGAAGATCTGGAAATCTGATAATCCCACTGCCAGCAGCACAAAGTTCTGAGTTAGGAAAAAATTAGTAATAATAAAGTGTTTTAATCACTGCATTATTGAGAAATGTCTCTGTTGAGTATTCATGCCAAGTTTAAACTTGAAAATATGTGAGAAACCAAAAAGAACTAGTAGTATCTAGAAACCTAATGCTAGTTCATGTAGTCTCACCACTTGTCCCTGAAAGTGGACCCCAACACTGCTGGAACAGAACTATGGCTAAGGCTAAGTGAAGGTGCTAGCCTTGAACACCAGTGCAGCACAGGAAGAAAGCAGAGCTGGTTAAATGGGGAGGAGAAAGAGTAGAACAGAGCAGGGTCCTGGACAATGACTTCTGGCTAGGCCCCACCATGACAGGAATCACGCTCCAGGCCTTGACTGAGGGACAGACAGAGGCAGTGGACAGCAAGGCTCTTCTGACATCCCGTGTTCCTGACACACTGCTCCAAGGCAGTGAGAGCAGACCCTGGACAGTAAGTCCACTTACTGGGCAAGCGGGCCTGGGCCTGCGAGGTAAGCACCAGCCGCTGGGGCGGTGCACTCTGCCCAGCCACCAGAGAGGGGGTCTGGGGCGGGGGCAGGGGTGGGCCTGGGGTGGAGGCCTGGACAGCGGTCTGAGCCCGCAGTTTCGAAGGATGGGCTGGGCCTGCTGCTGTGCTGGAGGTCGAGGTGGGTTGGTGTCGAGGCGCACCGACGGAAGCCTGAGAGTTCTGAAACGGGGCTGCTGCTGCTGTAATCAATAAGGTTGTTTTGTGCAAAGCTGTTAGAGGTTCTTCATAACACGCAGTATCTTACAACCGAATGTTAAAGAAATTACATAAACATTATTTCATAGTCTCTCAAATGAGAAGCCCACTCTTAGGAAACAAACATGGAGGGGCTGGTACAGTCCTTAGGTTGAAAGAAACTTAAGGTTCTGCCTGTTGCCAATCAGTAAGGCTCCCTGAAAAGCTGACAGAACACACAGAGCAAACATCTTAGACTACAAACAGGGCTGTCAAATGCTCCCAGCTGTTAGAATTCTGTAAACACACAGAAGCACCCACTTTCAGCAGTACAGAAACCTTTGTGCTGCTGTTTTCAGATGAGGTTACATGACCACTTCTAGGTCTTTCCCTGCCTCTTTACCGTAAGTGAAGCTGAAACAATAGCACCAAATGGAGCAGGAAGGCTCAGAACTTTCCTGAACAGCCTTGCCATACTTTAAGAAAAACACTTCACGGAGGCCCCATCACCTGCTCATCTAAGGTGAAATTTCTTCCATAGTGAAAACCCAGAATAGGAAACAAAGTCTACATCCAGGCACAGTACTGTAGGCCTGTAAGCAGAGAGATTTTGAGTTCTAGAGCAGCCTGGTAGTAAAATTCTGTCTCAAAAAAAAAAAAAAAAAGAAAAGAAAACAAAACAAAGAAAAAAAGTGTCTTTAACTCATCAAGATCTGCAGGCAGCACTTTTGCAGGACATTTGGAGGTTTCCAGACCCTACAGTGATGGAACCTCTAACACTCAATAGGCCAGGAACAGAGTGCCAGGAGCTTTCCCACAGTCTTCCACAAAAGAGATCTGGTTATGTAAAATACCTTTTGCATCTGGGTTGGCAGAAAAAGTAGCAATTGGCGGCCGTCCTCGAACCTGGCCCTGTGTGGCAGCAGTGGCTGCATTGGTAGTTGCCATCCGAGGTGGATGTGTGCTGGGGAATGCCACGGTGCGACCCTCAGGTTTCTGGCCGTACTGCACAGGCTGAAATAACCTAGATGCCCATTGGCCGAAGCAGAAGACACACAACATCACCATATCGAAGACAGCGTGGGTTCTAGGGGGCTGCCCCTCAGACACCAACTGGGAAGGCAGGTTAAAGAGGCACAGAGAAGGAGAAAGGTAGCTCCAAATAACAGTTGGCAAGAAGCTTGCATCAAGCCTGTGGAAACTGCTAATAAACTATACTGAGAAGTCGAACATCTCAATTGTTAACACAAGAATACTATTTAATCTCAATTATTAGGTACATGTCAAAGTATGTCAAGAGAAAAACTCTTCTGGTATGTAATGTCCATGTTATAACTACAGTTTGGAGTAAGAACAAAGAAAATTCTCTACTAGTACATGTGAAAAGACAGCTGATAAAATAGACAGAAATAGGAGGAGCTGGGAAGGTGCACAAATCAACTAGGCAGCTGATTTAGTTTGATCATGGAGGCATGATTCTCTGACCTAGAAAATAAAAGGACAAACAAGGAGCCAGCAATAGAAACCTTTTAACAGAGCTCAGGTAAGTACAAACAGAAGGCCTTGTCTGTGTTCACATGGCTATAGACTTCCTGTATAGGTCTGTCAGGCTTGAGCTGACAGGCGGCAAGCAGATCTCAGTCCCAAGGAAGCTGTCTGAAAAAAAGCTTGAAAAATGGGTGCCTGTAGAAATGCCCTCTTTACTACTGAAAAAATATGTTCTGTTTTCCTTTTTCACCCAAGCACAGGATTTTGCTTTTTTCTAATTACTAGGTTTAGTCTGTTCAGAAGCAGTTACATCCTGATGATCTATCTCTCCTGCCTCATGATCTCTCCTACCCTAAATCATCATGTATATTGTAGTGTCACTTGTAAGACTTCAGGGTCAGTCAGTGGGCCCCATACCTGCCCTTGCTTTTGCCCATGAGCATACTCTGCACTCTTCCCAATAACAGGTCTGACCTGGCCATGTCAGTTACTGCCAAATCAGTCAACAGACTGTTCTCAGCCCTGACATCTCCCAAATTCTAAAACTTACTTTATTAAAGTAAACCAAGAAAAGTGACTCTCAGGATTTACTGCTTCTATTTGAGTATCTTGCTAAGTTGTACTCAATGAAACTAAGGACATTCAAAACATTCTCAAGAACACAGCTTTTCTCATCACCACTGATTAACTAGGGCAAGCTAAAGAAAGGGACTGCTTACGACTCAGGCACTTGACTTCCAACCAACAGAAAATCCTTGGAGTAGAGGATATACCAGATGAGCCACATGCTGCTTCTAACCTGCTGGCCTTGAGCTTCATGGATGCTGGCCGGGCTGCCGGAGGTGGTGAAGCAAAGACTTCCTCCATGAGTTTCCGAGTAACTTTTTTCTTACACAGTAATTCAGCCTCATGGCGAGTGATTTTATTTTCTAGCCCAATGAGATCAAATATAGAAAGATCAGTTTCCTAATGAAAAAAGAAAAAGAAACATTCTGTAATAGGTGACAGAGGAAAACACCTGACCAAAAGTTAAAATCTGCTACAAGGTAGGAGTCAACTGAGAAAGGTTTATTTCACATGGTATGCCAAACCCTCTCATGCTTGAACTAGGTAGGTAAGATCATGTCTCCTCAGAAGACCTTTTCATAATGGGACAACAGCTCTTTGGCTTTTCAAAGTGTAATGTGAACAAAGAAACTGAGAAACAACCTGGAGTTGCAAGAGGAACATATGCAACCAACCATCACCTGAATAGTGTGGAGATAAACAGCATTCTTACCTAGGAGAGAAGAGGAGGCAGGTGTGGGCTCCACATGCTGATCAGTGTGTGGGAGTGACCCCTATAAGGCTTACTGTGGAGACTACTTAGTGTTAGCTTAGAACTAGTCAGATTTAGAACCATGGCCCTGGTAGAAGCAAGTACTTTACTTTCCACAGCATCACTGGTGTATATTTTTCAGAAGTTAGATATTAAGAAAGCAATATGACACTGAAGAGGATGGATGACAAGACAAAAAGAGGATCATAGAAGCCCTCATGTACTATTAGGACAAGTCAGGTGGTTCAGCTGCAGTGACATAGCTAGCAGTTCTCTAAAGAGGTAGATAGAGTGGCTATGTGAGCCAGAAGCTCAACTTAAGTGTATTCACAAGAACAATGAAAGCTCAACCTGTAGAAATGTTCTCATCAGCAATACTAATAGCCAGAGGATGAAAACTACCTATGCATCCATCAAATGAAGAAAGAACAAATAAAATGTGGCCTTTCACAAAAGAATGCTAGCCAATCCTTAAAAGGTATGACAGAATGGAATGAGAATGAAGGTTGAAACCATTCTAAATGAAAGAATCCAAATGCTTCTGTGAGCTGTGCAAAACCAGGTAAGTCCACAGACAGAAACTACACAGAAGGAGCAAGGAGAGTGGTTCTCAAACTGTGGGTCTTGACCCCTTTGGGGTGAGGAGTTAAACAACCCTTAAACAGGTGTCACCTAAGACCATCAGTAAACATAATTTACATTATGATTCATAATAGTATCAAAATTACAGTTATTAAGTAGCAACAAAAATAATTTTATGGTTGGGGGGTCACCACAACATGAGAAACTGAACTAACTGTTGGCAGCATTAGGAAGTTTGAGAACTACTAAGCTAGAGAGAAGAGGGGTTGGAAAGTGATCCATATAACCATGTGGATTTCATCTAGAAAGTACTAGAAGTCCTGCACTACTTTTCTAAATCCTCTTTCTTACCTTCCAGAACTCTCTCTCCAGAACTCTGAGAATTAGAGAGGCTGACCGATACTGCAGAGAGCCTGCTGCATAGGAGGAGCCTGGTACCCTTGGCTCTACCAGCCCAGGATGGTTACAGATCCGCTGTAGCCGTGTCAAGACACTCAAGACACTGACAAAGTGCCCACTCTTCAGAGCTTCCTGAGTCCTGCTCATGGAGAAGAGGCAAAAGAATTCAGTGTCAAGGACAAATGTATGTACATCATTCAATCTCATCATCGGTTACTTTCCTAATCTTAGAAAACAGAAACTAGCAAGATTTCCCAAGATCAAATTAGTAAACTACTTATATTGCACATTCAAATCTATATTCCCTCCCACAGGTCACTCCAGAGACCTCTAGTATAGGTCAAATCTCAAGGAAGGACTATTCTTCTGTAAAGGGGCCATGTTTCAATAACATGAGGGTAACTGCCCTGAAAGAGGAGTAGAAGCATCCAACATATGGTTTGATGTGAGAAAGAAATCATTAAGCCAGAAGGTGGGAATCAGAGTATCCCAGAAAGCATATCCCTGATCCTGAAAACAGAGTGCAGTGTGAATGAAGATACTGCGTAGACCACAAGCCAGACCCTGCTGCAACAGCTGACAGATAACCACAAGGCACACATGCAGTATGGACTAGAGCTCTTAAATGAGGAAGGAGGCTTCTAAGGCAGGTAATAAAAAATGGCATCTGGAAAGCTTGAGGGAGAAATGCAGAACCACGGTGAGATGACTGCAGGCTCCAAACCTAACAACTCATCTGAAAGGGGCCTAGAAAGAACTGGGCCCAGGAGGCAGCTTGATCTCCTTGTGGGAAGTGCCAGTCTTAGTTAACTCCAGGAACATGGACAGGGTAAGGAGATGTGGGAAGAGAATATGAGAAAACAGGATGGTAGAGCTGGGGGAGGGACAAAGAGGGAGAACAATAAAACAGATGCCTTGACCGAGGGAGCCATTTGGGTTAGGGTTAGGGGGAAAATTCCCAGGAATCCACAAGGATGGCACCAGCTAAGACTCCAAGCAATACTAGAAAGGGTGCCTGAACCGGCCTTCTACTATAATCAAATTGATGACCACCCTTCATCCAGCAACTTATGGAACAGATACAGAGATCCACAGCTAAGCACTAGGCCGAGCTCTCAGTCCAGTCAAAGAGAGGGAGGAGGAATTATGAGCAAAGGGGACAAGATCATGATTGGGAAACCCACAGAGACAGCTGACCACAGTTACTAGAAGCTCACTGACCCTGGACTGACAGCTGGGAAGCCTGCACAGAACCAGGCCCTCTGAATGTGGATGGCAGTTGTGTGGCTTGGTCAGTTTGTGTGGGCCTCTGGTAGTGGGCCAGGATTTATCCCTAGGGCACGAACTGGCTTTTTAGAGTCCATTCTCTATAGAGGGCTACTTTGCTAAGCCTTGATGGGGGGTGGTGGATGTTAGTCCTGCCTCAACTTGATATGCCAGACTTTGTTGACTCTCCACAGGAGGCCTTATATCCTCTTGGAGGAGTAAATGGGGGGAGGGGGGGAGAAGAAGCTGGGGGGTGAGAAGGAGGGGAGAGAAGGGGAACAGTGGTTGGTATGCCTTAAAATTTCCAGTAAGTCTTTTAAACATGTTGCAGCAATGCCAAATCATCATCAAGGGAGCCACACATTACTGCAAGAACTTTAGACATATATTACTTATTAGAGATTCACATATACCCTGTGATTAGGAAACAGTAAGTAGCACCTTAGGTTCTACTTGCCCATCATGAATGGATCTTGTGGCCCAATGCCTCCCAATTTCGATGCAGCCTACACCATCTCTGCCCTCAGTTGAGGCCTCTGCCTACAGCTAAGACAAATTTTTACAAGACAACTCTGGGTATGCCTGATCCACAGAGTAATCCACAGCATCACATTATGTTCCTACCCAGAGGGGGAACCTGTAAACCAGGTAGTGAGATCAGCTTGATGATTATAAATTAGGTCCACATGCTAGAGACTGCTTCCATGTCAGGTCATAATAAACATACATATAAGTCTTCTCAGTTGCTTTTAGAGTCAAGAGAGTAAGGCTTTAAGTCCTGAGAACTATCAAGTTTAAAATTAAAATCTGTTTGAATTTTATTTCCACAGTTATTAAATTTGTTTTAAACATAAGACAGCACACAGCACAAAGGAAAGAATCTAAGCAGCCATGGAGAGAATTTGGGGGATCCAAGTTGAGTCCACTGAATGACACGTAGGGCTACCAGGCAAGAGTTGGGAGATAACCTAGTTAGGTCACAGGATGCTATATAACATGACGTGGATACTATGCCCCACTAGTTTCCTTCCAGAAAGACCATACTGACTCAGTAGAACAATAGTTACTTTCAAAGAGAAAGCTGGTCAACCAACTGAGTTCACAATAACCACCCAAGCAATGCAAGCAGGCAACAGAATAGACATCAGGCTACATAAATGCAGGTATGTAGACAAAGATATCTAATGGCAGAATAAGCAAGAAGAGAGGATGTTCTGGAGACTACAGAGCTCCTGGATGCTTGATAGGCATATTCACTGAGGCAACAAGGTGCATCTGCTTCTTATTGCTGAGGGACAAAGGGGCAAACTAGCACTTACCTAGGCTGTAGGATGACATCCTCATACAAGGCCTTCTGACGACTAGAAAGGCGGCACTTCAGAACATGCTCATACTTCCTAGTCAGCTGTTTCTCCACATCTCTCTTGGTTCTCCTCAAAATAAATGGCTGTGTGACCTGAAGAAAATAATAACCATTTTCTCCCCAAATAATGCCAGGGTGTATGTAGCAGAAGACAGATATGCTTTAAATGATTTGGCTGCAGTCACCAAAGCAAACATACCCTGTGTAATCTTATGACCATTTTGTGATAGTAGTCCTGGTTTTCCTCATTGGGAGCTTTCAGGGGGAAGCTCAGGTAAGGCCTGGAGATCCCAGGAATGAGAAAGTGTACCATGGTCCAGAGCTCCAGGAAAGTGTTGTGCAGAGGCACGTCAATCAGAAGCAGGCGCTGCTGGCTACAAACAAAACAGGCAATGTTGGAACTCTGAAACACATAAGGAGGCTGCCTAACTCTCCTTAATGGCAATGTGTGAGGAAAGTGAAGACAGCAACTCTACACATGACTTCAGGGAATGGACAGGCACAGTGGCACATACAACACTTGGAAAGGAGGGTGTGGTCAGAGGCAGGCAAACCTCTAAATTCAAGCAAGGCCAGCCTAGTTTACATGAAGAGCTCCTGGACATTGTCTCAAAGAAAAGGACTAAACAAAAGAACTCTGTGTATCTCTTAGGTACAACATGCTGTGACAAAGAAGATGGAAACTCCTTTTCACTAAACTGATATATGTATGCAATGATTTAAATTTCTTTAAGAAGAATCTTTAGTTAAAAACAAAGAACACTTGGAAATTTGGAAAGAACAGAACACTTGAAGTCAGACCTCTGCAGCTTGAAGATGGCTTCCCAGTGCCGCTCAGTCATGCCCTTCACCCGCTGCATTTCGTCAATGACAAGGCATTTCCAGTGCACCCTTGAGAAGGCAGTGTAGCCCCTGAAGAACTGCTTATAGGACGTGATGCAGATGTGGAAGCTATTGGGCTCAGTCCACTCCTGCAATACAGAAAGAAGACCCTTGTCTTCCCTGAAACCATCTGTACAGCACTGCTGGGCAATTACATTCAGTCAAGCTACATACATCACCAGCAATGTGACCCACTCTTCACAACAACTACACAAGAAAAGTCCAAGATATTCTTCTCTGTTCTTCCAGTGCCTAACAGACTTTCATTGACAAATTAGGCTGCTTTAGAGGCACTACAAATTATCACTGGGAAACAGATTACCAAAGACAATCTTGGCTTTTACAGTATATTATCTAAACAAGGAAGAAAAGAAATGCAGATGTCGGGGCTGGAGAGATGGCTCAGAGGTTAGGAGCACTGACTGTTCTTCCCGAGGTCCTAAGTTCAATTCCCAGCAACCACATGATGGCTCACAACTATCTATGATGACATCTGGTGCTCTCTTCTGTATACTGTATACTTAATAATAAATAAATAAATTTTTTTAAAAAAAGAAAGAAATGCAGATGTCTACATTGCAACTACCTACAAGATTTTTTTTTTAAAGCAACTGGAGAATGAGCTCTGGTCTAATGCATCCTCTCTAAAACTCAGGGTGAACTGGATCCCTACTGTGGCAGCATTACAAGTTGGACCTTCAGGGGCTAGAGAGATGGCTCAGAGGTAGATTAGTGGCTGCTCTTTCAGAGGTACTGAGTTCAATTCTCAGCAACCACATGGTGGATCACAACCATCTGCAATGAGATCTGGCACCTTCTCCTGGCCTGCAGGGATCCATGCACATAATATACATAATAAATCTTAAAAAGATAGAAAGAATATGTGTTGGACTTTCTCAATCCCTAAGAATGAATCAGTGTGTGTGTGGGGGGGGGGGCTGGAGGGATGGCTCAAAGGTTAAGAGCACTGGCTGCTCTTCCAGAGGTCCCGAGTTCAATTCCCAGCAACCACATGGTGGCTCAAACCATCTGTAATGAGATCTGGTGCCCTCTTCTGTCATGTATATACAAAATAAATAAATCTTAAAAAAAAAAAAAGGAATGAATCAGTGCTTTATGAAAGGGTAGCAAAGATGCAAGTGAAACCCTTCTGCATTTCCACCTTCTTCCCCCAAGTAAGCATACTACAAGAAAAGTGTCATCTTAACTGAAACCAGGCCCTTGCCAGATACTAAACCTATTGCAACTTCCAATCTCTAGAACTCCAAGCAATTTTTTATGACTATCTTCTCTGTAATGTTTTAGGGATTTTTGTTTTGTTTTATATTTTTACAGCGAGAGAAAAAAAGACCAAAACAAATTGTAAAAAAGAAAATGTACCTCAAGACTCATCCTTAGTAAATTTTACTTGATATAGTGTCTTAATTCTTAGCCAAAGTTTCAAATGGTGGAATCTTGTCTATACACATTCACTTGGGACCTGGTACTATTAAGTACTGGAGGCTAGAGGAAACTTTTATCTGTCACAAATATTCCTGTGAATAATCCACAGAAATTATTCAGAACTGAGGAGACCTCATACATTCCATTAAGCTTGTGAAAATAAGCACAGTCTTGAAGTATGAAGCACTGTACTCTCTCTAGACAAAAACTCAGTTCTGAAGTATTTTCCTTACAGTACTGGGAACTGAACTGAGCCCTCACATGCCAAGAAAGCACTCTACTACATCTGCAGCCCAGAAGAAAAATGGGGCCTCCAGTCTAAGCAGCTTTCTCCCAAACTGGGCATCCACCCTGTGTCTTCTATGCTTCAAGGGGCTCAAACTCTAGAAACACATAAAGGCTTGGTAGCTTACAAACATATACCATTAATATACAATTATCACATTAAACAGCATATAAAGTACTCGTGTGGCTGAAACAGGAGGATAAATTGTTGAAGCCAGCCTGAGCTAAATAAGGAGATTCTATGTTAAGAAAGAAAAAAATCTCTAGCTTTATATCATGCTTAATTATTATTGTGGGTCATGTGTGCAATATGTATGGATGGGCGTGTGTGTACCACAACATTCATGTAGGAGTCAGAGGACAATTTGTAGAGCTGGTTTTCTCCTTTATACCTTCACATAATTTCTAGGGATCTAATCTTATTTAGATTGTCAGGTTTGTGTAACAGCTGTGCCATCTTGTCAGCCCTGTATATCATAGTTAAAAGATACTTAGCTATGAGTGTTCATTGGCACACCTCTTGTCTAGGGTATATATTTCTTGAGTATATCCTCAGCAGTGCAAAACAAAGAAAGAAGGTGGTGGTGGTAGAGGAGGGGTAGCACTACCTGTCTCTTTGCTTTGAGTTCTCTGTGGCTGCCAACATAAGAAAGAGTTTTGAGGCCAGGACACCAGCGCTTCAGCTCAAGTTCCCACTTGAGTATGTTACAACTCCTCATGACAACAAGATGAGGGCCCCAATTACCTATAAGAAGAAAAAGAAATGTGAGATCCAGGTACCTAAAGCTGAGTTTGAGCAGAAGCTTATTAAGTATGTGGCCCGTGGAGAAAGCAGAACCAAGGAAACAAAAGCTACCTTCCATCATAAACACACTGCCCAGAATAGGAGCAGGTATGCCCCTCCCCTGCACTGACAGGGGTTAGGTGCTCCAGAAACACTGCTGAAAAGAACAGATAAAAATAAAACCAGGATCCACTGACAATCATATGAACTTTTATTACGAGCTGGAGAAAGAACTCTTGTCCATTCCAGATATGGTGGTACATGCCTTTAATTCCAGCAGTGGCAGGCAAAGCTTTTTGCATTCTAGGTCAGCCAAAGCTTCACAGTAAGACCTTATCTTAAGAAACAAACTAATGGGGGCTGGAGAGATGGCTCAGCGGTTAAGAGCATCTGCTCTTCCAGAGGACCCGGGTTCGATTCCCAGCACCCACATGGCAGCTAACAACTGTCTGTAGTTCCAGTTCCAGGCAAACACCAAGGCAAATAAATAAAATAAATAAAGTTAAAAAAAAAAAAAAAAAGAAAGAAAAGAAACAAACTAATAACAAAAAACTCCTGTCTATGGTAAACAACTCCCCAAATTAAGAAAGCTGCTGACTTGGGACCTCAGCCTCTGATTAATCCTTCCTAGTAGCAAGTGCCCTGCAGGCCAGACAGGCGGATACTTCCTTAGGTACCCACTTACAGGCAGAGAACTTCCAGTTGACCGAGTGATTAAAGTTAGCCTAAAAACAGCATTAGAGGTTAGTAGGTATAACCCAAAAAGCAAATTTCGATTTCTGTGCCATAAGTAAAATGAATACAATTAAGGGTCAAAGACAGAAATGGTAGATTTTAAGGTAGAGCTGCACTTCACATTATCTGTAGCCATTGTTAAAGCATCACTACTGATTCTGAAAAGGAACTGCTCAAGAGAAAAATCAACCACTATTTCAACAGAAGTTTCAGAGAAAAAGCACAGCATAAGTCAATAAACTTTTTTCCTTTTTGGTGGTGGTGCTAGGGATCAAGCCAGGATCTCTCTAAACACTTGGATGAAGAGATGGCTCTTCCAGAGGACCTACATTTAATTCCCAGCACATACATCAGGCAGCTCACAACTGCTTGTATCTGCAGCTCCAGAAAGATCTAACACCTCTGGCCTTGATATAAACTCACACACAAGCATACATACCTATACACAGATACACACATACGCATAATTTAGAAAGTGAAAGTACAATCTTTAAATTCTAAATATACAACCTTACAAGTAAAGAAGCATGACAAACATGGCTTTTTCACCAGAAAATAAAACAGGATTAAAAACTTGAAGTGGGGCTAAAGTAATGGCTCAGCAGTTAAGAGTACTACTGTTCTTGCAGAGGACTCAGATCTGTTTCCCAACATCCAACAAGTGATGGATCTCACAACTGATTTTTAACTCCAGTTCCAAATGAGTCAGTGCCTTTTCTAGGCATCTACATGGTACACAGACCATATAGATAAAACACTCACACATATAGAAAAAAAAAAAAAAAGAGGAATGGGAAGAGTTGAACAAGTGGGGACACTGGAAAGGCCTTGCCTGACACACATGAGGCCCTGAATCCAATCCTCAGCATAAATTTAAAAAAAAAAAAAAGATAAGCAAATAAATAAATGAAGTTCGAAAAGTGCCTTAGTGCCTATCTCTGCCCCAAGGGCTAGGATTAAACACATACACACCACCACATCCAGAACAATGAAAACTTCTAAAAGTATTTAAAAAAAAAAAAACCAAAAACCAAACAAAGTCCTAATATGTAACAAAAAATTCCATTCTTAGAAAGAAAAGGGAAGTGTGGTTGTGTTCATGTATGTAAAAAGCTGGACAAGACACATCAGGGTCACTACCAGGTAAAGCATATAGGAAGACTTTCTTCCTTGTTTTATAAATTGCAATATCTATCCTCCCTCCACCCCTCCCTTCGTAGCAACAAGCAAGGGTGTGTATGCCTGCCAGAGCAAGTATAAGGACACAGTGAGACACCTTGCAAGAATCAGTTCTCTCTCTACTATGTGGGTCTGGATGACTTAAATCAGGTCTTTAGGCTTCAGGGTAGGTCAGGACAAGTGTACCTACCTACCCATTGAGCCACCTCCCTTAAATAATAAAATAAAAAGGCAAAGTATTTCCATCTTGAATTAACAACTATATATGTAAATCTGCTTTAAAATACTACATTTAGGGGGCTGGAGAGATGGCTCAGCGGTTAAGAGCATCTGCTCTTCCAGAGGACCCGGGTTCGATTCCCAGCACCCACATGGCAGCTAACAACTGTCTGTAGTTCCAGTTCCAGGCAAACACCAAGGCAAATAAATAAATAAAGTTTTTTAAAAAAAAAAATACTACATTTAAGCCATGGTGATACCAGATGGGCATGGCAAAACATGAAAATCCCAGCACTTGAGAGGCAGAGGCAAATGGATCTTGAAGGCTGGTCTACATAGCTAGTTCCAAGACAGCCAGGCCTGTGTAGAGACTATATCTTAAAAAAAAAACAAGGGGCTGGAGAGATGGCTCAGCGGTTAAGAGCGCCGTCTGCTCTTCCAGAGGACCTGAGTTCGGTTTCCAGCACCCACATGGCAGCTAACAACTGTCTGTAGTTCCAGTTCCAGGCAAAACAACAAGGCAAATAAATAAATAAATAAAGTTTTTTAAAAAAATAAAATAAAATAAAATAAAATTAAAAATTAAAAAAAAACAAAAACAAGACCAATAGACTTGGTGATACTAGGTCAAAAACAGAAACAAATCAGTAGAAAAGCCCAAAGAACCCAAAAATCAATCTACTTGTATAGATTTAAAAATAAGGTTGGTAAAATGGCTCAGGTGAGATAGGGAAAGGCACTTGCAACTAAGCCTGAAGACCTGAACTGAATCCCTGAGTCCTACATGATACAACTCTGCAACATGGCAAGAACCTATTCTGAATCTGTAATGGAATAAGGGAAGGAAAAATACACTCCAAAGGGTTGGAAGAACAGCTTTGCAAGAAAAAGTACTGAGAGACTGTGTCCTCACTCACAGTGCTCTTCTAAATAGCTAGCTCCTACAGTGTCAGGCCTCTCAGGCACAGAACCATGCAGTGGCCCAAAGCAAGCTACAAAGCTGACCCTAAAGATCAAACCTGGAGCTACCTGAATGTATGCATGGCCATGCTAGCTAAGCAGCCAGAGCCTCTGGGCAGCCATACCACTCTCTAAGGACCCAAGAAACACATCAGAAATGTGTTTCACCAGAGAGAAAAGATCCAACAAAAGAGGTTAGAAGAGTGTGCACCCTACAACTCCAGGAAAACGTAGGCAAAGAGGAGTACTATGAGCCATACTATCAACTACTCCGAACTGGGAAACTAGAGAAATGGCTCAGTCTACAAAATACTTGCTGAACAAGTAGAAAAACACAAACAGGCAGGCAGATGGACAGACAGATGGACAGACGCACGCACAGGCTATTAGCCCAGAAGCAACAAGGAAGCCACTCATTCTGCTGCCTATACATTAAGAAAACAGCTGTAGTCATAAAGCTGAGAGACAGTCCATGAATGCTGCATTTTGAATAAGCATTAAAATTCATTCAATGTAACTGTGGATGAATTTTTGTCTGTTTTCTACTTGGGTACACAGTTTCACTATGTTGTCCAAGTTGACCTCAAACTCCTGGATCCAAGCAATCCTCTAGCTTCAACTTTGAGTGCCAGTACTACAGGACTGCACTACCACTTCCAATTTTCTGAGTATTTTGAGTGTTTTACCTGGCTCAGAAGTCTTCTCCCTCAGATCCAACACATTAGTGGAAACTGAGAGACTCTTACCTTCGTTACAGGCAAGGTGAGCAAAGAAAGCAATGATCTGCACAGTTTTCCCAAGTCCAGCTTCATCAGCTAATATGCCATTGAGATTCTTCCGGTATAGCTTGGCCAACCAGTCAAGGCCTATCTTCTGATAGTCTCGGAGAGCACCATACAGCAGAGATGGAGCACTGAATTTCACCTATAGTGACAAGACAGAACAGTCAAAGAATGACTAAGCAATCAGCACACCCTCTCAGAGCCTAAATCTAGAAGCTATATAATACACCCATAGAACCATCCCAAATGATGTACAAAACAGAGTAACAGCAACTGCCTTTTCTAGTAATTTCTATGGAGCCTGCTGGAAGGCAAAAAAAGATTTCCTCACCGCAGTTGTTACCCGGGCACTGCCTTTAGGAAGGATGGCTTCAGCTACGGCAGTAACTTCTGTGATGTCCTTGGTGTTGGATTTTCCAATGCTCATTCTCTCTGCAGCTTTAAATTGATCCATGATGAAGAGTGAGTCAATGAGAACGGAGTCCCTCCGGCTCTCCCTGTCACTAGGACAGTCTTCCACATCTAGAACAACAATAAAACAGACTAGAACTGTTGTAAGTTTTATGAGCTTAAAAATAGAAAAAAAAGGGGGGGGGGAGAAGCAACAGACAACAAGGAAGAATACAGGATTAATTGATAATTTTTTTCATTGCAACCCACTTTATACATCCACAATGACAGAAATGACTCTTAGAGAACATTGTACTCAACTGTATCTGGAATTCAAAGCCAGGTGTTCAGGAAATGGTTCTGTTGATTAGGAGCCAATAACACAGATAAAATTACAAGTACCTCAGGTATAATGATCTCCCTTCTAAAACCATTAAAAAAAAAAAGGGGGGGGGCTGGAGAGATGGCTCAGCGGTTAAGAGCACCGTCTGCTCTTCCAGATGGACCTGGGTTCGATTCCCAGCACCCACATGGCAGCTAACAACTGTCTGTAGTTCCAGTTCCAGGCAAACACCAAGGCAAATAAATAAATAAATAAAGTTTAAAAAAAAAAGGAAAATGAGAAACATCACCCAAATTTGAATACAAGGAAGTCTTTGTCTCTGACCCTAGGTCTTGCTAAAGAAGGGGACTGTGAAAGGCCCTGAATTCCACAGGAGACCCTCTGACAACTGTCTCATGGCCTGATGTTCCTGTCTGCCCTCTCACATGCTCTTGTATCTATCTAATAAGCAAAAGAATTAGAATGAGAAAAGAATAAGCTGCGAGTCTGTATATTCTGTGTATCATCTGGGATGTCTAATAAGTAAAATCAATCACTAAAAGCCTGCAAGTTAATAAGCAAGTGCAGCAGAGTCTAGAAAAACAAGGTGATGCTTGGGTCCATAAACCATAACGATCTAGAAAAAACATTTCTACATCCTCTGCAATTTATCCAGTGCTCTGATAAATGTACCCAGTTAATAAGTAAAAACCTCAGAGTTTAAAGCTTATTCAGTAGGAAAACTGCATATAAAATATCTGGGTTTTTTCCCCTGGCTCAAATTCTTTCGTTCTTTGTTTATACACAGGCTTTATCCTATACAAAGCCCAAAGTCCCTGCCACAACTAACACGAAATAAATTTCTTACATCATATTTAATGTCTTTATTTTGGCTTTCATTTTAAATCTGAATTCTTTGCAATGCTGAAAAACATACCCTCTTCTTCACTTGACTCTTCATGATCAGGCTCAGGCTGTGGCCACTGAAAATTTGGTAGAAAGGCACCTTCATACAACTTCATTAAATCAATTAAGGGCAATTCAGCTGGAAAGGATGGCGGGAAGAAACAAGATCATTTTATAACAACTGTCACTTAACTGCAAAGAAAAAAATAGCACTCAGAAAGTCATAGCAAAAAGACTGGTAGCTTGTCAAATACACTTTTTTTCAAACAGCTGATGTAGGCTATTATTGCTTATCCAAAATGCCTAAGACTGGACATATTCATAGCTCTTGGTTTTCTGGATTGGAGACTAACTATATTCAACTGAGCACAGCTGAAAATCTACTATCAAAAATACTCTGAAATCTGAAACTTAAGTACATCATTTCCTTACTGCTCAAAAAAATTTGGATTTTAAAGCATTTTTGGATTCTGGAATTTTAAATAGAAATTTACAACTTGCAAATTCTAAAAGTACAGTTCTTTACTCTGAAAACTAAGATAAATGTCCATAATTATGAAAACCCTAGCTATTTCTTTCACTTAATTTTATTAGTAGTAACATTTTTAGATGTTTCACTTGGTTTTATTTTTTGAGAAGGGGTTTCCTGTGTAGCTTTGGCGCCTGTCCTAGAACTCACTTTGCATACTAGGCTGGCCTCTAACTCACAGAGATCCTTTTTTCTGCCTCCTGTGGGATGAAAGGCATGTACCACCATGCCCATCTACAAATGTGATTTTTTTTAAATTAGAATATTTTTAAATTTTTTTTTAAAAAAATCAGATACTATAGAAAGTCATTCTTATGATCAAATTCATGCTCCCTGGGGTGGAGAGAAGACTCAGCAGTTAAGAGCACTTGCTACCCTTCTACAAAACAGAAGCTCAGTTCCTAGTATCCATGTCAGACAGCTTACAATCATCCATAATTCTAGCTTCAGAGGATTCAATGTCTCTGTGGTCACTAGAACTCATGCACATACTCACATGCAGAAACACATCTATACATAATTAAAAATAATAAAAACAAAACAAGAATTTGTATCTAGAATATATAAGGAACTCAGTAAGTCAATTAAGGAGAAGAAAACTTAACATTTAAATGACCCAAACAGTCATAAGAAAATGCACCTCACTGTCAGAGAATTACTCCACCAAGCCACCAAGGGGCTATATCTTCACCACCAGCTTCAAGGCTGATAACAGTATAGCATGCAGCTTGGCACAGTATATATATGCTACATGATTCTGAAGGCCAACCATGTTCCATACCTGAGCATATATAGAGCCATTTGTGTACAAACACCATAGAACAAGAACACCAACAACAGCACTGTTGAAATGGAAGTAACTGCTGATGTATTTATATGTGAAACAGTGTGTGGAGTTTATCTGGACAAAAATACTGGGCAGAACCACTAGACAGGAAGAACAAGCCACACCTTAAAATCCCATCATCAAAGAATTTTGCTTTAGTCTCAATAGTAGCTAGGGAGACTCACCAAGGTGGGAGAGGAAAGTTCAGGAAGTGAGCCACAAAAAGTCTAGGTCAGCTGTGATTACCAGGACAGAAATAACTCAACACCAGAGATCTGTTTCCTTGAACATGGCAGTACTATGCTGTTGCGGAATACTTACCTTTATGTAAAAATGTTTTACCTTGCATGCCTAAGCACCTGGTTGGTCTAATAAAAAGATCAATGGCCAATGATGAAGGAGAAGGTATAGGTGCAATTTCCGGGCAGGAAGATTAAATAGGAGGAATTTAGGCTCAGGAGAAGAAGAAATGACAGGCAGATGCCAGGCAGATAGACACCGAGAAGTCAGGAAAGTACAACATACAGAATAAAAGAAAGGTAAAAAGCCCCAAAGCAAAATGTAGATGAATAGAAACAGGTTAGATTAAGTTAAAAGAGCTAACCTAAAGCATTCATAACTAATAACAAATCTTTGTGTCTTTATTTGAGAGCTGGTTCGTGGCTCAAAGAAAATGCCAACTATATTATACCCCATGTACTACTGTCATTTATGTCTGACTTTTTCAAATGTTCTTATGTGTCTATTGAATGCTTAATGAACATATTTTCAGTAAGATGGTGACAGCCTACCTTCTTTGGCCAAATTAGAAAGTTCTGTGTGATGGTCTACAAGCCCTTCATGTGCTTCCTCCTCTTCGATGGTCTCTTCTTCATCTTCCACTAAAATGGTTATCATCAGAAGTCAGGTATATGCAAAACTTCACTTGACCTTCTCAACATTACTAAATATTATTAGGCTTCAAAGCTGTTCTATAGCTATTAAAAAAAACCCTGAATGTAAATACTTAAACTTTTCAGGTTGATTCTGAAAACCATTGTTAAAAAAGCTACAAATGAGAAATGTTTTCTCTTTTACTTCAGCCTGCCATTCATAGATTGTTTCTTCAATATGCAACAGACCTCACTAGGTCAGAATACTGGTAAAGTTCCCGGTCACGGCAGAGCCCACTACAAAAAAACTACATGCATATTTCTTGAGAAGCATGCTTTCTAGGAACTCATCACTGCCTACTACAAAGAAGGACCACAATCCAGACCAAGGGTGTGTCCTTCCCATTATCACTCCTGTGTTTCAAAAGTCATTAACTCAGACCAGCTTATACTCTTCAACCTCAACCTCTCAGAGGTAAGAGGGCTGGCCAGAAAAGCTGTATCCTTCTCAAGCAGTAGTTCTTCAGCTGGTTTCTTCTCATCCACACTATCAGATGGTCCATCTCTTCCAAAACACAAGTTGATAGGTGTGTGTGCATGTGTGTGCACATAAACATGCACAGGAACATGCACACATGTACAAACTATACCCACTATCTGCCCATACCCCCAAATTACTCAGTTATTCACTAAAAAACCTCTACCATTCACCAAAATTGACAAGGCACCAAATACCACATCCTCTGACCTTGGGCACATTTAGTCCTAGACATGAACAGCCTAGGGCAACCTTAAAGAACAATCCAGACATGTCTTGGAATTTCATTTCTCCTTAACTTGCTTAACAGAGTAGATGGCTTAGGAGAAATAATAGTGAACAGGTGTGGTGACCATGCTGACATCATAACTAGAAGACAGCTTGGACTATGTAAGGCTATAATCAAAGAAACAGAATTTAAAGTGACAACATTATCAGATACCTATCAGTTAAAGCAGATCCTACTGAGTCTAATCTCTCTAAACTTACCCACTCCCTAACAAGGGAATATTCAAAATCAGTCACATTTACAGTCTACAAAGAAAATCATCTAAAATCACTGTACAAGGCTAGATGCCACCCAAAAACATGTACTCCCCAATCCTTTCTGAGTCATCACATCTAGCTGCACTGATGAACATAATAGCCTAGCCTCCCAAACATTAACAGGTAGCCAAGGAGAGAAAGACAAGAAATGAGCTTAAGTCATTCCAAGAGGACACTTGTTTTTCCAAGAGGACACTTGTTTTGCGGGAGGCACCAGAATTGCTCTTGATCACTACCTTTCAACAGTTTCAGTGCCAACAGTCAGAACCACTTCTAGGAGAGCAGCTAAAAGAGACAGACAACCAGGACAAAGGAACAAATGGGAGAAACAAGGGCACTTTGAAGAACACCAAGCTGCTATGTCAATGCAAGACAATGGAACCCAAGCTCCTAGCTCCTGTGAGTCATTGTCACTCATTTATTTATCTTTTAGAGTGAAACAATCCTGACAGCTACCACACTAACCTGGCCAAACAAGAATCATCCCATGGGGGCTGGAGAGATGGCTCAGCGGTTAAGAGCACCATCTGCTCTTCCAGAGGACCCAGGTTCGATTCCCAGCACCCACATGGCAGCTAACAACTGTCTGTAGTTCCAGTTCCAGGCAAAACACCAAGGCAAATAAATAAATAAATAAAGTTTTTTAAAAAAATTAAAAAAAAAAAAAAAAAAAAGAATCATCCCATACTAAAATCTCAAACTTTCAAAAATCTGGAAGTTTACACACTGCCAGTCAAGCCAGTAAAGTTACAGTGCTGCTGAGATCATTAGGGCCTCACTCATCTAGCATTTGTTACATCACACATTCCTCCAATATGTACCGGTTTCCTTCCTCTGTTCCTACAACTAGGAGCCAAGACACAATTGTTCGCAAAGACATCAGAAGCCATGGACACAGGTGGATTTCAAGTCACTCACAAAGTTACTTCTACTATGAACCAAGTGCCAACATTTAAACATAATTGGGACTCTTCCCAAAGATTCCAGCCTGGTGACTGTGGTAAGCAGTGAGCATGTCTTCCTTAATGTACTAAGGTTACTCCGTGAGGACAGAAACAGATCTGGCTCTGAATCATGTCTGTGTACCTGCAAGGCTTTTCAAATGCACCTACCTGGGTTTCTAGAAATCACAAAATAGGATACCACCAAATTGCTACAGAAACATCTCAAGACATCTGGAGACATCAAAAGTTACTCTTTTTACTCCAAAATTCCTGGACAAATACAAAGATTAAACTTTCTAGCCAATTTAAAATAGCAAGTCCATGGCCAAAGTTAGTATAGCTGGCAATATGACAATATAGTGTGCACATTTTATTTGTGGTCTCAAAGACCCTAATAAAGCATCAGGGGAGTAGGGAAACAAACCTTCATCATCTGTCAAAGATGTGCTAGCTTTTCTTTTCCTTCCAGATAGTCCTAAATCCTGAAACAAAATAAAAATCAGAAATGTGAGATTTAACAACATAGAATGGAATGTCAAGGCAGAAGTGTCTATTTAGGAGGTGCCCACTGGAGAGGATTGAGGCATTTACTGGGGCAACCATGGCACAGACACCAAGGAGAAGAGGGTGGGGATGTAGATCCTTAATTATTGTAAACAACTACATCCTCTCCAATCTGAAGATTCACACCCCCAAATGAAACAACAGCTATCAAGTGCTATCTTTTCTTTTCTGTTGCTCCGTCTTTCAAGATAGAATTTCACTGTGTAGCCCTGGCTGTCAGGGAACTCACTCTGTAGATGAGGCTGGCCTCCAACTCAGAGACCAGCCTGCCTTTGTCTTGCAAGTGTTGAGATTAAAGGTGTGCACCACCACCCAATGCCACTGTGTTTTCAAAGAAGACTACTAACTTCTCCAGGAATATAACAAGCCCAAACTTTGTGTCAGAGAGAAACAAAAATCCTGTACTTACCAGAAAGTGTTCTGGTGATGTAGCAAATCCCTTTAATCTAGATTCTTTCCCTAAAGACATAAGAAATACAGTATTATCACCAAAGCTGTGGCAAGATGATGCTTTTGAACTCAGCAAGTACTGTCTGCTTATACAAGTTGAGAGCTATGGGTGTATCAATATTCAAGGACAGGAAGTTCAAATTTCACCTCCTCCCTTGCATACTATAAACTGAGCCTCAATCCTCTTGGTAACCCAGAATAGCTGTTTTCATCTTATGATTCTTTTTTTATGCTTGTTGTTTGTTTTTTGAGATAAGGTCTGGCTTCAAATTCACAAACCACTGACTCTAACTGCTAAGCCTTGGGATTCAAATTTGTGCCACTTGGTATAGCTTTCAGTTTACAAGTGCCTAGCTCTCATTTTACAATACTTTAGCAATGGCTACTTCTCAGCCTGCTCCCTCATTAATAATATGAGAGGTATGAGGGCTCCTAGAACATTTTATGGACTAGAGAAGACAATGAGTGCCACTTGTGTTGGCGTCCCACATGTACCTAAGTATTCAATAACTGGCAGCAACCACTGCAGAAATATTTCAGTGGTGAAAAGGCACTACACCAGCCCAGTCCCCAAAGGGCCCTATGCCTGACAGATATATTTATCTGGTTTGTTTACTTTCAAGAAACAGGACTTAAATTCTGAAAGCATTCAGACTCAATCAACTTTGTGTTACTGACACATAGTAAAAAGAGAAAAAGAGCTGAGATAAAGAACTAAATTGTTGGTGGGCCTGATGGTACACACCTTTTAATCCCAGAACTCAGGTGGTAGAGGCCAATCTTTCCTCCTGAGTCAGGTCAACAAGGGCTACAGAGTGACATCTTTCCCAACATCCACCCCTTCGTGTGTGTGTGTGTGTGTGTGTGTGTGTGTGTGTGTGTGTGTGTGTGTGTGTCTGTCTGTCTGTCTGTCTACAAAAAAAAAAAATAAAAAGAACAAATGCATGCATAGGGACTCCCCGACCAATAAACTCTCTAGCCAAAACCAGGAAACATTATAAAAAATGCAAAGCCCATGTATTCATATCCCATAAAGTAAATGCATGGCCTCACCAATGTTAGGTGGGTACTGTATAGCTGAAAATCATTAAGACTATCTTTAAGAGCTTGGCAAGATGCCTCAATGGGTAAAAACACCTGCAATCAAGTCTGATGTCTAAGTCCAACCCCCAGAACCCGTATGGTTGAAGAAGAACCAAGTTTCATTAATTGTACTTAGACCTCCACAGGCATGTGCACACACTTACACATATACATGCAAAATACATAAATAAACCTTTAAATGATGTGGGATGTCTTTCTGTACACTGTGAATTACCATTGGATAATAAAGGAAATGTTTGCCCTATGGCAAAGCAGCTTAGAGGCAGACAGGAATTCCAAGCATAAATAAAGGGAAAAAGACGGGGCTGGAGAGATGGCTCAGCGGTTAAGAGCACTGTCTGCTCTTCCGGAGGACCCGGGTTCAATTCCCAGCACCCACATGGCAGCTAACAACTGTCTGTAGTTCCAGTTCCAGGCAAACACCAAGGCAAATAAATTAATAAAGTTTAAAAAAAAAAAAAGGGAAAAAGACAGAGTCAAGAGAGACACTGTGAGCTGCCACCCAAGAGAGCAAGACATAATAGAACACAGGTAAAGCCACTAGCCATGTAGCAAGACACAGATTAATAGGAATGGGTTAAGTTGTAAGAGCTAGCTGATAATGAGCCTAAGCCATAAACCAAACAGTTTGTAATTAATATTAAGACTTTATGTGATTATTTGAAAATGCTAATCCAGATTTCGGGGCTAGGCTGGGCCAGAAAGATAAATCAGACAGTAGAGACCCTTACTGGCAAGCCTGACAGCCTGAGCTTGGTCCTTAGGACTGACATGACAGAAGGAGAGAACCATCTCTAGAAACTTTTCCTCTGACTTCTACACATGCACATCCCACACTAAATAAATAAATGTAATAAAAAAAAGTTTCAATATCATACCTCTTCTGGAAATTTTCTGTAAATTTAAGGCTTTTTTCCTTTTCTCTTCTAATTCTACTTGTAGTTTTATTTCAACAACCTAAATAACCCCCCCCCCAAAAAAAAGAGGATGAATACATAAGCAAATCATTGAGAATGTAAACTGTACAATTCTGAATATAACACATTAAACTTACACAAACAGCCAACCTCATTCACAATATTTAAGGACTAAAACTCAGTTTGATGCTCTCCTCTTAGACTTTGCTTTTCATGGCCACAGCACACCAAGAACAACGTGACAGGCCTGCACTACACTCTAATTTCACAGTTGTGATTTCCACAGGTACAAAAGTAAACTAAGAGGTCAGAATGGGTTCATCCTAAACCTTGCAGAAGGCTAACAACACAAAGGGCAAGTGAGCACAAGGCCTCTGGATACATGTACAGGAATACTGGAGCTGCTGAGGCTCTGTCCCCTGGAATACAGCCTCATAGCATGAATGCATATGAATTTATTTTAGATCCCACTGAATTTACCTGTTCAATATTTGACCAAAAATATTCTATTTCTCGGGCAGTGGTGGCAGCAATGCGTCTCAGTCTACTCTGCTCTTCCTTCTTCCCTCTTTCCTCACGAAGTTTCTTTTCCTCATGATGCCGGGCTACAGTTCTGACAAGCTGGTAAAGAAAAGTTCAAGAATTTGTTGTACTCAGGCTGGCAAGATGGGTCAGCAAGTAAAGGGTCTTGATACCAAGCCTAGCAACTTGAGTTTGATTCCCCAAGAGTCATATGGAATGGAAGGAAAGAGCCAATTCCCACATGTTGTTCCCTGACCTTCATATAAATGTGCACACAAAGAGGGAAAAAATAAAGAAGAAAAAATATCTCTAAACTGTACCAGGAGACAAGGAAATTAGGGGAAAAAAATAAATAAGACTTCTCAGCCTAACCTGGCAATAGTGGAACACACCTTTATTCCCATCACTCAGGTGGCAGAGGCAAGCATATCTCTGAGGTTCAGGCCAACTTGGTTTGCAGAGTGAATTCCAGGACAACCAGGCTACACAGTAAAACCCTTTCTTGAAAAACAAAATAAGACTTCTCAACCTAAAGTCACATATAAGCTAGGAGGCTGAGGTGGGAGAATCACAAATCAAGATCAGCCTGTTCCAAAGAGAAACTGTATCACAATAAATAAAGCCATATATGATTTACTGACAAGTATCTCCTAGGCTCTTACATGTACTAGATAAGCAAATAAATACTACCAATCTTTTGCCTGAGTTTTCTAGAAAGTTATCTTACTATCAACCTTTTTCTCAGATATGAACTACTACAACCTTCTTTTCCTGTTTCATGTGATTAATATCTTCCCATCCAACAAATACAAATATGTCTAAGGGGCCATTTAGTATTTCACTACATGAATGCAGCTAAATGTTCCTACATATGGAAATTGTTGGGTTGAGATAAAAAACTAAGCAAAATGATGTTAACTTTCTTATTTTTGAGATGGTTTTTTTTTTTTTTTTTTTAAATGTGCATTGCTGTTTGCCTGCATGTATGTCTGTGTCAGATCTTGGAGTTACAGTTGTTAGCCACCATGTGGGTAATGGGAATTGAACCCCAGTCCTCTGGAGGAGCAATCAGTGCTGTTAATCATTGAGCCATCACTCCAGCCTTGAAACAGATAGGGTTTTGTTGACAAGTTTTTTTGTTTTTTTTTTTTTAAACTGTAGAGTCAGTGTGTGCATCACTTACACATATGCAGGTAGGTGCATGTGAGTATTAACGCCCTAAAATATGAGATGCTTCATGAATCTGAATATCATTCTTATACAAGGGTCATACTAATCTTCTCTATATTTTATTATTATGTGATTCTGAAGCAAGCAATGACTTTTTCTTTTTGGTTTTTGAGACAAGGTTTCTCAGTCCTAGAACCTTACTCTGTAGACCAAACTGGCTTCAAACTCACAGAGATCCTCCTGCCTCCTCTCCTGGATGCTAGAATTAAAGGTGTTCATGACCACTGTCCAACAAGCAATAACTTAAAAAAACAAAACAAAACAAAAAAAACTTTATTTTTATGAGTATTTTGCCTGCAAATGTGTGCAATGCCTAGAGGCAAGAAGACATCAGATCCTCTGGAATTAGAATTACAGGCAGTTATAAACTACCATGTGGGTGGGTGCTAGGAATCTAACTTGAGTTCTCTGAAAGAGCAGTGAGCACTTTTTTTTTTTTTTTAACAGCTAAGCTCTCTCATTAGCCCTAAAACTGCATTTTTAAAGTTTCCCTTTTTTGTTGTTAAGATGTATATGTATATACCTTTTTGTTGTTTTTGGCGGGGCCTCATTTAACCCAGATTGTCCTCAAATGCATTATGAGTCAAAGATGATTTTGCACTTCTTAACCTCTTACCTCCACCCCAAGTGTTAGGATTACAGATTACAAGTGTGTAACACCATACCTGTTTCATAAAAGCTAGAAATCAACTCCAAGGGCTTTCTGGCATGTTAAACAAACACTCTGCCAAGTAAACTACATCTTAGTCTGAAGATTTTAATTTTAATTATTTTAGGAGACAGGGTCTCACTGTATAGCTCAGGCTGACCTGAAATTCACAGTATAGACCAGGCTGGTTTTGAACTCAGAGTTCTACCTGCCTCTGCCTCTCAAGAACAGGAATTAAGGTTGTGACCCACCGTATCTGGCCTAGAAATTTAAAGAATTTTTTTTTTTTTTTTTTTATGTGTTTGGCTATTTTGCCTGAATGTATATATGTGCACAATGTGTGTGCTTGGTACCTTCACAGCCAGAGAATGTCAGAACCCCTGAAACTTGGTTTGGGTTCTCATATGAATTTAGGAACTGAAGCCAAGTCCTCTGAAAGAGCAGTAAATACTTTTAACCATTGGTCTATCTCTAGACCAATATTCTATTTCTAAGCTATCAGGCTGTGTTCCCAATGGGAATACTCTATGTACTCGCCAGTAGCAGCTCAAAAAAGTAGGGAAAACAACTGAAGGTAAGAACTCATTCAGCGCAGAGAACATCCCAGTAATCTCTGTCTACCCCATCTGAGATAGAAAAGCATTCAATTACAATGACACTATGCACTAGTCTCTCACCAATCTCCTCAAGGCTTCTTTGAAAACAATCCTTGGAGATGGTGTGTTTCTCCATGTCTCAGTGAGAAGGAAGGATAAAGGTAGTCTTAATGTGCAGAGCTATGACCTATAAATTCTGTGCTGCTCTTTAGCCTATTTACCCTAACTCACCAGGCAGTTCTTGTCTGCTCAGCCTAGAGTCCACATACCCAGTCTCTACCATATTCATACCAGTCCATGTGTCCATCCCAGTACTCATATGTCCCTCCTAATGGCTACATATCCATCCTATCCAGGTTGATATCCATATTTCCAGAATCATTTTTATTTGTAACAAATATTTTAAAAGTTTTGGGCTTTAAAAAAAAAATCCATGGGTCTAATCTGAGACCCTTTGTTTTAGGATTCCCCTTCTTAAACCAGATGAGAAAGAAGGGGAGTTCAAAGATGGAAATGCATAGCTCAGGAGACAAGGATCTACCCCCAACTCTGAGTAAAAAATAAAGAAAGTGAATAAAAAAATATCCAAGGCATGAGTGTGAAAACAATGGTCCAGGATGTGCAATAAGTGTAATTGCCTAAATAAAAAAAGGATAGTTGATTTTCACCCATAGGCCAATGTTTTCCAGAAGCCCATCTTCCTATTTTCATTTTTGTGGGGTGAATAGTATCACCTCTCAAGTCTCTGAAGGATTGTGCCTGCTGTGGGAACAGTAAGAGGAACAAACTCCATGCACTAGAACCGGAGACAGTTCAGCCACATAGTTAAGCATTGACACACTAGGGGCAGGAGTGAAGGCAAAGGGTAAGTATACTGCCTATCATGTTATGTCTGGCATTCCTAATTCCCAGCCTTTGCAATCACCTGACCAGTTCTGGGTGCCCTGAAAGCATCCTATTCCTAATTGGAAAGCAAACTGGAAGAAAAAAGAACCCACCCTCTGCACCAAGGACTCTGTCTCAGTCTCTACCTACACAACAGAAGATGCTTTGTCCACATGTTAGGATTCAAGTCTTTAGAGAATGGGGCAAAAGTGCCATTTACAGCCAATTTTTTATTTTCTGATTTTTTTCTCAAGACAGGTTTTCTTTGTATACCCTTGGCTGTCTTGGAACTCACTATGTAGACCAGACTGGCCTCAAACTCACAGAGATTTACCCACCTCAGCCTCACAAGTATTGGGATTAGAGGCATGTGCTACTATCATTAAAGGTATGTACCTGGTTCACTTACAGCAATTTAGATCTCAACTACTCCAAAAGACACAAAGCATGAATGAACATATTTCAAACCTACCTTCTTAGCAGCAGCCAACTTCCACTTCCGCTCCTGGGCAAAGTCTGTGGCCATCCATTGCATCTCTTCCAGCAGATAATCCCAATGAGATTTAGGGCGAGGAGCCTCTTGAAGCTTTGGCAATCGCCTTAGGGACCACAAGCCTTCCTTCCTTAAATCCGATATTCGCTGATGGATCTGGTTTTCCTGTAAGGAACATGTATGTGTGTGGGGGGGTGGGGGGTAAAGGTAATCATGTAATGAAATGTATTCTGCTAAACCCTACTGTGTCAAGACTCAGGAACTGAAAGAGAAAGACTCAAAGAGGCCATAGTTGAAGATGAGTGTGCACAGAGGTCAAGGGGCTTTAGAAGAATATAACAGAGTCAGATTTTCCCAGACACCTTCAAGGCAGCCAAGCAGTAGTGATCCTGCTGTCTCTAAAGAGCAAAAGAAAATAGCCAAGGTGTAAATCCACTGGTAAAGCAACCACCTAGCATCTCAAGGCCCTGGGTTCAAGCCCCTAGCACCACCAGAATAAGAGAAAAAAAAAAGTTATAGTGAAACCAAAAGGACCAATGTTTATTCCAAAGAATTCAAGTGTGTACAAGGGAAATAACCAGGCCAGAAATTTGCTTTCAAAACATCTATGAAGAAGAAAAAAAAATCAATGAAGACTGGCTACAGAGCTAACATAACAACAAACCAGATGAGAAGCACTCAGTTTACATCAATCAAATGTAATATATGCTTCTTTTAAATTCCTTGATGAAGCTGAACAAAACAGTCACCCAACAAGAACTAAGTATTAAGAACCGGGAATTGCCTCTTGAGAATGACAGACAGGAGCCTGTCTGTCACCCTTGCCTGGCTCCCACCTTCAGCCATGACTGGAAGGAAATCAGCCCACCATGGTCAGTCAAAGAATTCCATAAGTCTACTTAGAGCAGAGAAAACTATATTATTTGGTCCCAGTCCTGTTTTCTAATGATCATAAACCAAGTGTTCAATTTTAAACTATCACAGCCTTTAAATAACAAAATAAAATGCATATCACAAACCAGAATACAAATTGAACTCCAGCTGTGTTGTATGATAACATACCTCTTTATTTTGTTCAGCTACTCTCTTAGCCCAGGAATTGGAGGCTAGCCTAGAAAACAAGATACCCCCAAACAAACAAAACCAAACAAATATGCTCCATATTTGCCTATGCACACTTACCAGTGTTATTTGTTCTGCCAGCTTATCCTGAGAACCATCCTGGGATGAGGCTACATTCTGAGCAGGACTCTGTGGCTTGGGGGGAGCCGACACTGCTGCCCCTGGAGACCGGGAAGTGATGGGAGACAGAGCCTTGCTGGTAGAAGAGGGTCTGTTCACTGGTGAAGAACGAGCAGGCGAGGGTCCAGGGCCTGAGCCACTCACAGGTACAAGGGATGAGGAAGAGGAGGAAGTGGGCAGAGACCGCTGGCAGGGCTGGGCAGAGTCCAGGGGGGGCCTGGTCGATGCCACTGTCTAGTGGGCAGAAGACAAGTGAATCAGGATCAGGACAAGGCTTCCACAGGTTCAGAGTGCCCAAATGCCAGAGAGCTCAGCCAACACAGGCCAGCAGTCAGTCAGTGCCTTCCTCTCCATGGCAATACACACACACAAAATTAATCCCATGACAAACCACAACTCAGAACACAAGTTAGATGATGTCCAAAGATTAAATTGCTGTACTGCAAAAAACCTAACAAAAGCTCCATTACAAATTGTACTTTAGTACACTGGTATATTACCTCAGAGTTCATGGAAGCTTTTCCTCTTCTTTAGCTTTTTTCTCCTACTTTTAAAAGGTAATTTAAATGGTTTTTTTTCTTTTTCCCTTGAAACTAAACAAAACTAAACAAAACACCTTGATTATATAGCCTAAGTAGGCCTTGAACTCTATCTTCCTGCTTCAGTCTTCAGAGGGATGGGGTTACAGATACAGGTCCTCAAATAGTGTTTTTCCTTGTATTTTTGGGAAGTGGTACTGTTTTCATAATTTCTTGTAATGTTTTGGGGCCTGAATTGACAAGTTTTACTTTTTCATTTATGCATAGCTAAAATTTGTAATTAAAGACATATAAGGAAGAAAAGGCAGCTGCTGTGATCATAAGGTCACAAAAAAAAAAAAGCTAGATAAAAGCCACAAGACTGAGTACAAGCATTCATCTCTCTCTGTTCACTGGTAGCCTATACAATGTGACTACCTCACACCCCTGCTGCCATGCCTTCCCCATCATAATGGGTTATACCCTTAAACCATGAGCCAGAAGTCCCTTCATCCCCAAATTTAAAGTAAAATAAAACATACAGGATTGTTTCAGCTGTAGAGAAACAAATACAATGTTAAACTAGATTTTTATTTGTATTATATTTTTATGTAACAATATTACTCAAATATCAGATATGCTTATTTTTTTAGATATACTTTTTAGAAACATATCTCAATACTGTAGCTCAGGCTGGCCTTGAACTCCATCCATCCTCCTGCCTCAGCCTCTTGAGTGCCAAGACTATAGGTCAGCGCCACCACATCCCTTGGCTTCTTATATCTTTTTAAAAGATCCATGTATCTCTTGTGGCAGGAAGGCTGGAGAGGTAGAAAACCTTTCTGTACTGTCCAGAAGTTAGGCTCACAAAAGGGGCTTCGACTACAGCAAGTCTGTGTAAAGTTCTCCCAGGAGCCCAGGAGGAAGGCCACTTACAGAGAGGCACAAGCCAGGGATAGACTAGTACAAAGGCCAGTCAGGACCATGAGGGCAAGGAAGACTCAGCAGACACAGTCTCAAGATTTAACAATGACCCCTATAGCAGATGTCTACCCTCAGGGTCTAGAAGTCACAGTAGGTACATACATATAGAAATAAAAGCTTTATGGAAGCCTCTCCTCACTCATAAACTGTCTGTAGCTATGCTTTCAGGAACAAAGCTGAGGGACTAACTGAAGCAGAATGGCCTGCAAAGCCAAGAATTTCTCCCATGGCCCTTTACAGAAAGCAAGAGCTAATCCCAGCTCAATCCATAAGAAACAAGGGTCTCTCCCACCATACTGCTAGGCAAATAGTCTACATATCTTTCTTTTAACTTCGTGCAATGGGATTTCTCTATGTTGGCCAACATAGCCTTGAATTTGTAATTGTTCTACCTCAATCTCCCAAGTAACTGGGATTACAGACCTGTGTTACAAGGTCCAACTAGTAATTGGTTTCTATAGATTTATAATTTTGTTTTGTTTTTTTAATTTTAAATTACTTGTATATGTATGTGTCTCTGTGTTGGCATATTTGTGCACTATGGGTATAGATGCCCTTGGAAATCACAAGAGGATGTCAGAACCCGTGGAACTGATCTTACAAATGGTAGTAAACTAACCAATGCTGATGCTGTGAACTGAGGTCAGGTCCTCTGCAAGAGTAGTATGTGCTCTTAACCACTGAATCATCGTTGTCTGCAGCCCTGTACAGTTTCTTAAAACCTATTTAACATAGTTGACCCTTCTCCACCCTACCCCAAGACAGAGTCTCTCTGTGTAGTCTTGGCTGTCCTGAAACACCCTCTGTAGACCATGCTGGCATAGCTGATCCTTTTAACAATAAAGGCAGGGAACAAAGCTAAGAAAACCACCATGGTCTTCTACTAAAGACTGTGCTTCCAAGAGAAGGAAGATTACTCCTGAAAGCAAGGCCATGGGGAGGCGTAGTGGTGCACACCTTTAATCCTAGGTGGATCTCTAAATTCAAGACCAGCCTGGTTTACAAAGTGAGTTCTAGGACAACCAAGGCTATTAGGCAGAAAAACCCTATCTCAGGAGAAGAGGGTGAAAAAAAAGCCATGGGGACAGAGATTCGTGGCCCTGAGTGTGTATGGTTAGGGAAGGAGGGTGATTGCCCCCCCAACCAAGTATATAGATCTCCATACCTGCCTGCCTCAAAGCTTTAGATAATTATCACTTAGCTGATAACATGTCAAGTTTTTAGCCTTGTGAAACTTGCCTGAACTTCTCATAAAATAAGGACATCAAATTCCACTTCACAAAGTTGCTAGGTAGAAAAACTAATGCCAATAAAGTTCCCACCACCACACATGGTAGTCAGTACAGAATGATCTTCCCTTTCTGTGCCCATCTGTTTTAAGTCTTTACTATAAATTCTAACTGAAATTTAAAGCTCTTTCAAGTAGTTCCCTTATTAGTATGAGGGAGGTGAGAGCAAAAGGGCCCAGCATTCACTAACTCCCATTTATGCTCTAAAGCTGGTGCACCTGCCATGCTGACAGTCTCACTGGACTCCAGGATCGGAGTAAGCACTCACTAACCAATGTAGGTGTAAAGCCAGTGAAGTGAGGCAGCATCCAACACCACAACAGATACAGTACTGTCCACACTGGTGGAATTCATCATATTGTGGAAAAGGGAAAAGAGGGAGCAAAGGAGAAAGCCTAGCTGATGGTAAAGATCCTGACTTCACCCTTGAACAAAGCTATAGTAAACTCTATATCATTTCATCCATGTCTCTTTGGGTCAATCCCACAACTTTCAAGACTGGTAAAATAGTTCACCATCTAAGAGTTCCCAGAAGACCAAATGGGGTGATGAATATAACGCGCTCCAAACAGCATGTGACTCAGGTCGAGGCTCCCTTTACTAAGAGCAACAATAATAATAATTTTCTATTACTTTAATGATTATTATTACAGAGCTAAATAAAATTAACTTGCAACTGCTACAATAACCAACTGTGCTAAGAGGGCAAGTAAAGCTGCTCCCAGGAATGTGTGGGTTCAGTGCAGACCACACTACCAAATACCTAAACCGCAAGCCACCTTTGTAGACCGTTTCCTCTTTTCTTCTGCACCTCACTAGTCAAAACAGTCAATGTCCACAGAGTACCTGGGTCTGGGACGAAAGCTGAGAGGTCTGCATCTGTGCCTTCCCGGGCATTGGAACGTGGAGGGCAGGCTGGGTGGGCTGTGGAGGAGGAGCAGCAAGCTGGCTGGGCAGGGGGGCAGGGATGGGTGCATTCAGCTGTTGAGTCTTCACTGGGATTTGGAGCTGAGTTGGAGCTTCCACCATCTGTGACTGCTGTGAAAACTGTAAGGTGGAAGGGAGGGCTGTGGCTGGGACACTGGCTGGGGGCAGCCTCGCAGGGAGCTGTGGCGGAGGGGTATGCAAACTGGCAGCGTTCTGCACAGGAGGCCCTGTGGAAGGGTCATATTGCTGCTGGCTCTGCTTCTGTCCAGTGAGCTGTGTAGCCTGAGGAGTTGGGGGCATCCCTCCTGCAAAATAAAAGAGCCCAGAGCAATGATCTCAGTGCATAGAAGCTTCCACAAAGGACTCACAAGGACACACACTGAACATCCCGTTGCTCACATAAAAACTGTTACAATCAAAATGGGAGTGTCCTAGAACAGAACTAAGGTCAGGATGAGCACACAAAAAAAGGAAAGGAAAGAATGCACCCAACTACTGGAAGTTAGTACTAAGCAAAACCAGCATCAAATAACCACAGGGCACCTGAGAGCAATAGCAATAAGGAACACAGAAATAAAATCACTTGAAAGCACAATGTGGAGATGTGTGGCTCCCCCTGGCTCCCGCTAAAATGGCAAGAACCTATCTCCAGGGGCTTTCTCAATACTGAATTGACTGAGGTGCAGAGACATGTTCCCTTATGGGAAATTCCATGTCCAGTACATTCCCTTGACTGCATGGCTCTAATCTGGGCCCGGCTCTAGGTTTTGGGCATTCCCTCACAATAAACTAAGAGTACTGCTCTACTGCTGGGTCTTACCTTGGACTGTTGGCATTAACTGCTGAAGAGGGACTCCTGCATTCACCCCTGGATGCTGGAAAACTACCCCTGGATGACCCACTTCAAGACGAGGTCTCTTAGACTGCTCTAGAATAGTTTTCAAGAAAGGTGTCGTTTCATGTCAAAATAAAACCACAGAAATAGTAGGGGGGAAAAAAACATATGTAAATGTTTTATAATCTTTGAAAAGGGAAGCCCTTCTATGCTATAAGGGATAAGACTGATACAGTTTCATTAAAATTTTGAAAGTACAAAGAAAAGCATCATACAAAGGTCAAAGGACAAGCAACAACTGAGACATTACAGCACATGACTGGCAGAGGCTCATTTCATCATTCTCAAAGCACTCGTGAATAACATGGGAAGTGTCAATGCTCAGGACAACTGACAGAGAAGAACAATAGCGAGCCAGGGACAGAGTCACAAATGGTTAATGAGCAATAAAAGCTCCTGTGCAACCTTACTCAGAATCAGACATCCACATCAAAACAGGAAGTGTGATATCACCGTTAGGTCAGACCACCAAAGATTACAAGATTTATCAAAATAAGGAAAATGGACAAAATTTAAGAGGCAGAAACTGTTGACAGTAGTGGAACTAGACATGCCTGCTGGTGAGCAGATTGACAGCAGCACTACATTTCATTTCTCTGGGATCTGGCAGTTTATTTAAGAGGCTGTTCTTTCACATCAGCTACCAGATATGTCAAATAAACATTTCAGCCTGTATGTCAAGTCTCAGCTCATTCCAGCAGAAAGAAAAAAAAAAAAAGTGATAAATAATAAACAGGAAAGGCTAGCAAAGACTGACTGATAAAAGTCAACTGCCCAAAGCCATGTGTAGTGGTACACACCTATAAACCCAGCACTGGAAAGCCAGAGGCAGAAGGTTCCCTCCAAGTTCAAGGCCAGCCAAGTCTCATGAGACAGAATCTTTTTTTTTTAATAAATAAAAAAAAAGGTTCATCCACATAGTACATGAAACATGGTGCAGACACCAGAGGATTCAGATGTATTGACTGGGAAAGTGACCTATTATTTTTTATTTATTTATTTTTTTTTAAGTAACTCTATCTGTATTTAATTTCTTGGGTTTCCCCCCCCCCAGAATCACTCATATGTGTGGAAGTTTTGGGTATGTACAGAAGAATGTCTGGGGCTGGAGAAATGGCTCAGAGGTTAAGAGCACTGACTGTTCTTCCAGAGGACCTGAGTTCAATTCCCAGCAAAACCACATGATGGTTCACAACCATCTATGATAAGGTCTGGTGCCCTCTTCTGTAAAACTCTTTAATAATAAATAAATAAATCTTAAAAAAAAAAATAAGTATAAAAAAAAAAGAAGAAGAATGTCTGTGACAATCACAAAATACTGTGATTATCAATCACAGTGGACCCTTCTGTAGCTGCAGAAGAAGCAGAAATCAAGTCAGAGGCAGCTATTTGTCACCTTCTGAACTACTTGAGCCTCTCACATTAAAAAAAAAGAAAGAAAGAAAAAAGTGCCAGGTGGTAGTAGTAGCACACACTATTAATTCCAGCACTGAGGAGGCAGAGGCAGGGGGATTTCTGTGAGTTCCAGGCCAACCAGTGCTACACAAAGAAACCCTGTCTTGAAAAACAAAGTGTCATCACATTATGGAAGCAGGGAGGGGGGTCAAGGCATGGCAATTTAAAAAATAGCTTCTAAAGGTGGCTGAGCAGTGCTAACAGTCAGTCATACCATAATGGTTGTTCATGGGAAAGCAAATAGAAGGTACAGAAACAATTGAAGTTTCTAACTTCAATATAAGTAAACTTATGCAAATATTTTAATAATAGTCAAAAGAAAAATTAACTTAGAAAGTAGAATTAAGCTCTTTAGAAATGTGTAGCAACTAAACCACCACTGCACTGTTGGCCATGCTGGGCATACCTGTGGGTGGCATCACCTGCTGCCTCTTAAAGGGGTCAACTTCTGTGGAAGTGCCAGCCCCCACCACTAGGCTCCCAGTCAGCGCTTGGTGCTGAAAAAAATAAAAAGCATTAAGATTCTTGTTTTTACAGCCATCAGAAGAATGACACACACTATAACTACCATACCTATTTCAAACACTGACCTCTCTCCTTTTATTAAGGAGGCTGCTACTATCTACCCAATGTCTTTAAACACACACACATAATGTGCATTTATGTATTAGATATACTAAAGATTCTAACTTACCTCTTAGGAGAAAAAAAGAGACTGGTAAAGACCTATTGTTCTGGTTTTAAATGGAATTTCAAATCATTACCAATCTACAAGCTTCAAAAACTAGCTTTAACTAGTGAATGACAATAAAATGAACTGGGAAATCTCACTTTCCAGTTCTGAGGCTATAACTTGGCTGACCTAAGATCAACTACCTGGGATCCAATTTCACATCAAAACTCAGTAAAATAAGTACATAAATAAACAAATAAAGGTGACTTCTGACTTCGGAACAATATGAAAACCCTAATAAACAACAATTTATGAGGAATCTTCAAGATAATGATTCTTGGTTACCACCAATAGATAGATAGACAGATAGATAGATAGATAGATAGATAGATAGATAAATAGATAGATAGGTAGGTAGATAGGTAGATAGATAGATAGGTTAGATAAATATACATATATATACACATGTGTGCAGATATATATATGTGTATATGCAAATGAAACATGTATGTTATTTAAATAAAGTTTAAATAAAGGAGAACTCAATCTGTATAAGCTACATAACTTTAACTAGCTGCATTTGACATTCTAGAAAAGGCAGAACTATAGAAATAGAAGATAGTCAGTGATTACAAGGAGTGGGGTAGGAGGGATGGGTAGAATGCAGAGTATTTTATATGTTCATCATGGACAGTCTAAATCTACAATAAACACAGCAACAAGAGGGAGCCCCAGTGTATACTACAAACTCTGGATGACAATAATGCCCAGGCAAGATCAGTTAAACAAGTGAACCCCTATGAGTGGTGTTAATAGGAGTAAGGCAACATATGTGGAAAGACAAGAAAAAAGGGATTTAGATAATCTTTGTATCTTATTGCTATAAACCAAAAGCTGCCCTTAAAACAAGTCAGACTTTGTGTGCACGTCTTTAATCCTAACACTCAGGAGGCAGAGGCCAGTAGATCTCTGTGAGTTGAGGTCAGCCTGAGATATACAGTGAGGTCCTGTATTAAAATATTTTTTAGGGGGCTGGAGAGATGGCTCAGTGGTTAAGAGCAACGTCTGCTCTTCCAGAGGACCCGGGTTCGATTCCCAGCACCCACATGGCAGCTAACAACTGTTTGTAGTTCCAGTTCCAGGCAAACACCAAGGCAAATAAATAAAATAAATAAATAAAGTTTTAAAATATTTTTTAAAAGACATTTAAACTACACGGAACAACCCATGCCTATTATCCCAGGAACTCAGGAAGCAGAAGCAAAGGGATCTCTCAGAGTTGGAGGCCAGCCAGGGTTCAGTGAGACCAGAGAGGGAGGGAGAGGGGATGGGAGGAGAGGGATTTATCCCTAAAGGACTTGGCTCTTCCAATCGCCTCAGTGGGGTACTTTAAACACCAAAGTTACTGGTGCTAATCAAGACTATGCTGTGGGCTGAAGAGATGGCTCGGGAGAGATGGTTCAGTGGTTAAGAGCACTGACTGTTCTTCCATAGGACCTGAGTTCGATTCCCAGCACCCACATGGCAGCTAACAACTGTCTGTAGTTCCAGTTCCAGGCAAACACCAAAGCAAATAAATAAATAAATAATAAATAAAGTTTAAAGGTTTCTCCTCCCATTTATTGAATAAATAAATAAATAAATAAATAAACAAGCAAACAATAAATCAATAAATAAAACAGTTGATGGTGGCACAGGCCTTAAATCTCAGCACTTGAGAGGCAGAGGCAGGCACATCTTTGAGTTCAAAGCCAGCATGGTCTAGAAAGAAAGTTTCAGAACAGCCAGAGCTGTTATATAGAGAAACCCTGTTTCAAAAAACCCAAAAAAAGGAAGAAAGAGATAAAAAGTTCTCTGTAAATCCAGCTTTAACTAAAAAAAAAAAATAAATAAATAAACAAAAATAATCTTTAAGAAAAAGATCCAGCTCTAAGTTTTTTGTTTTGTTTTGGTGTATCATGAATTCTAGTTGTTATTAACTTGGATACTGGGGGAGAGGGGTAGAATATCAGAGAGGAAAAAGACCACAGTCAAATCTCACTCACCTCACCCAGCTAACTTCTCAAGGTAAAAGCTATTTTCCAGCTTCCTCAGCCTCACTCCTTGTCAGCTTCTACAGAATAAATCTGTCTTCCTACATCTGCCTTAAATACCTTCTTAGCTCAGTTGTTTCACTTCCAGGTTCAACTCTGCATCATACTCTATAGATAAGATTAAAGGTGTGAGCTACTACTACTTTGGTAGTTAGATCTCTGCCTCTGGGATTAAAGGCAAAGGTCATCACTCCCCAACCCCCAACCCCCTGCTGGGATTAAAGGTGTGAGTTACCACTCTCTGACCCTCCTGGGCTTGACTATGTGTGGATCTGTTCTCTGATATTACAGACTGGTTTTATTAAATTTATAACTTATCACCACATTTTGGTTTTGGTTTTCTTAATTAGTGATTAATAGTTAAGCGTCCATTGTAGGTGGTGCCATTCCTGGGCTAGTGATCCTGGGTTCTGTAAGTAAGCAGACTGAGAGCAAGTCATGAGGAGCAAACCAGTAAGCAGCACCCCTCCATGGCCTCTGAATCAGCTCCAGCCTCCAGGTTCCTGCCCTGTTTGAGTTCCTATCCTAACCTCTTTCAGTGATGGACTACAATGTGAAAGTGTAAATAGGCTCCTCCTTCCCCAGCTTGGTTATAGTGTTTCATGGCAGCAACAGAAACTGTAACTAAGACAGAGAGGGAGAAAATAAAGGAATGATCTGAAAAATCAAAACATGGTAACAGTGGCTTCTCTATAAACAGGATTATAGAAAACTTTTAATTCATATATGTGCACTTTTTTTTTTAAATACTCTGAAATAAAATGGGTATCACTTAAATATCCCAGACAGTTATTCTTTAGTGAAAAGATAAGTGGCTTTCACCAGGAGTGACTAAGTACTCTGTATTAGATGAAACATACTCCATATAACCATAAGCTCTAGGTGAAACAACAGAACAAAGAAGAGGTAGTAGGTGATACAGAGGGAAAGGAGCCCAAAGTTGGCAGGTGGCATGAGCAGTCCCCAAGCTACTCTATGGAAGGAGGACTGGGAGGGCAGAGACTGCTAGACAGGAGATCCTGTCTCCCCTGCTTAGGTCTGACTGGTAAATATTAGTGATCTGGCTGGCCATCAACCATGCAGAAGACACCCAGGCAGCATACAGTAATGAAATGGCTAAATGGCTAAACCACAGCTTTTAAGACTGATGCTGTCACTAAAGGAGTCAAGGGAGAAGAAAGAGACCTTTCTGAGTACAAAGCTTTAAAGGCATATCTGTTAGTGGAAGAGACTTACTCAGTAACCTGTTATCTCTTAATTCAAAGTCTCCTGACTGGATTTGGTATGGACAATGCAAGTACAAATCCAACCAGAGCCTTATTTCAAAAGCATATCCAGTGAGGCTGGAGAGATGACTTCATGGTTAAAAGCACTTGCTGCTCTTGTAGAGGATCAGAGTATGATTCCCAGCACCCACATGGTGGCTAATAGGCTTTGGTAACTCTGGTTCAGTGATTCCAAAGCTCTCTTCTGGTCTCATAGGCACCAGAATGAATGTAGTACACAGACATACACGCAGGTAAAGCACTCATGTGCATAAAATAAAAATCTTAAAAAAGCAGACTTGGGGGCTGGAGAGATGGCTCAGCGGTTAAGAGCACCGGCTGCTCTTCCAGAGGACCCGGGTTCAATTCCCAGCACCCACATGGCAGCTAACAACTGTCTGTAGTTCCAGTTCCAGGCAAAACACCAAGGCAAATAAATAAATAAAAGTGGTTTTTTTTAAAAAAAAAAAGCAGACTTGGTGGAGTACACCTTTAAAAGTCTCATCATTTGGTAGGCAGTCTGTGAGTTTGAGGCCAGCAAGGTTTATATAGTGAGACCGGTCTCCAAAAAAAGACAAAATAATAATAATTTAACGACTCATTTTTTAAAATGTACAATAAAACAGTTTAAGATCCCATTTCATGCTTATAAACTTTCAATTATACACACAAAAAAAAATGAACACATCCATAATAGAATACAGAACACAATGGCTGGGGTAGAGTCCCTAACACTGGGATTTATCTTCAAGGCCTGGAAAGATAGCTCAGCACTTAAGGGCACTTGTTGGCTGCTCTTCTAGAGGATCCAAGTTAAATTACCAGCACCCACACCAAATGGTTCACAATCACCTGTAACTCTAGTTCCAAAGAATCAGACAGCCTCTGTGCCACTGCAACACACACACAAATAAATGCAATAAAATTAAAACCTTAAAAAAAGATTTATCTGTCTCTAAACTCGTTATAATGAATTCACAAATAGCAGAATGAGGTTCTCCACAAAAATGAATCATGCTCTTTAAGAAAATGGCTAACTTAGGGGCTGGAGAGATGGCTCAGCGGTTAAGAGCAACGTCTGCTCTTCCAGAAGACCCGGGTTCGATTCCCAGCACCCACATGGCAGCTCACAACTGTCTGTAGTTTCAGTTCCAGGCAAACACCGAGGCAAACAATTAAATAAATAAATAAAAGTGTTAAAAAAGAAAAAAAAAAAAAAAGAAAATGGCTAACTTCAAGAAACAAAGAAGATGTGTTTCACTTATTTATTTGTTTGCTTGTTTATCTATGATTCTAGGTAGTTCTACCTGGCCTAGAACTCACTGTGTAAACTAACCTAGCCTTAAATTTGCAACAATTTCCCTGCCAGAATAACGGTGGAAGGAAAGAACAGTCTCTCAAAAGTAATCCTATAGACAAATATACAGTGTGTGTCCTGGCACTAGCACAAGCATCCTTATGTAAGAACTAACACAAACATTTGTCACACCACACAGAACTTCACTAAAATAGATTATAAACCTAAAATAAATGTCAAGTTACTGAACTTGCAGGCAGAAACACATCTCAGATCTCTGTGACCTGAATTGAGCAGACTTCTTAGGAATGGTATCAGAAGTACAGTACATCACTTCACAGTCTTTTGGCTGAGATCGAGTACAAATACAACCTATTAAAAAAAAGTTATACGTTATCAAAATTTTAAATACTTGTTCTGCAAATGATAGTCAAGAAAAAGATTACAGCTAGCACAGTACTGTTGTACCAAAAAGTTGGTATCTATATCATGAAGACAAAACAAAAAAAACAAAAACTTGTAAATTCAAAATAATTAAATGAAAAAAAAATGAGTAAGATATAACACTTCACCGCAAAGACCTGCCAACAAACACAGAGAAGATACTCAAGACCATCAGGCTGAAAACTGCCTTGTTCCTCTCACTACCTATTCATGTAGAAGAAACAAGTGCCCATTTATCTGTAAATAATTATAGCAGTTTGGTCTGTGAATCCCTAAAATAGAAATACTTAACTTCCCATCTGCGATAAAAGGGTAAAACTACTCCCTGAAAATACCACCAGGAGACAACAGTCTACCTTGTAAAAACATAAGGCTGGAGAGACTTCTTAGTGTCTTAAAGGTTTTGTCGAGAACATGGTTTGATTCCCAGTACCTGCTCACAGCCATCTAACTCCAGTTCCAAAAACTATGATGCTCTATTCTGGTTTCCACAGGCGCCATCGAAAGTGGCACACATAAAATAAACCTAAACATTGCTGAGATTCTCCGTTGCTGAGAATGGAGGATGCCTGCCAAGAAGGGAGACAGATAGGAAAGGCAACCTGAGTACAATGCCTTCCTCCTCGGAAAGAATGGGTTAAATCACCAATCTACAAATTTTGTAGCCTTTTTTTCAATAACATATGAAGACTGCCACAGCCATGATGGAGAAAAATTAAGTTCTTTCTCCAGTTTGGCTAAACTGTAAACAATTTGGCCAAACTTTACCAATTTCTACTTCCTAATTTCTTTAGGAAAACAGAAAACCTGTGAAAACAAGTAATGAACCAAGTATCACAAAGCAGGTACAGTATTCAGCAATCAGAAGGAACCACAAGCTGTCTAGAAAGATACTCTGAGAGCACTTACCAGAGGACATGAAAGGTCAGAACATACAAGAGTGCATGAAGGACTATTTAGTGGAAACAAAACTTTTTCAAAAACTATGTTGGGAAGTACACAACTCTATGGTTGTCAACAGTCACATAACTATAGACCCCAAAAAAGTGAATGCTACTGAACATTAAAATAAACAAAACTAAAGAAGTTCTTAAAGTGTCATTTAACTCACTGATTAAAATGGGTATCTACACATGAATGACTATAACAAGAAGTGATTAACTAGTAAATGCAGAAGGAATATGGGAAATAGAAACCTCATTTTGGAGCTGATGTGGGAGAAGAGAGGACCAGAGGAAAGGTCTTCTTAGGCTACATAGTGTCTGAGACCAGCCTAGGTTACTTAAGACCCTGTCTTTAAAAAAAAAAAAAAAAAAAATCTTAGTGATTCATAACTATAATCTGACCAGCACTTAGAAGAAAAGTAGGAGAACTGCTATAAGTTTGAGGTCAGGCTGAACTACAGAGTAAGTTTCAAGTTAGCGTGGGGTAGAGTAAAACCCTGACTCAAAAGATAAGAAAAAGGTGAAGGAAAGAATGGAGAGAAGGAGGAAGGGAGGGAGGGAGGGAAGAAAGGAAAGAAAAGAAAGAAAGGAAAAAGGAAGAAAGAAAAGAAAGGAAGGAAGGAAGAAAAAAAGAAAAATCAAGAAGGTTAAAGCTGAAAGTGGTGGTGCACACTTTTAATACCAGCACTCAGGAGACAGAGGCAGGAGGATCTCTGAGTTTTGAGGCCAGCATGGTCTATAAATCAAGCTCTAGGAAAGCTAGTGATGTCACACAAAGAAACCTGTCTCCAAAAAAATTTAAAAATGATTAAAAATAAAGAAAAGGAATTAAAGGGAGAGACAGGAAGAGAATTCACTGTGGGTCATTACAGTAATAACTGATTCAGGGTAGTTCATCAATAGATATTTGAAATTGTGGTTTGAGGACATTTATATAATACCATTATTTACAGAAGGAAAGATCATGTCTACTGAACAGACCTGGTGGACACTACCTCAGATGCTTCAAGTTAACATCATCAGTTGGGACTAGGCAATATCATGACCTGGTGACACGATACACTGAGATGGGCACATTGTCATTTCTGTGGCATTCCTCTAAAATCTACAATGACTTGGACATGATACTAGGGTATGTCAAACAATCCCATAAAACAGAAAATTCCACAAAATAACTATTTTGAATGCTTCAGAAACATCACATCACAAAAGATCAAGAAACAAGCCTAGAGAACATGACAAGTACAGAATATGAATATCCTGAACAAGTTCAGGGCTAGAGAAAAAAAAAAAACTACAAAGAACCTCTGTAGGACCAGAGACGGAATCTGAATCTCAACTGCCAGTCATAAAGCAGTTCCAGGTTACTGTGGCATTTCCTGATTTGAAGGACCTGCCCTTTCTACTAGTTAAAGCATTTAGGGATAAGGGACATGATACCATATGGTACCATGAATGAAATGCAAATGAGCAAAAGCTAATAGCAGTGAATCAGAAAAGGTACAAGGGCTTCTTGTATGACTATAGCAACTTCCATGTTTAAAACTATATTAAAATTAAAAACAAAAATATCACCAACGATAAAACTGCTTTCAGAAGCCAACACACTCTCTCCCAAGCTCCTAAACTTTAGCATGTGTGTGAATCCCATGGTCACAAATGCATTCTGGTCTCCTCTACTAAGAAATCTCAGTCCTGATGACCTATAGGTGAGTCACACCAACATGTCTTCCAGCTAAGGAAAATACCTACTATGTCTTTCCACTTGTTCTGTTTTGCACTGTTTTCAAAATACAGGTAAAAGACACAAGAAAGAACAAACATTAAACACAGGCAACCCTAAATATACAATAACAGGACTTTGAATATTAGAGGACATGCACACTACAAGCTACCACCACATTGCAGGTCACAGAAGACAATGCAGTAAGGTCCATGTTGTCATTCATTCATGCAACTGAATTTCAGAACTATATATGCAGAAAGACTTTTACTGTTCAAAATAAGAAATGGGCTCTGGAAAAAAAAAATGCCAAAGAGCAAATAGTAAATTGAAGGTTAAAATATCTGGATGAAACGTTTGGGATGAGACTACAATTTAGAACCATCAAAAAGTACCTGAAACAGTTGCTGCTGGGATGAAAAAGCAGCAGAAACATTTGGCGGAAGCTGGGTTGCTATAGCAACGGGAGTCCCAGTCTGCCCATCCTTGCCTGTCACAACCTTTACCTGAGAGAAATATTTTGAGAAAAAAAGGTAACATAATTTTTAAGACTGCTCAAAATTATTAGACTTTCATTGCTGACAGCTCACTAATTTAGGTGCTTAAAAACAGAATGTTTTTTTGCATTGGATCCTATAAAGGGACACTGAGCTAACTGACAGGTCCATAGCATAACAATCTAACAGCTGCCAATCTTCAGAATTCCAGTCTAAATCACAGGCAACATTTTAGATTCTGCAACTTCTAACTGTAAAATGAGAATGGCAGACACTCAGGTATCAGTGTCTCAGAGCTGGTTTCTTGAAAGATCTGCACAGCTATAATGTTCTATCTACCACATGGGTCACACAGCAAAGCTGTCTTTAGTAAAAGCTGTGAAGGGTTGTGTGTTTCTTCAAAAGTACAGATAAAGAGGCTTGGCTTACAGACAACATTGGTAACAGACACAAAGAAAACTCAGATTCACTGTTCCATGGTACTAGTGGTGGTCCTCAAAATCACTGAGACCTTCTGAATAACAAAAATGGTCCAGTCTAGGTCCAGTGTTGAAGAAGACACAGATGGCCAAGCCACACAGATACATCCACAGATGCTATTGAGAACTCTGGAGTAAAGGCAAATTTTTGCTCACCAAAAGCAGGTTTGCCAAAGGACTGGCAGTAGTTTAAATTATTTTAGCTCTGTCATAAAACAAAATAAGCTCCACCAACATAGTAAACACTACACAAGACAAAGGCACAAAAAACAGTGCATCACAGTACAGGCCTCTAAAACCCCAATATACCTCACAGAACTGCAGAACCAATGTGCTTTTAGGGTATTTACCATACAGCATACTAAGAATCCAAAACACAAACTGTCTACAAAAGCTACTGTGTCAAGTATCACTCCATAGGTGTTTGTAAAGTGTGAGCTTAAAATACAATCTCACATCTAACACTAAATCTAAAACCTAAAAAAAAAAGTAATAAATTTCTTAGAGTCATTTGACACTACCTATACTTTGTTGTGAACATCCCACACAAAATACACTAGTGACTTAAATTCCTTGATTATAAACCTTGTTTTTATGGACAGACCTACATAAACATAAGCATAGTGAAACCAGGAAGCCAGGGGAGAAGAGCAAAGCTTTACTGCACTGGGACCACATACACAGGCAGAAGTGAGAAGCCTAGACAGCACTAGCCGAGCTCTGCCCTGTATGGTTCTGGTTCTCAACGACAACAACACCTGGCTCTGAGAAGGAATCAGTCACAAACACAGTCCTTCATCTTCCTCCCCAGATAGCTACACTGAACAGCTCTTCCTCTACATGGAGAAAGAAGGAAAACACACACTCTATTCTTCTTTGGATCCTACGACACCAAAACTCTACATTACCCCAAGCTCACACATTTTGAGTTTACTGTTGCACACCACCTATTTTGTTTTATATAGACTTTCTAGACTAATGAACTGCTGTTTCTTACCTCATCATTGATAACTTCAGATTTCTCTTCTTCCTCCTCCTCCTCCTCTTCCTCCTCCTCTTCAATATCCAAATCATTCTGCCTAAGATATGCTTGTAAAGGGGCATAGTGCTTCTTTTTAAAAGCCAAGAAATCCATCATGTTCCCCTGAAGATGTTGCAAGAAAAACAGTTCAATCAGGTACTCCTTGAAGACTTCCTTAAGTGCCTCCATCTCCTTGTAGTGGTAGTCCAGGCACTGCTTCCTCATCTGTGCCATTTCCTGGGAGGCTGGAGGGATCTCCTCCAATTTCTTGGGAGCCTTCTTCATACCTGAGCTTCCCATGGATGTGAGAGGCACACTGGAAAGGCCTGGAGGCATGGTGGTTCTGGATGGGCTGGTAGGTGGTGGTGGGGATGTCATCCCAAATGCTGAAGGCCCAACACCAGGAAGCAGCACACCTGGTGTCCTCTCAAACCCCAGAGATCTGTTCAGTGGCTGCCCCTGGAGTACCTGCTGCTGCTGCTGTATCAACTGGCCCTGAATAATGCTACTGATCTGGGGTGGCAGGTTGGTCGTGGTGATATGGTTCGGGCTGGCCAGAGGCTGCAATCCAGTGCCTCCTGCAGGTGCAGGGCTCTGAGGCCCCAGATGGTGGATGGTGCCTCCTGACTGTGCATGAGGTTGGGAGAGCCTCCGTTCTCGAACAGTGATAGGAGCTCCTGAATGTTGGAGTTGAACCTGAGCTCCCTGTGCCATCTGGGTCAGGCCTGGTGCCTCCTGAAATACAAAGTGACCACCACTTGAGGGGCTCAAGCTGATCTGCCTCACAAGCACACTAGCATCCACAAAGCCTCCAGTGGGGCTGCTGCTGCAGATGCCCAGCCCAGGTCCTGGAGCACCTGCACGAACATTCTGCAGGGCCTGTCCTGGCCCAGAGCTAGGCTGTGTGGGACTTTGAGTCTGGACCTGTTGTGACAGGGGAGAAGTAACTTGAATATACGATGGAGAGCCATGCTCAAAACGCCTCTGCTGCGCACCAAACTGAAAACCTGGAGAGGTGGGGTTGGGCAGTGGCAGAGGGGCCAATGTGATCTGCTGGTTTCCTCCCACAACAGGACCAACATTCTGTAGTGTGATGTTCACATTCTGCCCGGCCACAGGACTTCTGCTCATTAGCTGCTGAATCTGGTACCCAGGGGACTGGGGTGCAGATGGACTGGCTGATGGAGCAAAAGGCGCTGCAGGTGATGGGGGTAAGTTGGGATGGGCTGGCTGCTCCTCTTCACTCCCAGTGAAGGACCTAGACCTCTGGAGCTGATGCTGGACATTCTGAGGACCATTGCCATGGTGCATTATCACCTCCCTTTTCTATCCAATGAAATATTCCCCTAGAAAACCAAAATTAAAATCAAGACATTGGAAGGCAAATATAATCATTTGATTACCACTTAATACAATTACTACTTAGCACTGAAATGATACTTGAACATATGTTTCCATTGATCTGATTCAAACAAGAGCTCTTCTTATTACTTTACATAAAAGAATGGGTAGCCAGCCACTTACATGTTACCTGTAACTCTCTTCCCCATCTCCTTTCCTCCAGTCAAGATTCCAAAGGAAAGAAGACCAAGGAAAGATGGGTGTCCCAGCCCATCATTATATAAAACTAGAAGGCCAATAAGTTGCTAAGTCCACTAAGAAAGGACTATAAACTAAGAACTATGACACTACAAAGCACATTTAGCCCAAAGGGACAGGAGCTACTTTACAAATGACCCTGTGAACATCTGTCACAGTATCAAAGAACCAAGTGGCTCTTGAGATTCAGTAGTTTAGCCACGCCTTATATGCCAAACAGCTATATCTGCTTCCTAAGAACAGATGAGAGTAGCTACACTGCTGACCCAAAGAAGCAAGCTGAGGGCAAAGAGTATGTTCCCATTAAGAGACCACTAGTCCCTTTAAGCACAAATCAACACTGTCATCAACTGGTGATGACTATACATGGCTCACTATGAGTGGTAGTTTTCCTGTCAACCATGTATGGCAACAGAAGGGTCCCCTACAGCATAACCAAAAGGAAGGCTACGCTGAGATGGCTACAGACAGTGAGGAAACAGCAAAAGGGACTTGGAGAGGAAAGCAGGCTCTAGAAGGAAAGAGCAGGGACACACAATTGTGGTACTACACCATCAGTCTGCCTATTCGCTACCATGGTGGACCACAAACACAGAATGTCTTCTTCCTCAGAAGAAACAATGGTGCAAACCCATAGTACCTGACATTCAGCTCAGAAATAGGTTACAAGAAGACACACAGGACAGTGCTCCAAGTCATGACACTAAGGGTAAAAGCACTCCTGCTACAAAGTCTCAGAATCTGAGTTCAATCCCAGGTACCATGTGGTAGAAGGAGAAAGCCAACTCCCCCAATTTGTCCTCTTACCATTCATACACACATATCATAGCACTTGCATGCACATACACAGTATTTAATTAATTTAAGGGCATATTTTTGCCACCAAGATAAGCAGCAGCCTCATCTCAAGGCTACCAATACTTAGCTCTATCAGGAAATGAAAATGAAATAAAGGGGTCATGAATCCGAAAAACTTAAAAATTTGTACTACTTTCAAATCAAAAATGTATCAGCAAGCCAGGAGTAGTGTCAGCAACCCCTAATATAAGTCTGCGTCATTTTTTGTGGGCTGGTGTTCCCAACAAAAAAGCCTATTACAGCCCTGTTTTGAAAGAGAGAGAGAGAGAGAGAGAGAGAGAGAAAGAAATGGGATGAGGGAAATGGATGAAAATATGAATCACTTTTGAATATACAGAGGGATCTTTCAGCCACATTGTACTTTCTTTTTTTCTTTTTTTTTTTTTTTAAACTTTGTTTATTTATTTGCCTTGGTGTTTGCCTGGAACTGGAACTACAGACAGTTGTGAGCTGCCATGTGGGTGCTGGGAATCGAACCCGGGTCCTCTGGAAGAGCAGACAGTGCTCTTAACCACTGAGCCATCTCTCCAGCCCCCACATTGTACTTTCAAAACAAGCTATAATTAATGCAATTGTCTGACTATAAAAAGTTCACCAAGAGCTTTAAGCCCCAGCTGGTGTCACAATTGGAAGTAGTGGAAACCTGAAGATGGGACCTAGTTGGAGGAAGTAGGTCACCGAGACTGTGGTTTGAGGATGTCTTTCCCGCCCCCACCCCCACCCCCGCCACCATTTCCCTATTTGCCCTGGCTATTCTAAAGCTTTGCCTCCTGAGTGCTGGAATGTCTTAAAGGTGCAAGTCTTAACCTAAGTCCCTTCCTGCCTTACTCATCTGTTCCTGATGGCCAATGAAGTGAGAAGCTTTGCTCCTCCACACCTTCCCTGCTGCTCTGCCTCACCACCACTCAGAAACAATGGACTCATGTGCTTAAAATATGAGCCAAACAGTTTAAAAGATATAAGCGTGTGATTCATTTCTTTAGAAGACAAAAGCCACCACAAATCAGGTTCCAACCGCCGCCGTGCGCGCCAGGTCACAAACCCCCAGCCCAAACGGGCCAAAAAAACTTTCTACAACAGACTTATGAAACCATGGACTGATCTGAAACATGATCCAAAATCAATCTTTCCACCTTTAATTTTTTTCAGAGTTAACAGAAAGATAATTAGTAAAAGTTTATGATCCTTTGAACAAGTATTATAGGGGGGCACAAAAATAGAAAAGCATATACAAATTATATAAGAATGATGACCCAAGAAAAATCACAGAAAGTCAGCGGGGTAGTGGTGGCACATGCCGTTAACCCTAGCACTCAGAAGGCAGAGTAGGTGGATCTCTGCTGTGAAATAATTCTTCTGTACAGTATTACTCTCATTGGTTAATAGCCAGGCAGAAAATATAGGCAGGACAACCAACTAAAGATACCAGGATAAAGAAAAGCAGAGTCAGTGGAGTCACCAGAAGACACAGAGGGAGCAAGACATGCTAGAGAACAGGTAAACCCATGAACCACGTGACAATACATAGATGAATAGAAATAGGTTAATTTAAGTTGTAAGAACTAGTTAGTAGTAAGTCTGAGATATTGACCAAGGATTTACAATTAATATTAAGTTTCTGAGTGATTATTTGAGAGTGACTGCCAACATAGGAAAACTCTAACTACAGATCTCTGTGAGTTCAAGAAAAGCCTGGTTTACAGACAAAAATTCCAGGACAACCAGGCTACACAAAGAAACCTATCTTGAAAAACAAACAAACAGGGCTAGAGAGATGGCTCAGAGGTTAAGAGCACTGACTGCTCTTCCAAAGGTCCCAGGTTCAATTCCTATATCCACATGGTAGTTCATAACTGTCTGTAACTTCAGTACCAGGGGACCCAACATCCTTGGCAAAACACCAATGCACATAAAATAAAAATAAAGAAAAGGGGGCTGGAGAGATGGCTCAGCGGTTAAGAGCATCCTCTGCTCTTCCAGAGGACCGGGGTTCGATTCCCAGCACCCACATGGCAGCTAACAACTGTCTGTAGTTCCAGGCAAACACAAAGGCAAATAAATAAATAAATAAAGTTTAAAAAAAAATAAAATAAAGAAAAAAAAATTCCAGAATGTCAAGGTAACAAAACAAAGGATCAGAAAAAAACTCTTCCACATATAAGAATTCATAATCTGGATGTGATGGTCAAGGCCATGGTCTCAGTTATCAGAAGGCTGGAGCAAAGGGGCTGTGAATGGAAGGCAGCTCCAAAGAGATGGTGCCCCAGCTTCAGAAACAGTCAGAAACAAAGTCAAGTAGAACAAATCACAAAACTAGGTGAGAGAGACAGGGATGAAAAGTTACAATGACACATTGAGAAAATTCAACACAAACTCATCAAAAAGTATATATCAAATAATTAAACATCTTTATCAGCTAACACTCAGTTTTGTACTACATATAAAAATCCAGAAAATGCATTAATCCCTGAAGAGAATTCATTTTGTAATCCCCAAAGTAATAAAGTTGTAGCTGGAGCAATAGTAGGATTTGCGAGAATTTCAGGCTAGGAAAATAGTTTAATGGGAAAGCACTTGCTGCATAAACAAGGCCTGTTTTAATTCCCAGGACCCAGTAGAGCCTTATCTGTAATCCCCAAGCTCCTACATTGAAATGGGAAACAGACTGGAAATTTCCCAAAAGGTCACAGGTCACCCAGCCTGGTATATATAGGTTTGAAGACACCCTATTTCAAACAAAGTAGAAGGCAAAAACCAACATTAAAAACTGTCCTCTAACCACATGACCCCCACACTCAAAACACACAAGAGAACATTCTTACACACACATACATACACACACACACACACACACACCCCAAACAATTTTAAAATAACAAATACCAGGAGTAGAGGTACACACCTTTAATCCCAACACTCAAGAGGCAAAGTTGGGTGGATCTATATAAATTTATGGTCAGCCTGGTCTACAGAGCAAGTTCCAAGCCATCCAGACATACATGATGAGACCCTGTCTCAAAAATAAGTAAGGTTAGGTAGTGGTGGCACATGTCTTTAATCCCCAAACTCAGAAAGCAGAGGCAAGCAAATCTCTGTGAGTTCAAGGCCAGCCTGGTCTACAGAGTGAGTTCCAAGCCATCCAGACATACATGATGAGACCCTGTCTCAAAAATAAGTAAGGTTAGGTAGTGGTGGCACATGTCTTTAATCCCCAAACTCAGAAGGCAGAGGCAAGCAAATCTCTGTGAGTTCAAGGCCAGCCTGGTCTACAGAGTGAGTTCCAAGGCTACACAAAGAAATCCTGTCTCAAAAAAAGCAAAATATACATAAATAATAAAAATATTAAAAACTCAAAAGCAGAGGCTTGAAGATATAGCTGGGTAGAATAAATTATTTGCCTGTCCTGTCCTGTCCTGCACAAGGCCCTGGGAACAGTGCATCTCAGAAAGGACATCTGACCAACATTACAGAGTATGCTTATGAAAGACAGCAGAAACACTAAACAGAAAATTAAACATCTGCTCAAAAAGTTAGAGAACGTCTACCTTACCACTTACAAAAGCAAGATAAACTAAAACAAGCCTGCAGCAAGTCCTAGACTACTAAACAAGTGGCAGACCACTACAGAGTGCTGCAGGGGTCTGTCTGTAAAGTAAGGTGGGAGAACAGACGAGCTCAGATGTTCCTCAACCCATAAAATGTCCCATGGGAGAGCATTTAGAGGGCAGAATGAAAGTGGAAAGGCTTGGAAGTAACTCTTACTTCTAGAATTTGTCCTAAGAAAACTGACCTACAGGCTTGAAGATATGACTTAATGGTTAAGAGTAGTGGCTGTTCCTCCAGAAGACCAAGATTTGACTCCCAGCATCCATATGGTGGCTCACAACCATCTGTAACTCCAGATACAGAAAACCTAGTGTCCTTTTCTGATCTCCTCCAGCATCATTCATGCACATGGCACACAGACATACATGCAAACAAAACATCCATACACGTAAAATAAAAATCAATAAATCTTAAAAAAAAAAAGCTCAAAAGATGATTTATCAGTTTGTCAACCTGAATTCAATTCACAAAGCAGGAGAGAACTGGCTCCCACAAGTCATATTCTCACTCTCTCTTTCTCTCTCTCTCTCACAGACACACACACACACCCCACACACGTAGAAAACAAGAGTAAATTTTTAATGTAATTTAAAAAATAGTTATCTCATAATAATACAACAAAGGTAAAACATGTAACCAAAAACAATATTAAAGTTCTAGATGGAGAACATATAAATAAAACAGGAAAGTATACTATAAAGGCTGAACTCAGATCCCCAGAGCCCACATTAAAGTCAAGCAGGAGGGGCTGGAGAAATAGATTGATCAGTGGTTGAGATAACTTGTGCTTTTGTAGAGGATTTAGGTTCAATTTCTAGCACTTATCATGGCAGCTTACAATAGTCTCTAATTCTAAATAGAATCCATAGAATCTGACACCTTCTATACTCTAAGGTCTGCACACACATAGTACAAAGACATACATGCAAGCAAAACACCCACACACATTTAAAAAAAATAAAAAGTCAGTCAGGTGTGGCAGCCTCCTATAATCCCAGCACTTGAAAGGCATCAAGACAGGGAATCCCTACACTAGTACGAAATCTGGTAAGCTCCGGGTTCAGCAAGGGACCTTGAAACAATAAATACAGTGGAGAAGTGAGGAAGACATCAAACATCAACTTCAAGCAGCCACATGAACCCACACACTACCAGTAGCAAGCCAGACCAGTCTTAACTACATAGCAAGTTCTAGGTCAGCCTAGGCTATAAAGTAAAATGTCTCAAAAAAATTATATTTCCATAATAGGTGTATGGGTAACATGTTGAGCATGGCACCAAGCACTTGGACCAAGTTGAAATGTCAAGTGAGATCCTGTCTCAAAAACCTAATATATACACACATTAGTAACTATCTATAAAAACAACACATCACTGGGCAGTGAGGCACATGCTTTTAATCCCTGAACTCAGGAGGCAGAGGCAGGAGGATCTCTGCATTTGAGGCCAGCCTGGTTTACAAAGCAAGCCCCAGAAAAGCTAGGGTTGTTACACAGAGAAACTCTGTCTCAAAAAAAAAAAAAAAAAAAAAAAAAAAAAAAAAAAAAAAAAAAAAAAAAAAAAAAAAAAAAAAAAAAAAAAAAAAAAAAAAAAAAAAAAAAATTAAATAAAGAAATAAACAACACATCAAAAGGTTAATACTAACCTTTACCTAATGAACAAGCCATGGTAGAACCACACAAAACAGCACAACTCCACAAGAGGAAGGAGTCAGATATTCCCAACAGCACAGGAAAATCCTGGGTACATGATGCTGAGCCATCAGCCCAACAAAGAGCACACTAGAAAAGGTAAAACCAAAAGGACCACAGATTAGGTCAGAACTTGAAGTGGCTGATAGTGGGGAAGGCATAACCACAAAGAGGCCTGAGGAAGCCTGGGAAAACAGAGTTATTTGTAAAACTTGATTTGCAACATAGGTTAACACAGAACAAATTCACCCAAAAATTACAGCACTATAAACTTTTTACTAGATGTAAATTACTATGCCTCTGTAAATGACCCTGACTTCAGTAAGCTTACTTATACTCAAGTTATAGAAATAAATACTACCAACTATACGGTAAAGAAGTCACTCATCTAAAAGTGCTTCCCAAGGGGCTTAGAGAATTGGATCCCTAGTTAAAAGCACTGGTTGCTCTTCCAGAGAGCACAGGTTCCATTCCCAGCACCTACATGGCAGCTCACAATGGTCTCTCACTCCAGCCCAAAGACACTGGCACCCTCTTCTGGCCTCCACAGATACTGCATTCACATAGTGCAAAAAGACTTAATACATGTAGGCAGAACACCCATACATGCAAACATTTTTAAATGAAAAATAAAGTGTTTAGGGGCTGGAGAGATGGCTCAAAGGTTAAGAGCACTGACTGTTCTTCCGGAGGTCCTGAGTTCAATTCCCAGCAACCACATGGTGGCTCACAACCATCTGTGATGAGATCTGGTGCCCTCTTCTGGCCTGCAGGCATACATGCAAACAGAACATTGTATACTTAATAAATAAATAAATCTTATAAAAAAAAAAAAAAAAAGTCTGAGCTATCAGCTGAACATTTATAATTATTAGTGTCAGTTATTTAGAAACTGGTGGACCTCCTGCCCTTGCTGAGAAGGAGATAAGGAGATGAGGAAAAGAGAGAGTGACTGGGAGGGGTGGGAGGGGAAAGGGAGTTTGAACGAGGGGATACATGGATAAAAAATGAGACTTTATTCATAATAATAATTTTAAAAAAGGGGCTGGAGAGATGGCTCAGCAGTTAAGAGCACTGACTGTGTTTCCAGAGGATCTGATTTCGATTCCCAGCATGGCAGCTAACAATTGTCTGTAATTCCAAGATCTGACACCCTTACACAGTTATACATGCAGGCAGGGTACCAATTTATATAAAATAAAAATAATTTAAAAAAAAAATAAAGAAACTGGCAAGAAGGAAAGAAAAGTCTGTCTATCTACAGTGATCCTCCTAGCCCAGCTTCCTAAATGCTGGATTACAGACACAACAGTTTTTAACTCAGCTTTTTTAAATTGACATATCCTTTGTGCATGTGTAGAGTACAGTGGGGTGGTGAGATATGTGCACAGGATGTGCAGTGCTAACATTAGGGTCATCATATCACCTCTGTGCTGAGAAACCTTTGAAATATATAGTAGACTGTTGCAAACCAACCACCCCAAAGTGCTGTAAATCATGAGCACTCTTTCCTCCCATCTGCCTCTATCTTGGTATTCATCACCCAAGGACTCTACTCTCGACTTCTGGCATCTACTTTACTCCATGCACAAATAGCATCATATGGTACTTAGCTTTCTATGTATGGTCTAAATGTGAACTATCCCCTACAGGCTCAAGTTTGAACACTTAAGTCTCCAGCTGCAAATGCTTGTGTGAGAGGTTGTAAGAACCATCAGAAGTGTGGCCCAGCTAACAGAAGTAAGTTGCTGTGATGGGCCTTGAAGTTCACATTTCCATTTCTGGTTCCAGCCCAAGCTCCCAATTTTCTAATCCACCAAGATATACGCAAGCCACACTGCAACATCTTATGACCACTTAAACTGTCAGCCAAAATAAATCTCTTAACCTTGAGATGCTTGTCAAGTATTACAACAATAAGAAAAGTAACTAATACATCTGACACCAAAAAGTCCATGTAGTTATTATCTGACCATATATATAATGTCTTTGAAACTGGGTAGAAGAAAATGGGAAAGTCAAGAGAGGAGAGCTGAAGAAGCCCTACACTATTATGTTAGCAGCTCTTAATGGGACAATCCTGTGAGAGTGTAGAAGAAAAAAAATGCCAACAGAAATGCAGACGACACTCAAGGGGTTTTAGATGAGAACAAAGTGTGTTAGAGCTGGAATAGAAGACATTCCTGTTACATTCTGGCAAAGAATCTAAATTCTGTTTGTGTCATGTAATTTTGAGGCTGACTTCAAAAATAAAGGAGTAATTAATTTGGCAGAGAAAAATTCAAAACACTGTAATATTCGTATAGCAAGGCTACTGCTGGCTACCATTAGCTAGGTTTATATTGGGAATTCAGAGCAAATATGTATTTTTCTTGAAGAAAGAAGCATGAGCACATTTAAAGCTACAGACATGACAGCAAAATTGCTCTAATTGCTAGAGATTAGCACCAGTAAGAGAAAGGTCACGCTGAAACCAGAGGAAAAGTTGTTCTGAAGACAAAGACTATCAACCTGAGCTGGAGAGATGGCTCCATGATTAAGAGAATATTGCTCTTACAGAGGACCAAGTTTAAATCCCAGCACCCACAACTCCAGTAATTCCAGTTCAGTGGTAAATGTGATATATCTGACCTCCACAGGCACCTGGGTACACCCTCAATTTTAAAATAATAAAAATAAATAAAGACTCCCTGGTATAAAAATACAGACTCATTTGAAAACTTTTCATTTAAACTGAGAGTATTAAAGCCAGGAATGGTGGCACATAGCTGTAATCTCAGCATTTAGGGCAAAGCACAAACTGGAGCCTAACCTGGTACATACAGTGAATTCCAGGTCACCTAGGATCAAATAGCAAGATTCTATCTTTAAATAAACAGAATCTCTGAAGAACCTAATCAAAGCCTGTCACTACAGGTACATAGTGGCTACTGTAGCTGTAGAAGAAGTGAACCTGAGCTGGAGAGATGGCTCATTGGTTAAGAACACTGGCTGTTCTTCTAGGGTTCAATTTCCAGCACCCACATGGCAGCTCACAACTGTCTATAACTCCTGTTCCAGGGGTTCTGTGACACTACCACATGCAAGCAAAGCATTGATATACATAAAATACAAATAAATAAATATTATGCATACATACACAATATATATACATATATACATACATATATATCTCAAACATGTAACACAAACTGGCATCACCTGTGCACTGCTAGTTTTGCAGTCTTAATAGTTAAGGACCAGCTAGGCTATAGTGGTGCATACATTTTATCCTAGCACTTGGGAGGAAGAAGCAGGTGGATCTCTGTGATTGAGGCTACCTTGATCTACAGAGTGAGTTCTGGGACAGTCAGAACTACACACAAAAGCAAACAAGAAAAAGCAATGTGTAGCACACAGAATCAGTTTTGAGTTAAGAACTTATGATCTGTTCATGAAGCTGTGAAGGTGAAGCCTAAGTTGCAAAATGTTGGAGATGACCAGAATGTGGAACATTTTCCAAGGAAATTGCAGGCACCAAAAGGAGCTGGCCCAAGAAAGAGTTCATCAGTGTAGTAAGGTTGACCAAGCCTGTTGAAGCCCTCATGATACCATAAGCCCCAGATGTTTGCTATTTGCTCTGCTGAGCTTCAGTCTTGCTTTAGTCTGGTCTTTCTTTGCTATTTTCCCATTCCTCCATCTTAGAAGAGCAATGTTGTTTCATTTTGTTTTGTTTTTTAACAAGGGTTCATAGCTATAAGTTTGCTTAAGTCTCAAACCACTCTGAACTTTTAGACAGTCCTCGGATGGTTAAGACCACGGGGACTTGTACAGTTGGACTGAATTATGAAATGACCTAAGTCTTTGGGGAATGTTACTGTTTGAATATTAAAATATCCTCCACATTCATATATTTGATGAACATTGAGTCTCCAACTGGTAACTGTTTTAGTTTTTAGAATTTTCAGCTAGTAGCAGATGAGATATTACCTTCTCCACTTCTAATTACAGCCCAAGCTTTCTGCTACCTGATGCACTGATATGTGAACAATGTATACCATGTGCTCCAACCACCACACACTAAGCCCTTTCAGTCACCATGACTATATCTTCTAAACTGTGAATCAAAATTCTCAAGTTACTTCTGTCTGGTATTTTCCTCACAGTAACCACAAAAGTAACTAGTGTACTAATACATCACTTTACATAATGTCTCTAATTAATTTCACGAAATCTGTGGTAAATGATGTGACTTCATTCTCTTTAGAACTGAGTCCTCCAGACAGAGAGAGAAAGAGCATCATATTCTCTCCTACTTACTTCCAGACAGGCACCTGGACTAATTCCCTGTCTTGGCTATTATGAACAGTACTGGAGAAACATGGCTGTACAGGTGTCTCTTCTGTATGCTGACTACAAATTTCTCTAGATATATATCCAGGAGTGTGACTACTGGGTCATAAGTAGTCTCTTTTTTTTTTTTTTTTAAGTTTTTGAGATTCTCTCATTTTGGGTCCATTTTGGCAGTTTTAATTTACATCCCCCCCCAACTACATATCACAGTTGGTATACATACATACATCCCTTTTCTACAACCTCACCAACATATTATTGTCTTTTTGTTAACAGACACTTTAACTGAGATGGGACCACATCTATGATTTAAATTACATATCCACAGTGATCCATTTTAACTCAGTTTAAACTTTAATTTTATTTTTATTTATCTATTTTCTTTAAGATATGGTCTTACCATGTAGCCAGTGGCCCACACAGATCAAGTTTTGGGGGTTAGCAGTTGGTATGACCAGTACTGATTAACTGGTCTTCATTGTGTAAGAAGAGAACACAGTAAGCGCCAGGACCCAGATCAAGCCTCAGAAGGAGAGCAGTGGCAGCTAGACTAAAAATCCTTGTATCACCGAAACACTGAGGTCCAGCCACACAAAACTACTCTACTCCTCCCTCCACAAAGTATCCTCACATTTTAAAACTCTCTCACAAATGTAGTCTGCCTTCACTCTCTGAGAATCAATGCTCAAGAACCGTTTCCATTCCCAAGTAAGTCATCTGACAAACATCAAAAACTAATTACCTCTGCCTAGGGGTATTAAAAACATTCAATGTTTAAGCAGATGGCTTAGGGAAATAACTCAATGGTTAAGTGTTTGCTTAGCATGAGCAGGACCCTGAATTTGATCCCTGGTACCATACATATTCAGAAAGATTAAACATATTAAAAATGACACTTTCAGCCAAGTATGGTGGCACATGCCTGTAATAGAAGCACTCAGAAGACAGAGGCAGGAAGATCACAAGTTCAAGCCCAGACAAGTCTACATAATGTTCAAGGCCAGCAATGGCTTGGCTGACCAAAACAAAGTAAAAAAGACAATGCTTTCACTTGTTTGCCTTTAAACAATCTCAAGAAACTCATGGACAGGGGCTGAAAAGATGGCTTAGAAGTTGCTGGTTGTTCTTCCAGAAGACTTAGGTTTGATTCCCATTACCCACTTGGTGACTTTCAATGCTCTGTAACTCCAATTCCAGGGTATCTGATTCCCTCTTCTGGGCTCTATGGGCACCAGGCAATCAAGGTATACAGAGATATACATGTAAACGAAACACCTACACATACAGACAACCAGAACAAAGACTTCAGAAACAGTGGAGCCTAATCATAGGAGAGGAGATGATCAAAAGCCCAAATAAAAGAAATGGTGACTGGGAGCACACAAAAATTCTCTCCCACCCTGGAATATAAGGTTGCTGAGAATTGAAAGGATCGACTGCAGGGAGCACTAAGCCAAGGCAAGATTACTATGTAGGTGTGAATAAGGTAGCCAGAAAACAACTGAAGAATGTTATGCAATGAGTGGGCCACTAAGAACAACACAGCAAATGCCTCACAGGGACAAAAGTACTAGCAATATTATGAAGCAGCTATTGTATAATGAGTGATCATAGGACCTCCACAGCTTAAGACAAAGTTTTATTACATAATCTCAACCATTGTTTAAAGTTAGAAGACCAGAAAAAAGGGCAATAAAGGCATGTTTGATATTAGGCTGTCTGGGGTCTAAAACATTGGGGGGGATAGGGGAGGGCACATCTTTAATTCTCTAGTAGTCAGGTAGCAGAGGCAGGTGGATCTCTCAGTTTGAGGCCAACCAGAACTACTCAGTGATACTATGTCTTTTTTAAAAAAAAATAAGAAGGGAAAGGAATTGGCCACTGTGGTAGGCACCAGAACTCCCAGCTACTCAAGAGACTGAGGTAAGAGTCAGGCGGTGCTTTGCAGAGACAGGCCAGCCTGGTCTACAGAACAAGTTCCAAGACAAGCTCCAAAGCTACAGAGAAAGCCTCAAAAAAATAGAGAAGCTGAGCGAGGTAGGAAGATAACCTGATCTCAGAGTCAGAGGCCAGCCTGGGACACAAAGGTTCATCTCAAAAAACAAGTAAATAAAACAGCCAGGTGTGATGGCTCCCACCTGTAACCCCAGTACTTTGCCTGAAGCAGGTGGATTGTTAAGAATTACAGAGCAGCTATGGCTACTTGGTGAGTTCCATCAGACTTCCATGAGACTTTGCCTCGGAAAAATCTAAATAAATAAACAGAAATTTTAAAGTTAAACATGTAGTTTGCCCTTTCTGGCCATTCATAGTATACAAATACCACACTCAAAAAATGTACAAGAATCACGCATCGATGTGAGTTAAAAGGCCAGCCAGGGATACATGGTGATACTCTCTTTAAAAAAAAAGCAAAAAAAAAAAAATAAACAAAAAAACAAAAACGGAAACAAGAACCGTTTTGTCATACGTAAAATCCAGAATATATAGAAAGGAAGCATCCTGCCGGGGATGAGCGTAACCCCCAAATCAAAGTCGCCGTGCTCCCAGATACTAGACCTACGACAGACCTGCGACAATAGCAGCTAGGAGGCTGATGGTCCACCTCGGGGCCCGGGGAGCTCCCCAGTCCCTGACGTCCTTCCCGCTCTACCTCAGCTCCCAGCCGTGCACCACCGACCAACGGTGCCGCCCGCGGGCGTTAAGAGTCCCGCCTTCCCGACCACTCCTAACAGGCCGCGCGCCAGAGTGCAAGCGAGGGAAGGGCCTTCCAGAGGCCGGTCCACGCGCCAAGCCCGACCACCCGCATCTCTCTACGCCGCCCTGCCCCTCGGCCCCGCCCGCCCACGACAAAGCGCCGCCGCGGCCTGGGCCCGACGCGACTTTTGCGGGCGGCAGCACGGCTGAAGGCGACCCTCCAGCACAGCTGCCTACCAGCCCGGTCTCTCACCCCGCTGTCGCCGTTCCGCTCACCCTACACCTCCAGCCGCGCTCCGCCGCGTCCGGACAGCCGGGAGGCTCGAGCGCGCCGCAGCCGCTCGGCGCATCCGGGTCCACGGGCGCAGGAAGCAGCAACGCCGGGGCTACGGCAAGCGGCAAGGGACTAGCGGTACCTGTCGTGCAACGCCAGTCACAGCCGCGCGAGGTCGCCTCAAGCTGAAACGCTCCAGATGGCGGAGGCAAGGGGCGGGGCTATAATCAGGCAGCGCTTTAGGAGCATCCCGGACTGCTAACTACAGAGCTGAGGGCTACCTCAGTGGCCTCTGAAAAGCCTCACCTACGTCAGTTGGGACGGGGCGTGGCCTTGTCAGTTCGGAGAAGTTCGCGTAAACTCGGGGCGTGGTCTCGTCAGTACGAGGCGGAGCCTGATGTTTCTGTCAGTTCTGCTGCCTGGGCACTCTCACTGGGGTCTGTGAGCCCAAGACTGATTGGGATCTGAGATCGTCCTCTTGGTCTTCCTGGGAATTAGCGAGCGGACTAGCTCCAAAGCCTAAAATCCGAGTATCACTGGTTTACAGAAAAGAGACTGAGATGAGGTGAGCAGAAGTGTGAAAATACATCCAGCATCATTAGGCATCAGAGAAATGCAAGCGAAAACCGTGACCAAGCTGAGGTAGAATTGTCGTGCTATTTTTTTAGACAGTGTTTCTCTTTGTAACAATTTTGGCTGTCCTGGAACTCACTTTGTAGACCAGGCTGGCCTCAAACTCAGAGATCAGCCTATCTCTGACTCCCAAGTGGAAATAAACTATTTTTAAAAGGCAGTACTTAAAAACAAAAACAAAAACTATTTTAAAAAAAGAAAGGAATTGGCCCAGATGTGACACAAGCTGGTAATCTAGTGGTTCTCAACTTGTGGGTCACAAGTCCCTTTGGGGTAGCATGTAAGATATTTTGTATATCAGATATTTACACTATGATTCATACCATAGAAAAATTAATTATGAAGTAGCAACAAAATAATCTTATGGTTTGGGGGTCACCACTGAAAGACCAGAGAAGCTCCCAGTTTTGAGACAAGCCTGAGGAACAAAGGTCAAACAGGAGAAGTAGCTTAGGGACTGATAACAATTAATTATCCATGGAATATCTCAGGACCGGAGATAGCCTGCAAAGACCAAGACCCAACCCAGGAGGTAGCCAAAGAAAGGGCTTGGCAATCAACCGGCTAAGATAACAGAGGAAGTCTAAAAATCCCCCCAAAAGATGAGCTAACCAGAATTGTATCCGTACTAAAAGACCCCAATTGATGAATAACCTTGTGATTCTTTGCCTTTAAAAACCCAGCTCCCAAAGAGACGGTACTTCCTTTGTCACACCTGTATGCCAGGAGGTCCTTGTCTCTGCAAATCATAACTTTTAACTTTTCATTAAATCTTGTTTTTGCATTTCAGAGAGTTTGAGTCTCTGGTAATCTTTTTGGGGGCCTTGTGACCAGACCACAACAACCACAACATGAAGAACTCTATACAAGGGTCACAGGAAGGTTGAGAACTACTGCAGTGTAATACCAGAACTTGAGAGTCTCAAGCAGGAAGATCTGGGATTCAGGGCTAGCCTCACCTACACAGCATGTTTAAGGCTGTCCTAGAATGAGGACAAATTCACAATGAGACCCTATTCACAAAAACAGGAAGGAAATGTGTAGTGGGATTCAGGTGTTATTTGGGGAAGCTTAGAGGTGTATCTCTGGAGTACCAAGACCCTGAATGGGGTGTGGCCAGACCCCACTGACACCCTGGAACACTGACTTTCCTTCCTGTTTGGTTCCTGCATTCTTTTTTTTTTTTTTTTAAAATCTTTTTTTTTTAAAACTTTATTTATTTAATTATTTGCCTTGGTGTTTGCCTGGAACTGAAACTACAGACAGTTGTTAGCTGCCATGTGGGTGCTGGGAATCGAACCCGGGTCCTCTGGAAGAGCAGACGGTGCTCTTAACCGCTGAGCCATCTCTCCAGCCCCTGGTTCCTGCATTCTAAGGAGTAGATCAGCCATCTGGCATGAGACAGCTCCACTCTCCCAAAATTGTCCTAAGTTTCAATTTGTATAGTGAGTGTTTGTATACCCTTCAATAAATATTAATCCTTGGGGCTGGAGAGATGGCTCAGTGGTTAAGAGCACCGTCTGCTCTTCCAGAGGACCCGGGTTCGATTCCCAGCACCCACATGGCAGCTAACAACTGTCTGTAGTTCCAGTTCTAGGCAAACACCAAGGCAAATAAATAAATAAAGTTTAAAAAAAAATAAATAAATAAATAAATAAATAAATAAATAAATAAATAAATATTAATCCTTTATATGATATATTGCTCGTGAATATTTCAGCAATATCTGGCATCCCAAAATGGGGCACGAATATCCACATAAAATCTGAGAAAGCTTAAAAAGGCTTCTAGAGCACAGAAACAGAGACAAAGGCAGCTTTCAAGTTCTATCTCAAGTGGGTTGTAGCACAGAGTGGTGTCTGGGCTTGAGCTACAAAATGGCCCCGGATTTGTGGCAGGCAACTTAAACTGCAACCAGGCCACTTCTGAAGTCTCACAGAAGACTCAGTATAAACAACATGCTGCATATGATCGATTTACGGTTTCTGTTTATATTGAAAAGGGGAACAGAGTCAAAGATGGTTTCTTGGTAGCAGCATATTCTAGGACTGACTCAGCTTTAGTGGCAAAAACTATGTGGCCCTTTAAGAGGCCCTGCTGCCAAATACTTAAAGTTCATGAGCAGCAGGCAATAGTGCTCTATTTGATGACAGTGTGGACTCTAAGATTCCCCAGAATTGGGGTGGTAAAAGGTTTCACAATATTTAATACTGCTTCCAGAGGGAGATAGGGAATAAGGGAAAGTGAATAATGTGATCAAAATATATATGCATGCAACTGTCAAATAATAAATTATCTTCTTAAAAATCCAACGAAGAGGGGCTGGAGAGATGGCTCAGCGGTTAAGAGCACGCTCTGCTCTTCCAGAGGACCCGGGTTCGATTCCCAGCACCCACATGGCAGCTAACAACTGTCTGTAGTTCCAGTTCCAGGCAAACACCAAGACAAATAAATAAATAAAGTTTTAAAAAAAAAAAAAAAAAAAAAAAAAAAAAAAAAAAAAAAAAAAAAAAAAAAAAAAAAAAAAAAAAAAAAAAAAAAAAAAAAAAAAAAAAAAAAAAAAAAAAAAAAAAAAAAAAAAAAGAGCTGTGTCTCACCAAGTGACCTGAGTGTATCCATAGTAACTTCAAAGTAATCTGGCTTCAGGGGCCTCAGTTAGTAACAGAACTATATCAATTGGAGAATCATCCTCCACACATTACACTATCAAAAGGTCATCTGGCATTTTGAAACTTACTGGGATGTAGTGTTGGTACGTGCTGGCCTAGTCTGTCATCTTTCAGCATGTGAAGAAGAGTGGTTTTGCCTGCATTGTCCAGACCCAAGAATACAAGTTTTCCAGATTTCTTGTAGAGTCCTACAAGAGACAAGAACATCTTAATATTCTCCCCAACAAAGGAAATGTAGTTGCAATCTGAAAGTAGTTCATGAAAATGGCTTTACCTAGGAACTGAAGCACACTGCTGAAGCCATTGTAGATCCACTCAAAGATGAAAGACATTATTGATGCTTACAACCTGTGTAAAACATGAAAATAACATTAACTTTCTACATGTCTTATTCTCTGGTCATGACACATGCTCCCAGACCCAAGTTTTCTAGACTAGGAAAGCAAAGTCTGGGGCTGGAGACATGGCTCAGCAGTTAAGAATGCTTGCTACTCTTCTAAAGGACTCAGGTTTGACTCCCAGCACCCACATGATGATCATAACTCCAGTTCAGGGGATCCAACAACTCTCTTCTAGCCTCTGTGGTAACATGCTTGCATGCAAACAAAACACTCATACACAAAATAAAATCAATCTTGTGCCAAGGGGTGGTGGTCCATGCCTTTAATTCCCAAACTTGGGAGACAGAGGCAGGCAGATTTCTGAGTTTAAGGCCAGCCTGGTCTGCAAAGTGAGTTCCAAGACAACCAGGATTACAGAGAAACCCTGTCTAGAAAAACAAACAAAACAAATCCATCTTGCAAAGACCAACTAATCATCTTCCCCCTTGATACATAGATTCTTGCACTCTGAAAGGAAGCCTCTAAGAATCTCCTATCTGCAAATGCAGACACTCAGGGAACTAGGAGTCACATACACACTGTCCAACTTCACCACGAGAGAGGTACTCCTCCAGGGAGCTGCCCATTCATACCCTTAGATAACCACTGTTGCCTACCAGGTTGCAACATTCTTAGGAATTCTGTGTCTTTAATAATCAGAATCAAGCCAGGCAGTGGTGGTGTATACCTTTAATCCCAGCACTTGGGAGACAGAGGCAAGAAAATCTTTGGCCAGCCCTGTCCACAGTTAATTCTCAGGCCACCCAAGCTACATAGAGAAATTCTGTTTCAAAACAACAATAAAAAGATGCAAAACAGAACCATGCATGAGAAGTACATTAACCTGAATATAAGGTTTATTACACTATTCTTCAAAATTCTAAAAAAGTCATCCCAAATCTATCAACTGGTCCAATCTGTTCGGCTCTCCTTACCTTAACTATTTGAAATATGTTTTGATATTATTTTACAGGACCATGTAGAGAAAGAAACTTCCATAATATAATCAAATATTATCCATTTTATAAATTCTTAATTTCTTAAAATAAGAATGCTCATTCATAACATAGCAAGAGGCTCCAAAGCAAGTATGTATCTTTCTTCTTTTGAGACAGGGTCTCAACTAGGTAGCAGTGGACTGCTGGCACAAGTCCTATCAATTAACACAAATACCAATAATACTTTTTCTATTTCCTATAGGCTTAGGAAAATACATGACTCAAAGCCACTGGCAAGTTGATACACATCAGCTCTAAGTTTAGTTATGTAAAGAGGGAAGAATCTAGAAATTCCAAGGAATCGTAAACTCTTGGAGATTCAGTTACCGGTCACATTGAATTTTCACATCAGTACCTCAGTTTAGTGCAGAAAAGAAAAAATATCACTTTTTCAGCAAGAAAAACTTTAGTCAAGATGCAGACAACTGCAAAAGGACAAAATTTTCATGGCTAATAACTGGAGGAAGGGTCACACACAAAATATGTATGGGTATACACTGGAATACATGTGTGTGTTCTTTTAAGAAATAAGATCTGTGTTGCCCAGGCTGGCTTCAAACTCCAGGGCTTAATTTAACCTCCTGCTTCAGCATCCTGAATAGCTACCACGCAAAGCCTCACCTATATTATTCAAATATGCTAGGTGAAAATATCTAATTACTGGGATTAGGCCTATGCCCTGACCTGTGAACCTTAGAACCTACCTCATGCTTACTCCACTCAGCTTTTACAAAACAAGAACAAAACAAGAACAAAGTTTGACAGGAGGTATAGACAGACAGAAAACTGTGGCACTTTTAGCAAGTTAAGCAATAGCCAGGAAAGGTAGGTAGTGCACATATAATCTTACTGCCCACGGCTCAAGAAAGATCACAAGTTCAAGGTCAGCTTAAGCTTTACATCAAGACCCAGCCTCAAAATAAAATAAAATTTAAAAAAAAAAAAAAAAAAAAAAAAAAAAAAAAAAAAAAAAAAAAAAAAAAAAAA